>JAKSZT010054215.1:8122591-8441998 GCA_026826555.1 Tolypeutes matacus | reverse complement strand
TGTGCAGGTGTGTATGTGTATGTGTGTGTGCGTGTGTATGTGTGTATGTGTGTATGTGTGTGTGCATATGTGTATGTGTGTGTATGTGTGAGTGTGTGTATGTGTATGTATTACTCAGAACTATAAGGCAACTCAATTTTTATTTTCCTGTTTTTTATATTTTACTATTTGTATGTGGATAACACTGCATTGAATCCAAAATGAAAGGAGAATATCTGAGAAAAAACAGATGAGACATTACAAGGTGAAAAGGCAAGATTAGGATAGACATGTGGAAGAAAAACAAACACACACACACACACCACAAAGATGAAACGCGAACAGAACGGAATAAAAAACTGGCAAATAAAAGTTAATTCATGACTCTGGGCTCTTTGTCTGGGTTCTGTCTAGAGTGTGGTCGTGAACCAAAGTAGATTAGTTGTGATTGTGGATGTTCTATTGTGTAGATGGAAGAACTTTTTGCGTTGATATAAAGATAATGGTTGCCAGGGGTTCAGAAGGGAGGGAGGGAATGAATGGGTGGAACAGGGCATGTTTGGGGCAGTGAGATTCTTCCATGTGATACTGCAAGGACAGACCCATGGCATTATGCATGTGTCAAAGCCTATGGAACTGTCCAGCACAAAGCGCAAACCGTCATGCAGACTATAGACTTTGGTTAGGAGCAACGTTTCAGTATTAGTTCACCAACTGTAGCAAATGTACCACACTAATCTAAGATGTCAATAATGTAGGTAATTACAGATGTGGGTGCCGGGCGTGGATGGGGACTATACCTATACTTTCAGTGTAATTGTTTTCTAAATGTAAATCTAAAACCTCTCTAAAATGTTTTTTTTTTTTTTAAAGAATACATTAAAGATTGTTCAGGCAAATGAGATGCATTTTCTTTATAGTGCTCCTAAAATCCCGCCATGCCTCTCATTTATCCAGTTCCCAAAGAGGCTGGGTGCACTATTGAGAGCCTTTCTAAATTAGACGTGAAGTAAGGATGGCTAACTTGTCACAGGGCACATGCAATAATTTTCTTTAGGACATTAGGAAATCCTAAGTTACCATATAAATTGTTTCTGACTTAAAAATGTATTTTAATAGTTTTCTATCATTTACATGTCAGTGAATGAAAACGCTTGTCTGTATATCAAAATATAACATTATAGACTTCTAAAAGAGGTGAGCATGCTAGCTATTTAATTAAAGAGATACGGGCATCATTTCAAACGAACAGCTCCCATTACTGTTTACTCATAGAATTCCTGGGCTCATCCTAAGGAGTTTCATTCATAGTAAAAGCAACTTCATATTCTCACAACCACATAAGAATCTACTTTCTTCACACTCATTCTTGGCATATTATTTTTATGAGCTTTGGATATAAGTGACTCAAATTATTTTTCCTGAACTTGACAAGTCAAAATTCTCTTGCCATATCCTTTGCATTTTTCCAGTGAAAATACATTTTATCCACCTCCATTAAGCCTCAATGGTACTACCTTCCTCTAATCAGCCAGAAAAAATCTGTGAATATTACTTTTTCCACATCAACAGTTTGCCCTGTAAGGTAATATATTTGAATCACTATTGAGCATGCTTTGCATCAAAGCCACTATTTTGCAATGGTTCTATTGCAAATATATGCATCCATGTGTACTTTCTTAAAGTTTATTTATAATCCATTTTAGATCAGAAACGTAACTGAAACCAATTATAATACAAATGTTTTGTTAGCACATATATTCTGATATTTTAAATATTCCTCAAGGAACATCTATAGCATGACATTTTCTCAGACAATGAACTCACACAATAAAAATTAACATAATTTTGTAGATAAATATTCACAATCACATTTCATGAGAAAAAGTGCTGAAAAAAGTGATTCAGTCACTTAACATGAAAAGGTTTTTTTCACTTTTATCACCTATTTAGTACATCAACACTACTAATGTAAGAGTGGCTTTTGATTTTTATTTTTTGTTAAATCTTTTAAAGCTATATTGGATTTACAGTGATTTAAGTAAATGTAAGACACCATTTTACTTTACAGACAACTATTCTCAGAATATAAATTTTCAACTATTGCTATTATAAATACAACCTATGTGATATTTTAATTTATAATATTTTGTTAGTATAACAAATACACTAACTTTACATAAGCTCCTTAGTTGCTCCAAAGTCTTTCAAGTCATCTGAACTTATTTCTGAATCTAGCAGGGTTCAGGTGGCATCCTCATAACGCTCGTATTTTCACCTGTATGCAGATGTGTGACCACACTTTCAGACTCAATAGTAATTAGAAAAGACATGACTCACTCTGAAATTTTCAAATTGGCTTATAAATTCTACCTTTATTCTTTCTGAATGTTATATCTAATCAAAATATTTTCCTTTCTGAACATAATGAAAATAGTTTCTAATATTCTCTCTAAAATCTTCATATGTTTTACTTTCACATTTAGGCTTTATTTTTGTGTGTTGTATAAAGTAGTTTTCATTTTCACTTTTTCCTATATGGCTATCCATGTGTCCTAGCATCATTTATTGAAAAGTCTCTGTCCCCCAATATTATTCACGAAGTATCTTTGCTCTTGATTTTACTCTCTTGGTCTATTCAAAATTTGTACCAATACCCAAATATCTTAATTATTAAATTCATAGTGTCTTTCTATTTGATAAAGAATATCCTTTTACTTTACTTTTCATTTTCAAGCATATTTTGACTAATTTGAATCTTTTCATTTCTATTTAATTTTAGAATTACCAAATAAAATTGTTCCCAAAAGCTGTTCTGATTTTGATTGAAATGTATTTACCAGAACCATAATTTGGGGAGGAATACTTCCTAATGATACTGTCTAGTATTTGATTGTCAAGTATTGTTGTCTGTATCCTGGGCATTATGATAGTTATGTTGCAGAAACAATGAATCCTGTTATATTTCTCAGAAATTTCTCTCTCCTTTTTCGTTGTTGCTTTGTTTTCTGTTTGGTTTTAGCACTCAATTTCTTAGATTGGAGCAAAACTGCAAACTCTATGTGATGGTCAGGCTAATGTGTCAACTCGGCCAGGTAATTATGTCCAGGTGTTTGGTCCAGCAAGCACTGGGTTAATTGTAATACAAGAGCATTTATGGACTTCCATCACCAGTGAGTTTACTGCGTGGATGGCTGATTACATCTGCATCAATCAGGGAGATTGCATCATCAGTGGGTGGCGCTTTTATCCAATCAGTTGAATGCCTTAAAAGGGGAAGTGATTTCAACATTCAGAGAGAATTTCCCAGCTTGTTGTTGGACAGCCAACTTCTCCCAGAAACTCATCAAGGACCTTTCATTGGACTTTCATCTGAGCCCCTGGCTTGCAGCCTGCCTGCGGAACCTGGACTTGGGCATCCCCACGATCGTGTGAGAGACTTTTATAAAATCTCATATTATTGATAGGTATCTCCTGTTGATTCTGTTTCCCAAGAGAACCCTGACTAACACACTCTATTCTTTGGGCTTAAGGCTACTACAGCTAACTCTCACTGTTCAGTTATTTTTTTCCTTATGAAGACTGTTTCACACTGGTTAAGCCAGAGATCTGGGCAGAGTTTATACATGGAATGTGAGATCCCAGTCTCTACCTCTCTTCTTTCTGGTATTCCCTCTTCATTGTCCAGCAAATATAGTTGACCCAAACCTGTCCTGTGACTTTCCAGAAGAGAACTGGTGTTGAGTGTCTATTGAATTTGTAGTGCCCCCCCATATATGGACATTTGCCTACCCTCTAGCTAAAAGCCATGAAAGTGGAATGCAACCCCATATCTTTTTCTTCTTAGAAGTGTCTTCTCCCCTCCAGAACCTGCCTGTTTCTGTTCCTATTCTGTCTTTGGTTTTCTACTTTGCATTCAGATATGTCGGTCTACAGACATATCTGATGCTGGCGTGGGTCTTAAAGGAGCTGACTTGGCAATTCTAGAAATGAATGTTAATGGTGAATCTTCAAAGTCATTTTTCTCTATTTATTTATTATATTCTGAATGTATCTCAATAAAATTTTTATAATTTTAGCCATAAAGAACTTACCCTATTTTTGCCAAATATACTTCTTGGTGCATAACAGCATGTAGTGGGATTTTTCTTTCTGCAATTTAATTAACAAATATTCATGGTAATTTTGTGGAAAAGCAATTGATTTCATAAACTAAATATATTTGTCAGCCAAAGAGGTCCTGATGCACAGTACCAGAAACCTGGTGAGTTTTATAAAGGGTATTTATTTGGGGTAGCAGCTCACAGTCACAAGGCCCCAAAGAGTCCAATTCAAGGTTACATCCTTACCAAACTCTGTTGCCACGTGTTGACACAAGATGGTGGGTGACATCTGCGAGGGTTCAGCCTTCCTCTTTCCTCTTAAGGCTCTGTGGTCCCAGCTTCTTCCTATCACAGCTATAGGCTGGCATAGGGTTCATCTCTCTTCCCAGGGCTCGTTTCTTTCCAGGCTCAGGTGCCCTGTTCTCTTCACAAGGTCAACTGTAAACTATCAAGCCAATGGCTCATCTCTCTTCCCCAGACCTCTGCTGTGTCTTTGGAGCTGTCTCTACTCCTCTGTGTATCTTCTCTGTGTGTCTACTTCTGTGTGAGCGTCTGTTTTATCAGCCCACTAAGGGGGTGGGGACTCAAACCTGCATGCTCTAATGATTGAATCAAAGCCCTAATCATGATTTAATCAAGTAAACGTAAAGCCTTTGGATTTCAATCAATCCAAGGGTATCATGCCCAGAGGAACAGACCAGTTTACAAACATCATCAATATCTCTTTTTGGAATTCATAAATAATATCAAACTGCCAAACTAAATTATTAAATCTAGTATTAATTTTTCTATTTTATTTGTAAATACTCTTGTCTTTTAAAAAAATATCCAAATTTGAAAATGATAATTTAGGGTTTCTTTGTGGCTTGCTTCTATTCATTTCTTATAGAATTCTTCTTTATTGCCTGTTGTAATAATCAATCAAGGCCTAAAATAAAAAAGCAGACTCAAAGGGCATCCCAGGCTCATTTTCTTTAACCTGAGCTTAAATATAGTGCTTTTAATATTTCACTACTAATAATTATGTTTTCTTAAAATTGTATGCCTTCCCTTAACTAGACTTTGCGAAGTACTTCTTATTTCCCCATTTGCTAAATTGTTATATCTTAATATCATAAATGGATAATTAATTCTAGCAAAACTGTTTTATTACTATATTAATATAATAATATACACTTCCTCTTTTCTTTTTATTGTGGTCAATTAATTGCTACTCTAATGTTAAAACCCACTTTGAACAGGTAAGTTTTGTTTTATTTAATTGTACCTCAATAATCTAATTTTTAAAAATGCATTATTTAGTTGTGAAATTAAAAAATTAACATTTTAATACATAATTTTACGTAGTTTTCTAATATTTTGCATAGAATGTTACTACATGCATGAGTAGAATTGATTAATTTTTCTTTCTCATTGCCCTTGACAGGTATTGCTATCAAGGCTAGGCTAGCCTCCTAAAACAAGTTGGGGAACATTTCTTTTGAGAACTCTAGAAGAGTTTCTGTAAATTAGGAATTATTTGCTCATTATTGTGTAGTATACATTGCCAATGAAACCCTATAGACATGGAAGTTGTTTTGTAGCAATAGATATATAAACATTGTTATTGTGCTCCCATCTCAACATCCGCCAAAACAACTGCCTTGAATCCACCTTCCCTCCAAATATTAAACTAATTTTCCTTTTCCCTGTATAAGCAAACTTCTTAACTGATTTTTTAAAACATTTCTCCTTCCATTCTTGTTTTCTTTGTAGAAATATAATTGGCATATAGCAAATTTTCATACTAAAAGCATAGAAGTTGGTAAATTTGGATATATTTATTCATCTGCAAAATCAATTCCACAGTCTAGATAATGAAGAAATACATCACCTCCAAAAATTTCTTTCTTCTCTGTAATCCCCACATTGACTCTTACTGTCTCTTCATCTCTAATCAACCACTGTTCTGTATTTTAGTTTGCATTTGTGTAATTTTACATAATTAATCATATAGTATTAACTCTCTGGTGTGGTTTCATTCATTCAAAATAATTATTTTCATATTCATCCATGCCTTTTTTCCCTGTTGCTGCATATAATTCATTTTTATTGATGAGTAGTATCACTTTATATAAGAATGCACCACAATTTGTTACTGTGGCAGCTTGAGATTATTTTTATGAATCCCCAAAAGAAAAAGATTATGTTTGTAAACAAATCTATTCCTCTGAATGTGGTACCCTTTGATTGCAGTTGAGAGGACTTTGATTAGATTACTGGATATAATTGATTTAAAGCTTTAGATTGGACTATGTCAGTGAGGCATGACTCAGGTTGAGTCTCCACTTCCTTGCTGTGTCTGATATAAACAGAAACACAGAAAGAGACTCATCCCAACAGATACAGGCAAAGGAAGTTGCCATGTTTGATCCTGCTATATAAGAGAAAGGATTGCTTAAGCAAGAGTCCTAAGAGGCTGGCCTACAGAGCAGCTAACTAGGAAAGGGTGATCCCAGAGGGGAAGGCTGAAACCTCAGCAGAGATAGCTAACCATCTTGCTTCACCATGTGGCAACACACTGGAATCAACTGAAGCTGTCTTTGGTGAGAAAGCACTTCTTATAGTGCCCTGATTTGGACTTTCCATGGCTTTGGAACTGTAAGCTTTTACCCCAAATAAATCCCTTTTATAAAACCCAACACAATTCTGGTGGTTTGCATTGGCACCTCTTTGGCAAAGTAAAACAACAGCATTTGCTTTTCTCCCAAGTTTTGTTTTTGTTGTTGTTGTTGGTGTTTTTTTTTTTTTTTTTTTTTCACTTTTTCTAGATATCAAGAGTGGGGAGGAGGGGCCTGGGTCATGTGGTAGGTTTATGTTTAAATTCTTAAGATTTTGTTCATTTGTTTCTGATGTGACTGTGCCATTTTACAATCCCACAGAATTGTATGAGAGTTCAAATTATTCCACATCTTTGCTAATACATTGCATGTCAAATTATTTTATTTGCTTCTTGCAGGATGGTAAATTGGTAACTCCATCATGACTGGACTTTCAAATCTAAGATACATGTCTAGCTGATGTACTTAGATTACAAGAATTTTTTTTCATTTTGTACAATACTGAATATATTTGAATTTTTATCCAAATCTCATTTTAAGCTTTTTATTTGAGTATTTCTTTCATTTTACTCTCTCTCTTTGTAGATGTCTATTGAATTGAGTCATTAAGTTTGAAACTTATATACTCTATATATGTTTAGTAGTTACCCTAGAATTTCTAATGCAAGGCCTTAAAAAGTGAATTTTTCTTACTTCTCTTAGTAGATTTCTCACCATGGTCAAAACTTACTCTTTGTATTTGATTCATGGCTCCCTGTGAGGCTCAACATGTTGATGTTGAAGTTCACTAGACTTATCTCTCTAGGTTCTAATTATTATCTAATTATTTCAGTTTCCTCTGTTTATGCATATGTAATATTTTATTATTACATGAACAATGGATTCATCATAAGATATTTAGACAACAGAGAAAGCTGTGAAAAAGAAATTAAAAGTCTAACAATACCACCATTCACAGACAACAAATGTTAACACTGGTTAACATTTGCAAGTCTTTTCTCTCCGTGTGAAAAGAACTGAAGATCAACCATAAATTTCTCTATATACCTCTGGCCCCTGCCGTCCTCATTCAATTCACTATGGCCATTCACCCACATGATCAAAGGTCCTCACTGAGGATTTTCCTGCTGGAGTGATCCATAACCATAATTTTTCATATTTTATCTAAAACTGATTATTGGATTAAATTGAATAAATGGTTCAGCTACTTGGCTTACTATGTTCCAGGAAATGGAAGTCATCATTGTTGTTTGTTTGAATCATTATATTTCAGTTTCTTTTTTTATTTTGGTATAGTTTTATAGAAATAAGTGAAAAAAAATAAGGTACAGCTCTATTCATTTTTGTGTATGCATGCATCCATATAATTACCACACACATAATGATATAGGGTATTTTCATCATCCCAGGACATTCTCGTAGGCCCCTTCCATGTCAATAAACCTTTCAAAGGATTCTTTTGTTTGTGTCTGCTTTAAATAACTAACATAACACCCTTTGAAATTTGTCAGTATGGTTTTTGTATATCTCCAGTTCAGCATTTTTTATTGCTGGGTAGTAATGCATCTATTAATATATAAAAATATCTATGAACATTTTTCTTGGGTTTTAGTTATCTTAAAAATAGATTTTATGATTATTTCTCTTCAACCATTTTGGAAATAATTTCTCACGTTTAAAATGTTCAGGAATGGAAGGGGTAGAACTCAGGAGAGGATGTGTAACAGTATTAGCAACTGCATTACAATTTTCTAATGATGATGCCTTAGTTTATCAAGCTGCTATGACAAATACCATGCAATGGGTTGGCTTAAACAAAAGGAATTCATGGGCTCACAGTTTTGAGTCTAGAAGTCCAAAACTGAGGCATCAGCAAGGCTAGGCTCTCTCCACCAAGTCTGTAACATTCTGAGGTTGATCACATGGAGATATCCTCTCCATTCTCTTCTGGTTCCATTGACTTGTGGCTTCTGGCTCCTCTGTGATTTTTTTCTCTGTGTGTCTGCAATAAAGGACTCCAATGATCAGGATTAAAAGTCATCTTCACTCACTTGAGACCCACATTAACATCCTCATAAGGTTCTATTTATAGTGGGCTCACACCCACAGGAATGTGGATTAAGATTTAGAACATGTCTGAAGTGGGGCACATAATTCAATCTAACACAGATGATATAGCATTTTACATTCCTACAATCCATGTCTAGGAGTTCCAGTTGCTTCAAATCCTCTCCAACATTTGCGATTTTAGCCCGTCTGTCAGATGCATTTATGCAGGAAATGTTTGGCAATTTTAATTTGGATATTCCTGATGAGTAGTTCCCTTAAGCATATTTTCACATGCAAATTGTCACTTTTATATTCTCATTTCTGAAATACCTGTTCAAGACTCTAGCTCTTTTTAAAAAAATTAACTGGGCTATTAATATTAATAATTGATCTGAAGAAGTTCTTTATAGGTTCTGGGTGCATTTCTTATGTCATACTGCCTTAATGAGCAGAAGTTTAGATTTTGATAAAATTCCACTTTTAAAAAAATCTGTGACTTCTATATCTTGCTTAGGAAAGCTTTGCCTACTTCAAGGCTTTTAAAATATTCTACAACACTTTTCTCTCTATGTTTTATAGTTTTAGCTTTTACATTTAGGTCTATGCTCTTTCTCCAATTGACTTTTTCTGTGGTGTAGAGTTTCATTATTCCCCATGCAGATTTTATCTTTATTCACCACCATTTATTAAAATATTTGATTTCCCATGAAATGCAGGGGCAATATTTTTGAAAACCATGGAACTATATATAAGTAGGTAATATATCTTGGCTTCTGTTTAATTGTCTTAGCATAGCTTTATAATACATTTTGAAATTTTGTAGTGTATATTCTCCAACTTTCCTCCTTTGTTTCAAAATGTTTTGACTATTTTACATACTTAGCATTTTCAAAGAAATTTAGAATCACTTTGTCAAATTTTATGAATAATTCTGTTAGAATTTTATAAAAGAGGTATTGAATCTATAATTCCATTTGAAGATAAATGTCATCTTAATGACAGCAAGTCTTCAATCCATGAACATAGTATATCTCTCCATTTATATAAGTCCTTTTTTCTTGTTAGCAAGGTTTCTGAGTCTTCCACTAACTTATTTATAATTACCTAAAAAAATTAACACATAGTTGATGACTA
This sequence comes from Tolypeutes matacus, assembly GCA_026826555.1. Classification (NCBI taxonomy): domain Eukaryota; kingdom Metazoa; phylum Chordata; class Mammalia; order Cingulata; family Chlamyphoridae; genus Tolypeutes; species Tolypeutes matacus. Next base: position 8,432,133 of record JAKSZT010054215.1, on the reverse strand, counting down.
AGTGTGGGAGTATGAGAGCTTAGAACTTTCTGGAAGCTGCAGACAAAAGAGGAGTTACTACACACTTCATCCTCCACATTAATGGAAATGTGCTTACAGGAAATTTAGCAGCAGTACAGGAGACAGAAAACCTCTGGAGGAGGCTATCAGCCACTCTGGAAAGAGCATAAAACCTTTCCCAGATCCTTCTTTCCTGTTGAAGAAATGACTTAAGCCACTGGGAAAAAGGCTAGCAACAGATGAAGACACACTGGATTTGGGATGTCCAAAACATTTTTAAAAATGCCCTTGTGGAGGATTGAATTGTGTACTCCAGTTTGTACATGTTCTTGGTTGTGGTCTGTATTCTAGTGGGTTTTGGACCCATTGAAAATAAGATAGCTGCAAGATGTTACTTCAGTAAAGTGTGGCCCAACTGAATCAGATTGGGCTTTAATCCAGATTGCTAGAGTCCTTTATAAGCTGAGTGCAAGTCAAATCTAGGGGAGCAGCCAGAAGCTGGGAGTCAATGGAAGCTGAAGGAAAAAGAAGAGGATGTCATGTACATTGCTTGTGATGGAAAAACCAAAGAACCCCAAAGATTGCTGGCCAGAAGGAAGATACTAACCTATTGTATGGCATTTGTTTTAGCAGTCAGGCAACTAAAACCACTTGGAAGTGCAGAAAACAGTTTTGGAACCAGGATCCCATGTTAATATCATCAAAAGATTTTTATAGGCAGAGTTCTCCTAACTTACATCCACCTAAGAAATAAGACCGAGCTTGGGTACAAGGGAGAGGATCTTGAAAAGACAAATGACAGACTGTGAGAAAAACAACAACAACAACATATATATATGAAAGGTTCCCTGGGCCTCCTAAAGAAGACTAGCTGATGCAACGAGCTGACACTACAACGAGAAAACACAATGACAGACACAGCAAGCAGGGAGCAGAGGTGGCTCAAGCAACTAGGTGCCTCCCTCCCACATGTACCGGTCTGGGGTTTGGTTCCCAGTGCCTCCTAAGAAGAAGATGAGCACACAATGAGCAGTGAGCGCAAACAATGAGAGGATGGGAGAAGTAAATAAATAAAATAAATCTTTAGGAAAAATATTTCCTAAAAATTTTAAAATCCTATATCTGGAAAAGGAAGCATATCAGATGTCCTTCAGTTTGTGAGTGGATGGATTTACTTTGGCAGTGGATCACCTTTGAGCCACAAATAGAATGTTGGCAATAAGATTACCAATTGCCAGATTCAAATGGCTTCAGCCTGCACGGCTTGGTTTAGGTAACATTATGGAAAAGGCAGCACCACAGGGGCATCTGTGTTTTCCAGGACCTTGGAAGGAAGTCAGGACCATGAAGTGCACAACGGGAACTAGGGGTTAAAAGTGTTCTGGATCTTGATTGTCTTGGTGGTTACATGGCTGTATGCTTTTTTTTTTTTTTTTAAGGTACCAGGGGCCTGGGATTGAACCCGGGACCTCGTATGTGGGAAGCCGGCGCTCAATCACTTGAACTGTATCTGCTCCCGGCTACACACTTTTATTTGTGATACCCTGGATAACTAGACATATGAAAGTATGAACTTTACTTTATATAAATTATTGCCTTAATTAAGAAAAAGCAATAACAAAAGAAAAACATGGACTGTTTGTTTCTTCATTTGAGTTAGCATGCAAGCATAAATTTGATAACAGATCCCCAAAATATGATAATGTGCAAAGAATGAGACCATGCATCTGGAATAAACCTTAGAAAAGAAAAAAGTGTCGACTTCGGGAGGTCAAGATGTCATCACTCGTATCAGACCACTGCTCCTGCCAAAACCCCTGAAAGATTAGACTAAACATATGAGGTCATGGTTTTCAACCAGGAGAAAGAAGACAGCAAGGCCTGAAAGATCTTCACTCGGTCATGATTTCCTGACCAGGATACAGAGAGGATCGAAAGCTGGGAAACGAGCAGAGGAGCATTTGGTCTGCGGGGCTGAAGCCGCAGAGTGGCCGTGGAGGGGCGCGCCGGAGGGGAGCAGCCGTGAAGTCAAGGGTGCTGGGTGGGGAATTAGCCCTAAATTCTGGGCTGAGAGCTGGATTGCAAATGAGCAGAGCATGGCGCCTTGGGGCTTATCCAATAGCTGTTACTACCCGGCACAGGGCAGAATGGAGATACCCAATTTGAGCGGTGCTGCTGGTTGATGTTGGGTTTCTGGCCCTTTTATACTGGAGAGACCTTAAAATATTGTTTTCTAAAACAAAACAAAAATTCCTGAGAAGGATGGTGTTGTTTTAAGTATGTGCAAATGCCTTGAATGTCTAGTTTTATCAAAGTCAGTGGAAATCTCATATATACTTCTCTATTCAATCTATTTTGACATATTATTTGCAGGAAGTATATGAAGAAAAATATGCCTCACACAAATATGTGGTTGGAAAAGTGAGGTGTGTCATTATAATTTTCAGATAATTTTGTGTATTCTTTTTTGATTCTACACTCCAAAACAATACTTACTAGTTTCTTAAAGGTTAGTTGCAAAGTGGGACCTGGGATAAATCAGTGAATGGATCTTTTACCATGCATGATTTTGTAGTATCGATCGCTTTCCATTTGACACATTTCATTACACAATTAAAAAAAAAAATTACGTTCCTTAATATCACATGGATCTCATCAGAAAAATCAGTACTGGGGAGATGTCAAACTTATGGTAGAGGATAAAACTTTTCCAAAACACTCATTTTTTTCACTTCAAAGATATCAAAGAATCTAAGTATAAACAAATATGTCAGTTATTTTCCTTGGAGTGACAGTTTCATTTTGTTCATTTTTGAGAAACTCTGCAAAATAGCAAGTCTGAATAAACAGTTTGTTTGTGGGTTATTGTTTTTAAGTTAAAATGGTGTTCCATAAAAAAAGAAGTGACTAGTTTAGCTTTAACTCAATTTCCAAATACCTTTTCTTAAGTAAACTTCATTCTTCAATATTTAAAACTACTTCTTATTTTGCCATGCAGAATGTTCAAAATATATATAATTAAGGTTCAGGACTCAAATTTAGGAACTTTTACTTGCCACCTCGAGGGCATTCTTCAGTAAGATTGCCTTTCTTTTTTTTTCTAATACACGTGTGTAGAGGAGAAGAACCCAGGCCCCCAGTACTTCTGGATCCACTGCTGTGGCTCAGGCTAAGTTGCCAGCCCTTCTACCCATCACTGCTTTTGAACCCTCACTGTAAATATCAACTCAGGGAAAAAGGCCAAAAAAAAAAAATGATGTATTTATGAAAATGTTTTTAGTTGATTAATTGAATCATGTCACCCACAAAGATATGTTCAAGAACCAACCCCTGGCCCTGTGAAGGTAAACTCACTTGTAAATGGTATCGTCCAATACCCTCTTCAGATGAGGCCAGACTGAATCAGGTTGGGACTTAGTGCACTATGACTGGAAGCTTAGGAGCAGTGAGTGAACTACCTGCAAAACCAAAATTACCTCTCTTTGAGGGTGGAACAAAATGTTGAATGTCTACAAAACCCAATCTAAGCTGCTCAATATTTACTCTAACATCACTATATGTATAAATAAATAAGAAATGTAAATCATAAAAAAGAAAAAAAAAGCCAGCAGTCAGAAGAAGTCATACTCCTAATGGCTCCAATGTTGAACTCAGAAGACTTAGAATTTTAAACGGATTTATTTTAAAAGTTTAATAAAATAAAATAGTATTAATGAATAAACAGATAGAGGAAGCAGTTAAGTACAAAATATAAATAATCAAATGGGAATTCTCATACCAGAAAGTAAAATAACTGAAATAAAAAGTAGTTTACCTGTATGTAGATGGCAGAGAGAATGAGTTTGTGAACTCGAAGGTAGATGACTAGACAATATTCACTGAAAAAAAATAAAGTCTTGGAGACCTGAAGGGCAATATCTAACTCTCTAATATATTTGTAATTGGAGTCACAGAATGAGAACAGAGGGATATTTGCAGAATATCAAATATGATGAAAAACACAGGCTTATAGATCAAACAAGGTCATAGAACCTGAAGCAGATTAAATGTAAAATGAAAAACTCCTGGGCACATCATGGTCAAACTGCTGAAAACCAAAAGATAAGGAGGGAAATTTAAAAGCTGCCAGAGGATAAAGATATATGCACAGGTAAAAAGACAATAATGACTCTTAGTTTATCATCTGAATAAGTGGAAGCTATAAGGCAATGGGACATCATCTTTAAAATGCTAAGTCTAAATGCATCACCTCTCAATCCAGAATTCTATGTGCAATGAAAATATTCTTATGTGAGGGTACAATTAACATTTTTTCAGGTAAATGAAGTTGAGATAATTTGTCACCAGCAGAACTGTGCAACATGAAATGGTAAAAGATGTTCCCTGGGCACAAGAAAATGAATACCCAATACAAACTCTGATCTTCAAGAAGGAATTAGTAAACAAGTGGGTAAATATAAAAGCCTATTAGTCTGCTCAGTAGGATTAGGTCGTATCAGTGAGGTCATGCAATATTTGTCCTTTAGTGACTCAACATAAGTCCTTCAAGATTCACCTATGTTGTTGTGTGTGGGTGTATACCCAGAAGAACTGAAAGCAGGGACACAAACAGATATATGCGTACCAATGTCCATAGTGACATTATTCCCTATTGGCAAAAGTTGGAAGTCACCCAAGTGTCCATCAACAGATGAATGGCTAAGCAAAATGTGGTCTATGCATACAATGGAATATTAGCTGTAAGAAGGAATGAAGTATTGACAAAATTGTGCAGTGCAAAGTGTAAACCATAATGTAAACTATAGACCATGCTTAGTAGCAAGGCTTCAATATGTGTTCATCAATTGTAACAAATGTACCACACTAATGAAGGATGTTGTAAATGGGGGAAAGTGTACACAGGGGAGGGGGTGGGTATATGTGAATCCCCCCATATTTTCTGTGTAACATTTATATAATTTAAAGTTCCTTTAAAAATAAAGAAAAAAAAAGCCGATGAGTTCCCTCTTTACACGAAAAGCAAATGGCTATTTAATGCAAAAGTGATAAATTGTAAATTGAGGTTTAAAACATATGTAGAAAAAAACTGTTTGAAAATATCTCACAAAAAATAGGGCAGATAAACAGAATTTTTCCTGGTCCATGGTTATTGTGTTTGTGAAATAGGCAGTAGGAATGTAAAGAAGAAAGTAGGAACAGAAAAGTGTCAAGAGAGAAGGAAAATGTAGCAGTAAGAATTGTAGAGTGTTTGATGTAAAATGTGATAATGTACATTATTACTGCCTGTAAATAGACACTAAGAGGAGAACTGTATTGTTAGCCCTAGAGCAACAGTTACTGAAATAATCTGGCATAGATAAGAGGTCTAGAGTAGAAATAAAATGGAACAATAAAATTATTTAATTAATCCAAAAGGAGGCAAAAAAAAAAAAAAAAAAAAAAAAAAAAGGAACAACATGGGAACAGAAAACAAGAAAGAAAAATAGGAAACAGCCACATTGTCAACTTTATCACCACCACAATTTCATTGTGCATAAAACTGAATGAGAACTCAAATGAAAAGAAAACAGTTTTTTAGACTGTATAAAATAGCAAGATCAAATGATCCTCTATCTCTTAGACTAGGACTTGAACCATAAAGTCACCATGTTTCAAAGGAATGGAAAAAAATTAATGCTATGAATAAACAATTATAAGAAAGCTCATGTGGTTATGGTAACATTAGATAAAGCAGACTTCAAGATAAAGACCATTACAAGAGATACACAGGGAAATTATATAATTTTATCATTATATAACATTATATAACAATATGAACATATAGCAATCTTAAACATATCTGCAACAGATTAAAGAGTATCAAAATTCATGAAAGAAAAACCTGCCAGAATTAAGGAAGAAATAGACAAATCCACAATGACAGTCACAGCATTTTCTCAGTCGCTGATAGCATGAGAAGTTAAAAATTCTGAAAAGTTAGAGAAGATCTAAGCAATGTCATCAACCAAATTACCCTAATTGACATTTCTAGAGCATTATGTCCAATAAAAACATTCTTTTCAAGCGCTCATGGGTTGCTTACCAACTTAAATCATATGGTGGCCCCTAAAATAAACTTCAATGAATTGCAAAAATATTGAAAGACATTTAATTTTTTTCATTTCTGCCCATCCTTTCCCATAAATCAATGCTTGTCATATATTTACATGCAGTTAATTGTAACAATTATATGGTTTCTTTAGGAAGATACATATTTATTATAATCCATGCAAGAGTATTTTCTGCATATTTTTAATCATTGTATCATGAATATAAACCCTTTTTAATGATTTCCTTATGTAGAGAGCATTTTATTCTCCTATGGTTATTACTATTTTATTTTTAATCATATTCCCCAAAACTCACCATTAGTTTAACTATTCTATTCCTTCATTATTATCACCTTTTTTTTTCTTTTTCTTTTTTTAAAGGAGGTACCAGGGATTAAACCCAGGACCTCATACGTGGGAAGCAGGCACTCAACCACTGAGCTACATCCGCTCCCCAACGAGAGTTGGTTTTTTCATTTGTTTGTTTTTAGGAGGTACTGGGGTTTGAACCCAGTACCTCATATATGGAAAGCAGGTGCTCAACCACTGGGCTGCATCTGCTCCCTCACTTTTTTTTATTTCTAGTATTCCAAACTTAGTGGAATATAAAAATTTGAGGGGATATTTTACCCATGGAAATACATCATTTTAACATTTTTAGCCTAATATTCTGAGGTTTTGAAAGCTTTTATTTTATATTCCTGTGTTCCATTTTGACTTTTGCTTAATGAAAAGCTCTGACTTTATCCACAAGTCACCCTTCACCACAGGGGAGGTCCTTTTGTTTTGCATGATAACCTCTTCATTTGTTTCTGTCATAATCAATGTTAAACCCGGGCCTTTCAATGCCATATATGATGTCTTTTTTCAGTCATTTAATCAATACCAATTATTCTGTTTGAGACCAAAATTTACTGACTCCTTTCTATTTACAGACATGTTCTAAAACATCAATAAATTTGCTCCTTTATTCTTTATAACACTAAGTACTTTTATGATCCAAATTTTACTTGTGGAAAAAAAAAAGATGCATGGAGGAAAATCAAGGGATGTGTCTTGGATCACACAGCTGGCATGTGGCAAAGAAATGCTTATATAGAGGTGTAGCTCCACAGTACATAATTTTCGCCACCCCATCATATTCCTCCTAGTAAGTATCATTAGCAAAGTTGTATAGAATATAACACTTCCCAAAATTACAATAAAATTCTCTGAACTACAGTGATCTTACAGCTTGATGATTGATGAAGTAAAAAAGATCACACATCTAGTTTTTGGCCACTGTTGCCTAGAAAGGCTTGCCTTAATTATGTACTTTTTTGGCACAATATTGATTTTTTAAAAGAAGCATAAATCAAATTACTTGAAACAATTCTTTGTTGAAGAGACAAGTATAGTATTCACTTGCTCAAATTGTCACAGCAAAAGTGTGGCAGGAATAAGTTATTCTAAGGGTATCTTGAGTGAAATAAAATATATGGGTCTTCTCTACACTTAAAATCTGCACATTGTTAAGTATGGCTTAATTAGAATTTTGCCATGTGTGGCAGTTTGGTATTGTTTATGAATTCCAAAAATAAATATGGGATTGTGTTTGTAAACTGGTATGTTCCTCTGGGAGTATTAGATTGTATTAGATTCAGAGATTTCACTTTCATTTTATTAAATCAAGATTAGGACTTTCACTTTTACTTGACCGCGTCATTAGGAAGACTCAGTTTGAGTCCCTGCCCCCACCCCCTTGTGAGCTATATAAACAGATGCTCAGCCAAGGACAGGAAAGTAAATACATGGAGAAGGAGAACACAGAGAGTCTAGTTTTGGATGCTGGAGCCCCGGGAAGGGGGTCAAGTCATTCATCTGATAGTTTGCAGCTGAAGAGACCAGAGTCCTGGACAGCTGAGAAAGCCTGGAAAGGAATGAGCCCCAGGGAGAATGACAAGCCTTATGCTAGCCTGCACCTGAGAAAGGTATGAGCTGGGACCAAAGAGCCTTGGAAGGAAGAGGAAGGCTGAACCTTCGCAGAGACCAGCAGCCATTTGCTCCAACACGTGGCAACAGACTTTGGTGAGGGAAGTAACTTACGCTTTATGGCCTTGTGACTGCAAGCTTCTACCCCAAATAAACACCTTTTATGAATGCCAATAGATTTCTGGTACTTTGCATTAGCACCCCTTTGGCTGACTAATACACCATGTATTTTATCATCTTAAGACTGTTTTACTTGAAGGGCCTAAAAGGAGTGGATTGAAAACACCTCTGCCCATCAGAAACACAAAACATGTGTAGTCTGGAAGATTCATGAGTGCCCACATCTGACAATTGTTTCACTAGGTCTGGGGCAATGCCAGAGATTGATATTTTTAACACACTGTTTCTTATTCACATCAATATTAAGAACTATTCCGATACTTATTTTTATAAGTATAATGATAAAACAGGAATGGAATACTGCAGTGTTCTTTCTTAAAACAAGAAAACAAGCAAAAATTACGAAAAGATAAATTTATATTCACCTGCTTCCTTTGTTCCTGTGTGGAGCAAGAACTATCTCAGGCGGTTTGGAGGACAGAGGTCATTGTTGGCAGTAGCCTTAGACTCTGATGATTAAGCTGTAGTTTTAAAAAGCCAAATCCATTTTGCTGCTCTACTATAGCACATAGATCATAGCAGAAACCCAGGTGATTTCTCATTTGCAAATAAACAAGCAGATCTAATCTGTGCCTGTTATTTATTTCATTCCATCTGTTGACTTACCTTTTTGCCTGACCTTATAGACTAAAAAAAAACAAACAAAAAAAAAAACATGGAAATCTTTCTCTGTACTCTTCTCAAGGACTCTGAACACCAGTGTAGGAAACCCTTCCTTCCTCAAAGGGCAGCAATATCCCTTAGATGCGCCTATATACTTTGTCTGAACATAGTGGGAAGGAAGCAAATAGAAGTTCGTTCACCTCTTTAAGATCATGCCCTATGTATAAAATCTCCCCACCCCACCCCCAAAATCATTCTAAACCTCCAAGAAATCCTTTTCATGTGTTTGTACATATAATCAAGTTGTGGTTACATGACTTTAAATAAAACATAATAATGACACATTTAGAATCATGGCTAAAGAGAAAATGACTTATGATCATGTTCATTGATAAAGCATGAATGGAGGAATTAATAATCAAAATACATGGCATGGCGTCAAACTTGAATGGATAGATATTGTTCAAGCGTTTAATAAACATGATAAAGAGTGGACTAGTTCCTCAGAACCTGGGTTCCACATGTTTTCCATGTCCCAGCCACAACCACTTCTGCTCAGTCACAACTTCACGGGCCCATGGGTATCCTTTCATCTTCTAGAATGCAAACATTCTTCCAGATATTTTTGGATATTTATTTTGTCTAGATTAATCTGACCCCCTCCCCCAGATCTGACCTCACTGCCCTTCTCATGATCAAGGCTGGTTTCCTTTGGAAGGCCTGCCCTGTAAATCCTAGTGTACCTTCCATTCCCTATTATATGCCCTAATCATATTTCCCTTGGTGGCTCTTACCACGAAATAGCATTGCCTTATAGAAGCTGTGTGCTAACCTCCTAGCCGTGTGAGGCCAGAGAAGTGTGTCTGCTCACTGCTAGAACTTCAGCCCCTGGAACAGAACATGGAACAAGGCAGGTGCTCATGAGGTTTATTGAATTATGTTGAATGAACAAAGAAAACATGACCTCCATCATGTTATTTGTTATTTGAAGGATTTGTATACAATAACCTTTATGCAAGCTATTTTGAAAACAATCTGCTTACATATATATTCTATATGCCAACAAATTCAGCTAACTTTATGAACAAAATATTTATTTTTCTCAGAAATAAAAATATATCTATTATAATTTTTGCCTAGATCACATCATTTTTCCTATTGCAATTTGATCATTGTAACTTCGTTTTTTTATCACAAAATTTTTCTCAAAAGCTTATTTCAACTTCAAAATGATTGTGAATACTCTGCATTTATCAGTGAATGAAGACTAGGAAATACTTGTGTACACAGAAGATAAAAACATCAAATTTTTAATGGCTTATTCTGAAACTAAAATTTATACCCTAAGTAAAGAAAATACTTATATTTTTATATAGACTGGAGGCCAATATTCCAAAAGATACATTTATGGTAGTAAACTATTCTGTATGATGCTGTCTTTGTGAATACATGCTATTATGCATTTATCAAAAACCATTAAACAGGATAAAAAGTGAGCGTTAATATATGCAATTAAAGTTTAAAAATTAAAATGTCAAAGGAATCCCAATGTGGGAAGCACAATATGACAAAACTAACTGTATTACGCATATATGGATATGAAACAACCTCGCTGAAGTGGGTGGGGAAAGGTGCTGGCCTAAGAATTTTGAGAAATGAGTGACACCTCTAAGATCAAAGGTAAAAGGAACTGAATAAAAGTATTGAATTCTCATTAATAAATATTTTCCCCATTGTATGTCTGGTTTAATAAATCTGATACTGCTATGCAAGAACACTGGAACTGAAAATGTAAATAAATGGATGGCAGAGAGTGGAGCCATTTGCCATTTTCTCACTATCAGAAATAAGCAAGGAAAGGGGCCTAGAATGACCCACGTTTAATGGATTAGAGTTGGACACATCAGTATGAGCTTATGTTTAGTTTAATATAGTTAGAAATGAGGACACATAGAAATGTGTGTGTGTGTTTGTACATGAGTTATTATAAACATATATTTCCTTGCTTTGTCAAGGGAGAAGGCCTAGAAGCAATGAGACCCCTGAAGCAAGCAAGCATACATAGAGTGCAAATCTTAGTTTCTAAAACCTATTTCCAATAAAAATATTCAGGAATCCTTGGAGAAATGGCTGATTCTAGAAGTAGAAAAGAAAGAAACAAAATATACAAGATGAAGTTGGAAGATTGTGTAGTGGCAGAAAGTAAGAAGATACTCACACATGGGCAAAAAATGATGAGGTAATATCAAAGAGATGCAGGGTAGATGCCTGGGGGAAAGCATGGAGGAATTTGAAGATTGGGAGGGACTTTTATATCTACTCTTTGTAATGAGTGTTCAGAGAACTTTCTTCAGGTGTTCCTTCCTTGACCTGCCAGTAGATTAGCATTCCCATTACTTCCTACAGAACACTGCTCAGGAATGAATGTAATTTAGTGTTTTTCAGAACTTGTCTATGGAAATGTATTTTACAATATGAAAAGAAATTAAAGGAAGGAAGGAAGGGAGAGAAAGTACTATGAATGTGAAAAATAAAGGGAAAGGAAGGACCATATTTCAAGCAAGAGAAACGGCTTGGGATTTGGAGGTAAATTCTGCAAGGGGTGTTTACAGATGAGGAGGAGACAAACTCAACAGGTAGAATGGGAGACTTGAAGAAGAAGGAGAGGAGTATGAACCTGAAAGTGTGGGCCAGCGTTTCCAAATGTGACCCCTGAAGGTCCACAGTGATGAAATACTACACACACACACACACACACACACAACAAAAGGTGGAAAACCGGATAATAAGCAATGACAGATGTGAAAGAGGTGGATATTTGTATTCTCTCATTTTGCTGCCATAAATGAAGCTGGCCCAGCAGGCTGCAAGAGTGGAGCTGCCTCATCCCTTCCAGAAGAATCTAAGCATCATTCAGTCTGATATTCATTCACCTTGCCTTATAAAACCCAGGAATCATAATACTGTGCTAGAGAGTCGCATTTCCCCCTTAACGTGTTCTTTTTTCAGCCACATAAGGTTATGTGAGCATCCCTGTGAGTCAGAGATGACCCTGATAGAGCTGAGTCAGCCCAGAATTCCACCGCTTGCTCTGGGAAGTCCAACAGCCAAAAGTCTTCTACCCGTGGAGAAAGTTTGAGGACAAAAAAACTGGTACCCAGCCACATTCCTTGATGTGCTGGGGACACAAGAACCCTACGGAAGGGAAGTTAAACTCTGCCCGCAACTGGGTTATACACTCCTGTGTGATGGACTGGGGACTTCTTTAAAATAAGGTGTTCTGTTCAAAGAGAATCAATAGGGGCCCTGAGAGAAAACTGTCCTGAATGCAGTTTGGCAGGATGGACTAACAGGAGCAGCATGGCATGGAGGCTGAAGGGAAAAGAGAGTCCGAGAACCGTTAGGGCTGTGCCTGATTATCCCCCAATCCAGCATGGCTCTATTTATTGTAATAATGCATTCTATTAACATTAAGATGATAGTAGTAGGGAAATTGGGTGTGAGGCTGGCAACTCTGTACTTTCACTTTTATGTAAATCTAAAAATATTCTTAAAAGGGAAGATGATTTAAAAAGAGACCTTATGATAATGATTCTTCTCTACATATACATACAGACACACAGCATATTAGATGTAAACTTAGAAGGCTTTGAACAACCTTACATTTCTCATTTATCCAGGTATCAAGGTTCACCAATATTTAGTAAAACTCTTAATTTCTTTCTCTCTTCCCTACTCTATAAACATACATTAAGTACATGCATACATATATGTGTATATGTGTACATTTTTATATACATGTAAGTGTGTGTGTATATTTGAAACTGAGGTAGCACTGTATAAAGATTTATATCCCCTTTATCCAATAACATATTGTAAGAATTTCTATACAATAACTTCCAAAGCTTTACTATAGTTTATTTACTAAATTTTTGTCTAGTATCCAATCATAATGGTTTCACATCTTTGCTATTGTTTTCTTATTATAATTACTATTACAATGAGAATCTTGAAAAGCACATTATTTTCTTTAATTGTGAGTATTTTCTCAAGAAAAAATTTTAAGATATCAATGTCACTATATCACTAGATCAAAAGGTACAAAGCTGTTTTTTTTTTTAATCTCTGGAGAAAACATTTCCAAATTGTTTTCTTAAAAATATATCAATTCATTACTTTTAGAAGGTTAAAAATTCTTTCTCCATTCCTTAGAAAAAAACTTAATAATAATAATAATTATATATATCCATCATTAACTGCTAGTAATAGACACTTCAAATGATCAAGATCATCAAAAACAAGGAAAGACTTTGGAAATGTTGTATACTGAAGGAAACAAAGGAAACTTAACAATTTTATGTAATGTAGGATCCTGGTTGAATCTTGGAACAGAAAACGGACCTTATAAAAAAAACTCAGGAATGTTAATTTCATTCTGTTGTTAATGCAATTTATACTGTTAATTTACTGGTTTTGCAAATTGTACTACAATCATGAAATATGTTAGGGAAAGTTGGGTGAAGGATATTTGGGAGCTCTTTAATATTTTTGCAACTCTTTCATAAATCTATCATTATTTCTAAATATGATATTTAAATAAAGAACACGAGTTGATAATCCAGGAGGCTATGTGGAAGAATCTCGCTCTAGATTGATGACACAGCTATTGCAGTGTAATGACCTGGAGTGGGAGCATCCCTAGAATTTTGGAGGAGTAACAATGAGGCTAGTATGACTGGTGAAGAGCGAGGAAGAAGAAAATAATAAGAAAGAAGGCCAGGCAGTTAATCAGGGAGTATAAAAGTGAGTATTACACAATGCACACATGAGATGAAACACCTGAAGTCAGGCAAAGAATCTGTGGCAGTCTGCAATTATTTTATGACTCCCCAAAATGAAAAGATTATGTTTGTGAAGTAATCCATTCCTGTGGGTGTGAGGCTCTTTCAGTTGGACTATGTGAGTGAGGCGTGACTCAGGTTGAGTTTCCACCCTCTTGCTGGGTCTGATAAAAACGGACACACAGGAAAAGGGAGCCACCATATTTTATCCAGCCATGTGAGAGAAAGGCTCTCTAGTTTCTCCCACACCTGAGCTGCAAGGAGAGCAGCTCCTGAGAGGCTCAAAGAACTGAGGCCCAGGGAAAGATGACCCATATGCCTAATAGCTTACAGCTGAACTCAGGAAGAGAGTGGAGCTGCTGAGACTGAGAAAAGAAGCCCAGTAAGAGACAAGCCCTATGCCAAGTTTGCCTACAGCTACAGAAAGGTGGAGACCAGGCAGATCTCTCCTGTCACCTTGCTTCACCACGTGGCAGCTGACTTTGGTGAGAAAGCACCTCTTCTGGTGCCTTAAGTTAGACTTTTCATGGCCTTGGAACTGTAATCTTTTACCCCAAATAAATCCCTTTTATAAAAGCCAGCCCATTTCTGGTGCTTTGCATCGGCAGCCCTCTGGCAAATTAAAACAGAATCGTTGGAAAATGACAGGCAGAAAAATCCTTGAGGTGCTAATGAAACCAGGAGTATTTTATTTTCCCACCAGTCATTGTATAAAGACCTGACAAGGGGCTTTGGGAAGAGTTTGCAAAAGAATATTGCATCAGTGGTGAGACAAAATTAGCCTGAAACTAAAGGTTGCAAGAGTCCTGCCTTAAAAAGCTTAAAAGCAAGCCATGAAAGTATAAACTCTTTCCAAGTAACTTAACTGCCACCCAGAACAATGCATAACAATATTTGAGTAAATGCAAATATATTCAGCCGCCAAGAAGATAAATTCACAAAGTCTGGCATTTAATCAAAACTTATCAGTCAGGCAAGGAAGCAGGAAAATTCATCTCATAATGAGGATAATAACCAATCCATTTGTCCCAGGCCAGAAATAACACAGATGGAATTACCAGACAAGAACATTAAGGCAGTTACTATAACTTTATTCCATTTCTAAGAAGATAGAGGAAATCAGAAGCATTTTAAGGAGCATGATAAGGATGGGCAGGATGAATAATATTAAAAAACTTGAATGAAACTTCTAGAGATTAAAAACTGATGATGATGAAATTAAAATATATTGATTGGTTTAACAACAAAGAAGAAAATATTAATGAACTTTGTGCCATAGCAATAAAATCCACTGAAAATAAAAGAGAAGGAAAAAAAAAATCCCACATCTCTGGGAAACATCATACTATCAAATATATGTGTTCAACTGTAATGATCAAGTATTTTGTAGAATGTCCATCAAATAGTATTTTTCTGCTGTTTTCCCCTTGATTGTATTGGGGTTATGGGTTTGGGGGAGGAAGACTGCAGAAGTATAGTACCATTCTCATCACATCATATCAATGGCACATGCTATCAGACAGGACGTATCACTGACAGCAATAGCTTGATCCCTTGGCCAAGGAAGGAATTTTCAGGATTTTCCACTAAAGTTACTGTATTCTCTTTGGAAGGAAATTTTTATGCCAGTCTACACTTAAGGAGTACAGTTATGCTCCACCTCCTGGAGGGTGGAATAGTCACATGAAATATTTGGAATTCTTCTGCATAGGGAGATTTGGTTATTCTCTTCCATTTATTTATTCAATGATTTATTTTTATCAGTGGAGATTCATGGATAGTTCTTTTACACTTAGCATTATAATTCAATATTGCTTTATTTTATTGCTCTAATTGTTCCAGCTTTGACCACGGAGAACCTTTTCAATTAGTTTCTTTGTCCCTTTCACATATTCCATCATTTCTCTCTCTGTGTGTGTATATACACGTGTGCTTGTGTTTTGAGCACTTCTTTACTACAAGATGTTCCAGGCTCATCTTCTATATTCCCTGCCCAGGCCCTGGAATTAGCCATTTCTCCAATCTCCAGGCACTATTTTTTACCCCCAACCTTTAGTCGTATTGATGTATGTGTTATACCCTGAAATATCCATGCTATTTCAAGATTCTGTTTATTCAAATACCTTCTTTAAGGAACTTAAATGCTTTTTTCAGTTACCGTCAAAATCACCACTATTATTACATTTTAATGTTCTTGCCCCTTTGCTTCCAATGTGGTAAGAACTAGTAACCCTGCACTGTAACTTCAGATTTATTTTCTCTCTACTTTATTTCTGTGTGGACGTGTCAGTGAAAAATCATTTTTCAGCTAGCTGACTTGCCCCTGAATCTGTTAAAGTGCCTGTCATAAATTATGCACTAAATTTTTGTTTGTTAAATGAATAAATGCATAGATGAGAATTTATTTTTTGCCCTAATCCCACACTTTGAATCAATTTTCAAGATATTTTCTTGTTCTTGAAATATAATCAATTTCCACATTCATGCTGAGTACCCTTCCAGGTGTTACAAAGTCGTAGACAAAACAAAATTCTAACCTCAGAATCTAACTTTCTATCAATTTGGGTTTTTTCTAAAATTTAATTTGTGTACCTTGTTAATCAGTGTCTTTATTTTGTTTGGCTCACCTCCTTTTCTTATATTCTCCACAATAGACAAGTGAAAAAAACAATAGTCACAAATATGAAGTTGTTTGATTCACCTAAGATGATTTAATTATTTAAGATTGCCTACACTATGAAGTCCAAATTCTTCAACATATATGGTAGCTTGAGCTAGATACCCCACCCCCCATTAATGTTCTTAATCTTAATTCTCGTCTCTGTGGGTGTGAACCTATTAGGACCTTTTGAAGAGGCTATTTTTAGTTAAGGCGTAGCCTAACTGAATCGTGGCGGGTCTTAATTAATATTAATGGCGGCCTTAAAAAGATGACCCAGAAGTTACAGAAATGAGAAGGGATAGTCTATTGCCACATGATGGGAGGCAGACATACAAGTCAAGGAACCCCAAGGACTGGCACAGATAACACCTAAAGTCTACTGGCCCTGGGAGAAAGCGGGTCTTAAGAATGCCTTGATTTGGACTTAGGGCCTCTGAAACTACCAGCCCATAAATGCTTGTTGTTTAGGCCAAACCAGTTTGTGGTATTTGTGATGGCAGCTCTGGCAAACTAAGACACAACAGTATTCAAGGACTTTCAAGATCAGACTTCAGATTCCCTTCCTAGATGTTATCTCCACTTATATCCCAAAGATGCTTAGCAATAGCAAATTTGCCTTCTTATCTGAGGTGCTATATCTTTCCAAATAGGCATGTTTTTGCAAATACTGTTGTTTTTATCCTTCAAGTTTTGACCCATGAGTTAAGTTCATTATGAACCTAGCTCTACTATTTAGATTTATGCGATGCCTACGTTAGTTTCTCCCATTATTCCAGCCTTTATTATAGGGTTCATCTCTAAATAAAGTAATGAACACGTTTTAGGCAAATACATAAAGATTTTGAAAACACTATGTATTTTCTGTTCATGGCACATTAAAAACTACTTATTTGTAAGTACGCATTGTCCTAAATTGTATTTAGGACAGTTTGCTTACTTTCCACTCAAAAATACTCCAAATTATATTGGTCTTTAATTTTCTTCTTTTACTGTTTTAACATTGATTGTGTATAGTCTTAGAAAAAATTTCAACACAACAATATCAAATTCTATTTTGAAATCAGGCCATATTCCTTCATTTTGCTTTGCTTATATTGAATGTTTTTTAGTATTCTTTTTAGTTTTTATTTTTATAAGATACTTAGATTACATAAATGTTAAAGAAAAAATATAAGGGATTCCCATATGCCCTGCTCCCAACCCCTCCCACATTTTCCCACAATAATAACATCTTCCATTATTGTGGTACATTTGTTACAATTGATGAACACATTTTGGAGCCTTGTCACTAAGCATGGATTATAGTTTATATTGTAGTTTACACTCTCACCTGCACAATTTTTTAAGTTATGACAAGATACATAATAACCTGTATCTATCATTGCAATGTCATTTAGAACAATTCCCAAGTCCCAAAAATGCCCCCATATTACACCTGTTTTTACCTCTCTATCCCCTCAGAACCTCTAGTGGCCACTGCCTCCACATCAGTGATAAAAGTTCTTCCATTGCTAGAATCACAATAAGGCTATAGTAGAGTACTAGTAAGTCTACTCTAGTCCATCGTTCATTCCCCAGTTCTGAGGATTCTGGGATGGTGGTGCCCACTCCACTTCTAATTGACAGGGGGCTTAGATCCCATGGGGGCAGATGGATGGGACTCTCTTGCTTGCACTTTCAGACTCTCTCTGTTCCCTGGGATGGTAGTTGTCCATCATCATCTCCTTTTTAGTTGTCCTGGGTGAATCCAATGTACTGGAAAGTAGGTGTTGCAACTCTCTTGAGATTCAGGGCCCAGTTGGCACATGGACAGCCCCAAAATTTAAGTCTCTTGGACATACACCTATCAACTTTAGTACTAAATAAGGGTTCAAATAGAAGGGGCAGAAGAACTATGTGTGGGAAACCACAACTTAGTCCAACTCTGTCACACTGGGGCACATAAATTCATAAATAGGGTCCCCTGGCAAGGCACCAAACTCCTGTGCTGTCTGCTATACCTATAGTGTCTGGATGTCTCCAGAACCCTCAGGAGCCCTCAAATAGCCACTATTTGAGGCTATATTTGCCTGGCAGTCAATGAGATACTGCTGAGATATGCATAAGCATAACCTCTGGAATGATCTCCTGACTCACTTTGAAGTCTCTTAGCTATTTAAACTCATTTGTCTTTATCCTTTCCCCGTTTTGGTCAAGGTCTTTTTCCAGTGCATTGCTAGTTGATGCTTGGTAGTAACCCCTTGGTGCCAGGGAGGCTCATCCCCGGGAGTTATATCCCACACTGGGGGGAAGGTAATGCATTTATATGCTGAGTTTGGCTTAGAGAGAGCCCACATTTGAGCAACAAAGAGGCTCTCAGGAGGTAACTCTTAGACACCTTTCATACTAGGCTGTTTCAATTTCAAAAGTAAAGGTTCATAAGTACAGTCCTCAATATCAAGGGCCCATCCTGCCTTCCCTAGTCACTGCCCCTGTACTCGGGGGATTCTTGCTGTCCCATTAGAGAATGTGGCAGAGCTCCCAGGATGGGAATTTGATATTTTTTTGGTTATTGTGTGAATCTCCACCCACCGTGACAATGCCCCATGAACAGTTGAACACATTTATCTGCCTTATAGGTATGCCCCAGGTGAACTTCCTCCCATGCGTCCCCCATCACTGACACCTTGTACCAATGATCCTCCCCTGCCACAGTTGTAACCCTTCTGTGATCCAAAACTACTTCAAAAATGAAGCCAACAAAATTACCAAATAAAATTAATAAGAAAATGAAATAATAATAATAGTTTTAAATATAACAAATAAAATACAAAAAAAATTTAAAATTTGGAATAATAAAAAATAACTAAAAAATATAAAATTAAAAAAAAATTGACATTATGTCTTTCATCACTGTAAGCTCTGTTGTCTTGTATGTACAATGACATTTTCTTCCATTTGTTCCCCCAGTATCATATTTTTTCATTTTGTCTTCAAAGAAGCTTTAGGTTACAGAAAAGTGACATACAGAATATAGGGGATTCCCATATACCCAACATCCTCTCCCTTTTCTCTTTTATCCTTTCCCCTATTAATAACATTTTACATGTGGATGGTACATTTCTTACAACTGATGTACAAATATTGAAACATTCTACCAACCATGGTTAATGATTTACATTATGGTTTACATTTTGGACCATACACTTTTATAAATTTCAATGAAATTAAACATGGCCTGTATGTATCATTGCAAGATCATGTAGAACACTTCCATCACCCCAAAAATGCCCCATGTTCCATATATCCTATTCCTTCCTCCCCCTTCCCTTGGGACCCATGGCAACCACCAAGCTTCACTCCTTGAAGAATAAGATTCATAGTTCTTTGCAACAACATTCAGGGCTTGACATACTGGCATTTCCTCCCCTATTAGCCACTGCCTATGCTCTTGAGAGACTCCTGTCCCTCTATTTGAGAACATAACAGTACTACCCAGGATGGGGGTCCAACAACTTCCTGCTCATTATGTGTATCTCCACTCACTGAAACAACACACTATGACAAGATGAACACTCACACACTCCCTAGATGCCTGCCAAAGGTGTGCCCTGTTCCGCATGCCCCCACATCCTATACCCTAAACCAGTAACCCACCCCTGCCATATCTGCCAAAAGAACAATCCTCAGAGTTCACCTGCTCCCTCCCTTAACCCTACCCCCAGTTCCATGGACAGTCAAACCCACCATCCCCACCCTACCTCCATCACAAACCAGTACCGTCCAACCCAATAGCATCACTGCACCCACTGTCATCCCCATCCACTACACAACTATACCATTCCACCTTATCACAATTTTTACCCATATGGGCATTGTCTCACAAACTTCTTCTCCCTTTCTGTCTTTTGTAAATCTATCTTCCAGACAACAGCTTTGTGAGTTTACTCAAATTGCTTAATTCATATCACTGATATCATGTAATATTTGCCCTTCAGTGCCTGGCTTGCTTCACTCTACATAAGTTCTTCAAGATTCATCCATGTTATTCCATGTGTTAATACTGCATTATTTCTTACAGCTGAGTAATATTCCATTGTGGGTATATGCCACAATTTGTTTATCTATTCATCTGTTGATGGACACTTGGGTTGTTTCCAACTTTTGGCAATAGTGAATAATGCCCCTATAAACATTGGTGTACATATAGCTTTTGTGTCCCTGCTTTCAATTCTTCTTGGTATATACCCAGCAGTGGGATTGCTGGATCATATGGCAATTCTATAGGCAATTCTGAGGAACTGACAAACTGTCCTCCACCGTGGCTGAATCATTCTACATTCCCACCAATGTAGAATGGTTAAGTGTTCTCAGTCCTCCACATCCTCTCCAACACTTGTAGTCCTCTGTTTTTTAAATAGCCGCCAGTCTAATGGGAATAAGATGATATCTCATTGCAGTTTTGATTTGCATTTCCCTAATAGCTAGTGATGTTGAGCATCTTTCCATGTGCTTTTTAGCCATTTGTTTTTCTTCTTTGGAGAAATGTCTATTCAAATCACTTGTCCGTTTTTTTAAATGCGTTTTTTTTTTGAGGTGTAGGATTTTTGATATATGCTGGATATTAGGACCCTATCGGATATATGGTTACCAAATATTTTCTCCCATTGTGTAGGCTGTCTTTTCACTTTCTTGACAAACTCCTTTGAGGTGCAAAAGTTTTTAATTTTGAGGAGGTCCCATTTATCTATTTTTTCTTTCATTGCTTGTGCTTTGGGTGTAAAGTTCATGAAACCATTTCCTAATACAAGATCCTGTAGATTCTTCCTTACATTATCTTCCAAGATCTTTATGGTCTTGGCTCTTATATTTAGATCTTTGATTCATCTTCAGTTAATTTTTATATAAAGTGTGAGATATAGTGTTCCTCTCTCATTCTTTTGGATATGGATATCCAGTTCTCCAAGCACCATTTGTTGAAGAGGCCATTTTCTCCCAGTGGAGTGGGCTTGGTGGCCTTGTCGAATATCAGTTGACTGTATATGCAAGTATCTATATCAGAACTCTCAATTCAGTTCCATTGGTCAGTATGTCTATCCTTGTGCCAATACCATGCACTTTTGACCACTGTAGCTTTGCAGTATGTTTTAAAGTCAGGTAGTGTGATTCCTCTGATTTCATTTTTCTTTTTCAATATATTGTTGGCTATTTGGGGCCTCTTGCCCTTCCAAATAAATTTCATAGTTAGCTTTTGCAATTCAGTAAAAAATTCTGTGGTAATTTTTATTGGGATTGTGTTAAATCTGTAAATCTGTTTGGGTTGGATAGACATCTTAATGATGTTTAGTCTTCCTATCTATGAACAGGGAATATTCTTCCATTTATTTAGATCCTTAACAGTGTTATGTAGTTTTCTGTATACAAGTCATTTAAATCTTTAGTTAAGTTTATTCCTAGGTATTTGATTGTTTTAGTTCCTATTGTAAATGTGATTTTTTTTCTTGATTTCCTTCTCAGAATGGTCACTATTGGTGTACAAAAATGCTACTGACTTTTGCACATTGATCTTATAACCAGACACTTTACTGAACTTATTTATAAGCTCAAGAAGCTTTGTTATGGATTTCTCAGGGCTTTCTACATCTAGGATCATGTCATCTGCAAATAATGAAATTTTTATTTCTTATTTTCCCATTTGGATGCCTTTTATATCTTTTACTTACCTGAGTGCTCAAGCAAGTACTTCTAACACAATGTTAAGTAAGAGTAGTGAAAGTGGGCATCCTTGTTTTTTTCCAGATTTTAGAGGGAAAGCTTTTAAGATTTCACTATTGAATATGATGTTAGCTGTGGGTTTTTCATAAAAACCCTTTACCATGTTGAGGAAGTTTCCTGCTATTCCTATCTTTTGAAGTGTTTTTTATCAGGGAAGGGTGATTAATTTTGTCAAATGCCTTTTCTGCATCTATAGAGATGATTATGTGATGTTTTTCTTTTGCTCTGTTTATGTGGTGTATTACACTGATTGATTTTCTTATGTTGAACCATCCTTGCTACCAGGGATGAAACCCACTTAGTCATGGTATATAATTCATTTGATGTGTTGTTGAATATGATTAGGAAGAATTTTTTGAGGATTTTACCACCTAGGTTCATTAGAGAGATTGGTCTATAGTTTTCCTTTCTCATGGCATCTTTGTTTGGCTTTGGTATTAGGGTAATGTTGGCATCATAGAATGAGTTAAGCAATATTCCCTCCACTTCTATTTTCTGGAAGAGTTTAAGCAGGATTGGTGTTAGTTCTTTCCAGAATGTTTGGTAGAATTCACCTGTGAAGCCATCTGGTCCTGGGCTCTTTTAGTTGGGAAGTTTTTGATGACTAATTCTATCTTGTTGATTGTGACTGGTCTGTTTGGTTTATCAATTTCTTCTTTCATCAATGTAGGCTGCTTTTGTGTTTCTAGGATTGTCCATTTCCTCTAAATTGTCCAACTTGTTGGTGTACAATTTTCCAAAATATCCTCTTATGATACTCTTTATTTCTGTGGTGTCAGTGGTGATATCCCCTTCCTCATTTCTTATTTTATGTATTTGCATCTTCTCTCTTTTTTTCTTTGTTAATCTAGCTAAGGGTTTGTCAATTTTATTAATCTTCTCAAAGAACCAGTTTTCAGTTTTGTTTTTTTCTAGTGCTTTCTTATTTTCAATTTCATTTAGCTCTGTTCTAATTTTTGTTATTTCCTTCTTTCTACTTGCTTTGAGGTTAGTTTGTTGTTCTTTTTCTAATTTCTCCAGATGTGCAGTTAAGTCTTTGATTTTAGCTCTTTCTTTTTTTAATGTAGGCCTCTATGGCTATGAATTTCCCTCTCAGCACTGCTTTTGCTGCATCCCATAGGTTTTCATACATTGTGTTGTCACTTTCATTCATTTCAAGGTAATTACTGATTTCTTTTACAATTTCCTCCTTGACCCACTGATTGTCTAAGAGTTTGTTGTTGAAATTCCATATCTTTTTGCCTAATCTGCTTCTCTGCCCCTTTGTCATTTCCAGCGTCATTCCATTGGGTCAGAGAAATTACTTTGTATAATTTTAATCTTTCTGAATTTATTGAGAGTTTTTCTATAGCCTAGCATTCAGTCTATCCTAGAGAATAATCCATGTGCACTTGAGAAGAATATATAGCCCTCTGTATGTGGGTGTAATGTTCTGTATATGTCTATTAGAGGTATAGATCCTCTAATATATTATTCAAGGTCTCTGTTTTTTTAATTGATGCTCTGTCATGATGTTGCCTAATGGTGATAATGGTGTATTAAAATACCCCCATTATAATTGTAGAGGCATCTATTTCTTGACTAAGTTTTTCCAATGTTTGCCTCATGTATTTTGAGGCATCCTAGTTAGGTGCATAAATGTTTATGTTTGTTCTTTCTTCTTGATAGAGTACCCCTTTTATTAATATATAGTGTCCTTCTTTGTCTCTTACAATAGTTTTGCATTTAAAGTCTATTTTGTCCAATATTAGAATAGCTATTCCTGTCCTTTTTTTCATTATTGTTTGCATGTAAAATTGTTTTTGAACCATTTGATTTCAGCCTCCTTGTGTCCCTGGGTCTAAAGTGAGTTTCTTGTAGACAGCATATAGATGGCTCATATTTCCTTATCCATTCTGCCAATCTGTGACTCTTGATTGGAGAGTTTAATCCATTAACATTCAATGTTATTACTGACAAGGAATTTCTTGCATTAGCCATATTTTCTTTAGGTTTATTTATGCCATATGTTGTTTTTACTTCTCTTTTTATCTTTTTAATTATTCTTACACTCTCCTCCAACTCTCTCTCTCTCTTGTTTTTTCCTTTCCTGCAAAACTCTCTTTAGTATTTCTTGAAGGGCAGGTTTCTTATGGACAAACTCTCTTAATTTCTGTTTATCTGTGAATATTTTGAACTCTCCCTCATTTTTGAATGCCAGTTTTGCTGGATAGAGAATTCTTGGCTGGAAGTTTTCTTCTTTTAGCACCGTGACTATGTCATACCACTTCCTTCTTGCTTCCACTGTTTCAGATGAGAAATCAGCACTTAATCTTATTGAACTTCCCTTGTATGTATTGGATCTCTTCTCTCTTTGTCTTGAACATTTGACAATTAGAGAAGTATATGTCTTGGGGTAGGCTTGTTAGAATTTATACTGTTTGGGGTGCCCTCTGCTTCCTGGATATGTACATCCATGTCCTTCAATAGAGTTGGTAAATTTTTCAGTCATTATTTCCTCCAATATTCCTTCTGCCCCCTTTCCTTTCTCTTCTCCCTCTGGGATGCCTATAATGCATATGTTTGTGCATTTCGTGTTGTTTCCTCTGCCTGTTCAAATCTGCTCTTATGTGCTTCCAGTGTATTTTTGATTTCTTGCATTGTGCCATTCATCACCATCAGGTCTGTTATCTTTTTATGCATGTTTACAATTTCTTCAGTATGTTCCCCCGGTGTCTTTTAAATATGGTTTTTCTCTTCTTTCATTTCATTAAATTGATTCATGATATTTGTTTGGACATCCTTCATTAGTTTGTTCCACATTCTGCATCTCCTTTTAATTTTTAGATTATTTGTTTGACTTGGCCCTGTCTTCCTGTTTCTTAGTATGGCTTGTAATTTTTTGTTGGTGTCTAGGCATCTGTTTATCTTGATGGGCTTATTTGGTTGGTTAGCTTCTCTTTTTACTCTAGGGTTTTTGTTGTTGTTGTTGTTTTTGTTGTGTGGTAAGGTTAATTTTTGATACTTGGTTCCTTTTATTCTATATCCTTGCAGTTGTCTGTGTTCCCTTGAAAAAAAAATATTAGGACCAGAGAAAAGGAAAGAGATAAAAAGGGAAAAAGAATAATTGTAATAATAATACAAAAATGGTAGAAGTAGAACTGTGCAAGAGCTAGGAAACTAAGTAATACAAGTAAAAACTCATAAAAGATACAAAGGAATAAGAATTGGAAAAGTTGGAATACAAAAAAATAAAACAAGAAACAAAATAGAGAGGAAAAAAATAGAATGAATTAAAAGGCCAGAGAGATGAGAACAGAATAGAAGCACTGAAAAAAAAGGAGAGAAAGAGAAAAAGGAAAAATTAAGACCAAACAAGAAGTGGTAGAATGGATGAAAATCAACAGAAGTCAGAAGACAGAAAAATGAAGGAAAGAAGAGAAATAAAGTCGGTTGAAAATATAAGTAAAAGATAAAAAGGAAACAGAGAAAGGGAAAACAACAAACAAGAAACAAAACAGCAACAAAGAAACAGCCCAGGAAAAACAGCCTTCCCTCGTAGGCCTCTGGGGACCTTCTAAGGCTGCTGGTGCTCATCAATTAATCGCCCTGCAGCCTACCATCCACAGGAGATGTATCCAGTTTTAACAAATGAAAAAAGAAAAGAAAAGAAAAAGAAAAAAAATTCCAGAAAACCATAAAACAGTAGAAACTCAGTCTATAAGTTCCCTATCATAAGGTGCTAGCTGTGTGCTTAATCTCTGCCTGGATCTCTCCTCTTAGGATGTAGCGGAACTCGAACCAGCAACCTTCTACATGCAAAGCAGCAATTCCCCCACTGCACTACAGCAGCTTGATAGACTAAATAGTCTTTGGAAAGCTTATTGGGTTCTTCCTGCCCCTGTTTCCCTTATGCGAGTTGGACTTCTAACAGTTTTGAAGGGCTGGGCTAGTTAGGTGCCTGTGTCTACCCCCTCCCTGAGCGAGTTCCTCTCCCCCACGTGGCTGGGTGACAGCCTGCCTTGCAGATTCCCTATCCCTTCTCCCCAGGGCCACCTCAGTGCTGGCTGTTATCCTCCCTGAGATTCAAAGGGGGCTCAGGTGGCCACGCCCAAGGAAAGGAAACCATTCTCCACCCTTCCCCAGACCCTTCTTCCTCCCAGGGAATTCTCCCTTCCACTCAGCTGGCTGGTGACAGCCAGGGGTTCCACGGAGGCTATTTGCCTTGGGGGTGGGTCTTACCTACCCACTGTTTCCAGCCACAGGGGCAAGCAACTCACGGTTTTCCCTTGAGCTCTTTATCTTTTTGTCCAGCTCCCTCTAGAACTATGCCCTGCAGCCTCCTGCACTGTGGATTCCCAAAACAGCTCACTTTGGGTAGGATTTTTGCCCCTTCTCTGCTGTTTTTTTTTTTGTGAAAGAGCTGAGCAATGCCTACCTACATCGACACCATTTTCCCACAACCCTGCTTATATTGAATTTTATTATCCTTTCAAAATCTAAGATGTTTGTGGATTTTCTTATTCTGAGTGTCTTTTAAATTTCATTTTTAAAAATTTTATTTTATTTAAAATTTCTTACCCAATTTGAGATATTTTATTTCTTAGAGAGTCTCACACATTGTCATTGTACCTGCCTTTTCTGAAAAGATCTGTAACAAATATGCCCATGCCCTTGATTTTTTTTTTTTTTCTCATTCTTATATGTCCAAAACCATATGGCTATCCTTTTTAACACTCTTATTGAATCACCCAACTGGTTCTACCTGATTATAATTATGACCCTCATTAATACATGAACTTAAAAGTTTTAGGAACTAAACACATGAGAATGTTGTGATGTTTTCAATTAATTTGGTAGTTTAAAAGCTTTGTATTTTCAAGTGAATTTTTAAAAAGTTTTCAAAATGTAAACTCGATTGTTTAACTGGTTAGAAATAATGTTACTACTGTCAGACAACAAAATGTTAAATTAGATCTCATTGACAAAACTACTCTTGCAAACTTAAGTTACCAAAATGATTTTAGAAACTGCTTCCAAACAAACCTTTTACAAGATACAATTATGATTAGAATTAAACAAACTTGTCAGAGTAAGGACTTAATTTGATTATTATATACAAACATAACTTTTCTTTCTTTTAAATACCTAGTAGCATGTAACACTAGAACATTGATAGCTCATAGGGAAAGGTTTTCAGAAATATATACTTTCCTTAGTTTGCTATTTGATCAATACTTCAGTGAGGTATGTTATAAAACTTTCAAACTTGTGAATATCCTTAAAAGCATACTGACTGCCAGGTTCTGGAAACACCATAATTGATTAATTTGTTTTAATCACAATTTAGAAAAATAGTTTCATAGCTTTCAAAGACGTTTTTTACTGAGGTTTGACAATTGGGTTATTAATTACTCTCATTTTAAGGTTGTTAAAAAGTTTAAATTGGGAAATTACAAGACAAACCAGGACTTAAATTTCTGCCCTAGTAGATAAGAGTTTTAAACTAAACTTACATTGCCTTATCTTGTTACGTCCAGCTCTTCCCCCTGGACAGGGGCTGTACAAATTAACAAGCTTAGGAAAAATGTTGTTTTTTTCCTTTCCCAATAGTTTGTCTATTCAGATTTCTGTCCTACTTAACTTTTCTAACTTGGGCTCCAGGAATATTCACTTACATATAAATATAAGTACTTATTTCACTTTTAGCAATTTGAATAGATTTTTTATTTGTTAAGGATTTTGTATTTGTTAATTTAATATTACCATTCTGAGGTGTGAAAATATACACTTAGCAAATAGGCAGAAACAAATACAGAGTTAGACACAGAAACAAATAACTAACTAATATTACCCAGAGTTCTCATACTCTCACAAGATAAGTTTAGCTATAAATTAGCATTATATTTAAGAGTTCCCTTTGAAGGCTATTTTTTTTATTATTTTAGCCTGTACTGTAATCACGCAGCTTTGCAAAAGAATTTTGTTCTTTTTAGTTATTGGCTTATAACTAAATTGTTCCCAATGTTTTAAAATACAATTTACATTTTCATTTACTTTTAGAGCTTTGCTTATCTCCCACTTTAACTGTGACAGACTTTGGCTGAGCAACACAAATTGCAGGATATACTCACTAAGGTTATTGAAGTCTCAGGGAAAACTGGTTTCTCCCATGTATTGCTGTGTTTTTAGGGTCCCCTATGCTCCAGGTGAGAGGCTCCACATTCTCCAGTCCTCAGAGTTAACAGGATTCTGGTGGCTGCTGGTCTGGAGGAGTGGACTCCAGCCCTGGGGTCAAGGCTATCACCAGGCAGCATTTTCCTCAAAGGTTGTGGGGTCCCTCCAGGCTTTTTCCTGGAGTAAGTAAATTGGAGTTTACCCCTAAACAGTCATGAGAGAAAGCAGGGTTATTAACACCAGTGGAAGGATGCGAGTCAGGGTGTTTCATATTTGCCTTCTCCCAAGCATAGGGGAACACAAGTTTCCATGGATTCACATAGGGAAGAAGAGTTACCGTAACAAAGGTGAAGCCAGTTCTGAAATACCCACAAGCAAAGGCAAAGTCACTTTAGATTTACCATCAGAATAGCAAGTCTGGGCTAAATTCACCCAGTGATAGCAATTTCAGATCTTATCCTTTTGCTGTTTTATAACACAAAACATCTATATAATGATCTTAACTTTTAGTTACGGTTTTTAGTAAATTTTTGCTTGAAAACAAACTGGGTACTTTTGTTTATTAACTAAGCAACTAAAACTATTTTATTAGTAAAGTAACGTTGCTAAGTTTCCCCACTTTTCCAACAGTTGAATTAATTCCATGTGGTTTCTTCTATACATTGAATCCAATTGCAAGATACAATTGAAACTTAAAGACTCATTTTAGTTTACCTTTCATTGTTATTCAATTTGTAACAGATAGACTTCAAATTTAACTCAGGAGGTTTTAAGCATGAACAGCCTGGCAGAGTTAAAGTAAGCACAGATTAGAGCAGGCAAAAGAATTTTACATGCTTACTTAGCATGGGGAAAGACCTGACTTTAGAATCACCTTCATACAAAGCTCCCAGCCATCACCCATGGCCGAGACCTCATCCTGAAACCCCCAAGAAAAGTCCTGGGCAGCTGCTAGGTACAGAGCTGGGGGGCAGGGAAGCCCTGGCCCTGATGAGAAAGGAGTAGGGCTGCATTTTCATTAGCTGCCTCTCACAAGGGTTAAAATTCTGCAGGAGCCCTTTAACGGCTTCCTTTCTGAAATGATGCTGCAAAAGGCCTGGATTTAGAGTCCCCATTCACTCCCCTTATCAGGCAAGAGGAAGATGAGAGAGATGTGGAGTGGCAAGTGGCTTCTATGTTAATTAAGAAATTAATGATCTTACCTGCCTCATCAAGGGTCACCTGAGGCTCCTCCAAGGTTGAGGGTTTGCAGTGTTGCCCAGGGAGCCACACCTGGCTCAGGCCCCTGCCTTCCCAGCCTGGGGCATGGCCCTGGCGGGCCCTGGCAGCAAAGGCAGCTTGGGTTAGGGGCCCTCTCCTGCACATGCAGCAGGTTCCTGCTGACGTGGAAGCCTGATTTGGGTGGCCCTGAGGTGACAGGGTGCCTTCAATGGTGGCACCTAAAACGTAAGCTT
Organism: Tolypeutes matacus; assembly: GCA_026826555.1. Classification (NCBI taxonomy): domain Eukaryota; kingdom Metazoa; phylum Chordata; class Mammalia; order Cingulata; family Chlamyphoridae; genus Tolypeutes; species Tolypeutes matacus. The sequence goes on along the minus strand of JAKSZT010054215.1, from coordinate 8,402,423 downwards.
ATTTCCGGGCTGTTTGCTTGCCCCTTCTTACCTACCTCCTCCTGGTAGCATGGTTTTGATTGTTGAACACTGTGGAGGCTGTTTTTAAAAGGGGGTTAATGGGAGTTTGGGGACCAGGGAATGTTTTTTTGGAACTTCTTATGAATATCTAAGGCAGACTTGCTAATAAAGTAAGTTTCTAGGAGGATCTATCTTTTTCTAGACTTATGATCCTTTTGTCTTGCCTCTGAGTAATTTCCCTGTTTTTCTTATAATTGGCCGGTTTGGTATTGCATTTCCTCATCCCTCTCAGGAGTCTTGTGGTTACAGGGTCTCTGGCCCTCGAATCTGCCTCTTTCTTCCTTCCCTTTTACACAGGCTTAACTAGAATTTAGGGTTCCATAAACACTGAAGCTGCATGGTGTGGCACGAAGGATCCGTTTTTGTTTTATTTCTAACCCCTTGGTGAACAAGGATGCCCAGTTTTGGAGAATGCACCCGAGTGGGGAATCGGCAGATATGCTAGAGGCCCTGTCTGTCTGAGCCCCAGACTCCAGGCCAGAGGCCAAACTCTTGCCTAGCTCCAAATCTTTGGAGCCTCGCAAGCACCCAGGCTGCTTAGGTCCTGGGAGAAGCTCGAATCTGCTCTGGTTCTCAGCGCCCCAAAAGCGCAGAGAGCCGGCCACGAAACAGGAGCCCCCAAGCTGCCTGAGTCTTGGGGGATGTTCAGAGATGACCCCTGCTGCTGAGCGTCCCAGCAGCACTGAGACTTGGGAGGTATCTGGCGCCGAAGCCCCCAAGCCGAAATTTTCCCTGAAAAGGAAGTGGGCTCCGTCAGCAGGTTTTAAAACTACTTTCTCAAGGGTTAAAAGTTTGATCATTGTCCAAATGGCTAGAGATTGGAGGTCAGGGACCTGGCTCATGAGGGAACACAACTCTGCTACCTTGCACTAGATCTTTAAGATAATCAGGACATAAGTAATACTTAGATAGATGGGACCTGAAATTGAAGGGGCATAAGGAGAGAACAGGGAAGTCCTGAGAGATGGAAAAAGGAGAGGAAAGAAGACAAGTGCTGTGCCCAGTTATTCATGGATAGGGAGGAGATGATCAGAATTAGAAAGAAGTTTAGGATGAGACAGATCTCCTGGACTCCCGTGGTCCTGTGGACTCCTACTCAACTCAGGGAATGTCCCCAATCAGTTTTCAAGGTCCGTGTCACCCATTGCCCAGAGCCCAGGTTACATGTAACCCTACCACCTCTGAAGAAGGAGCCAGAGGACCTTTAGGTAAACTGAGGTTATGTCCTTTGGGCAGGACCAGAGATCCATACAGAATGGAGACAGACATATATATGGACAGACACACATGCCCATGTCCTCCACCCGACAGACACACATAGACAGAGTTCAGTTAGAAGCCAAAAAACTCACTAGTCTCATCAGGTAGAGGAGGGGGTTCCCAGAGGTCATGATCGCTCTTGGCTGGTTCACCATGATATGTTATCAGAGACGGTGTCCAGGGGTCTAGATTTGGGGCTTTGTCATGAGAATGAATTCAAGAATGGGCCACAAATTAATTAAGCAAATAGAGAATTTATTGGATGGTAAGGTAAGAAACAGAAAGTTCACCTTCTGGGATGAAGGTGGGCATTTTCAAGGGAGAAAATGCAAAATTCTGCCCTGGGGTTCCCTGTTTTATGGAGGTACAGGACTCCAGGGTCTGCGCTGATAAACAAAGGCTTAGGGTGCGGGGACAAAAGGGAGTGTGGTGCCTAGGTGTGGGTGTGCTGCCGTGGGCAATTGGCTTCTGGTTGCTGTCCACAAAGCATGAGGTCATCTGAAAGCTAGGTGGGGTGCATGGAGGGGGTGCCCCTCTAGCACCCTCCCTCTTTGCTGGCTCCCTTCTGTTAACACAGCCTATGTGCTGCCAGCTGCAGAATGTGTGCTGTGAGCTCCCTTCCTAACTTGCCTGTGTGACTCAGCAGACTATTACTAATAAACAGGCTAATGCTTCAGTTTCTCTTGCCAGGCTTATTAGGTTTTCTGTCCTCTTCCTCCTTAGGTCTCTATTCTATCCTGCTTCAAAACCACTCATATGTATGAATGTATGTGCACATGAATTTATTAGTATTGTAAATGGAAATTTAAAGAAACTTTTTTTCTACTTGTTTATGGTAGAGAAATGTTGAAAATAATCAAAAAGTTCAGTAATTTGTTTCAAAATCCTGAACATTTGCCAAACTGTCCTGCTAATTCTAATTATTCATCTCTAAAGTATGTTGGGTCTTTTCAAATGAAATTTTAAAGCTTTCAAACTGAATATTAAATAAAACTTAGTAATTTTTAAAATATTAATGTCTTGTATATATACACCCAGAAAAATGTTCAAAATGTTAAAGGGACAACCAGCAATATGGCAGCAGAGCAAGGCGCTCCTAGAATCAGCCCCTGCTACAGGGCAGTTGGTGATCACCCAGAGCTATCTAGGGCACTTGTTTGGGGGCTCCAGGAGACCAGAAGTGCATCCTGCAACATCCTTGAAAGACTGGAAGGAGGAGCCTGCCCATCTGCGGAGAAGATTCGTGAGTAGAGCCCTCCACGCCACAGAGGCCGGTGCCCATCCTCCACTGGCTGCACAAGGCGCTTTGGGAGCTATTCTGCGGCTGGAATTGGAAGCTCCACTTCCCAAAAACAGGGGAGAAAGAGACAGCTGAGCACCAACTTCAGTTGCTGATTAGTAAATTCGGCGGGTTAAAGAATAATCCTAAGAACAGCTAAAGTTTGAACCTGACCAAGTCAGAAAGAGGCTGGTGGCCGCCACCTTAACTCCACGCCTGCCATGAGGGGAAGCCAGGCTGACTGAAAATCACAGTGCTGGTAGTGACTGGCTTTTTTCCACCTAGATCAGATTGCAGCTCTAGCCTAAGGCCCAGGACCACCTTGAGGAGGGAGGAAGCTGGGGGGAGCTGTGCCAGCCTCTCCAGGAAACTACAGGCCAAGCCACAGAGGCCAGTGAACATCCTACTTTGGCAGCTCAGGCCACCTCAGGAGCTATTCTGTGGCATGAATTGTAAGTTCCATTTCCCCAAAACAGGGGAGGAAGAGACGGGTGGCCACTGATTTCAGCTACTGATTAGTAAATTCGGCTGGCTAAAGTATAACCCTAAGAACAGCTAAAGTTTGAACCTGTCCATGTCAGAAAGGGGCCAGTAGCCACCATTTTGACTCCACCCCCAGCATGAGGGGAAGCCGGGCTGACTGAAAATCACAGTGACAATAGAGACCGGTTTCTTTCACCCAGATTGGCCTGCAGCTCTCACCTAGGCTTCGGCCCCACCTCTAGCAGGGAGGAAGCTGGCGGACCCTGCACCAGCCTATCCAGGTAACTGTAGGTACATTTGGCTGGCACAGACTGAATAATTGGAAATCTACCAGGGCAACTGAGGTCATCTTGGACCTGCACTGCATAGATTGCTGCCCACACCTGCAGCTCCATCCCCACCCCAGGCAGGGGAGAAAGGGGTATGAAGCTTCATCAGTCTCTCTGGGCAACTACAGTCTAAGCCTGCATGAGTTTGATTATTCCACACAGCTGTGGCTCTGTCCCCACCCCTGGCAAAGGAGAAAGTTGGGAGAAGCTTCACTGGTCCCTGGGGCAATGAAGGCAGCTTGAGCGGCCACAGCTTATAGCACCAACTATGTCCTTGGCTCCTACTACACAACCAGCAAGGGAGAAAGGGCAGGAAGTCACAAATTAAAGAGAAAAACTGCACCCAGAATAAATACTCTAGTAAGCCAGATGTCAGGACACTAACAAAAAATTGCAGTCCACACCAAGAAACAGGAATATATGGCCCAGTTAAAGGAACAAGATAAGCCTCCAGATGACATAAAGGAGTTGAGACAGCTAATCATAGATATGCAAACAAATCTCAATAAATTCAGTGAAATGGCTAAAGAAATTAAGGATACTAAGAAGACATTGGGGGCCGCCGGCGCTCGATTGCTCCAGTCTGGCGGCGGGGGCGGGGCTGGATGTCGGCTCGCCCGGGAGTTTGAGGAGCTGCTGGGCCTCAAAGCCAGGTCCTTCCTTGTGGTCCATTTTTGGGCGCCATGGGCTCCACAGTGTGCTCAGATGAATGATGTGCTGGTGGAGTTAGCTAAAGAACACCCTCAAGTTTCATTTGTGAAGTTGGAAGCTGAAGCTGTTCCTGAGGTGTCTGAAAAATATGAAATTAGTTCTGTTCCCACCTTTCTGTTTTTCAAGAATACAGAAAATTGACCGATTAGATGGTGCACATGCCCCAGAGTTGACCAAAAGAGTTCAGCGACATGCAACTAACGGCTCGTTTGCACCGTGTGTGAATGAACATCCTAAAGAAGATCTTAACCTCCGTCTAAAGAAATTAACTAATACTGCCCCCTGCATGCTGTTCATGAAAGGAACTCCTCAGGAACCCCGCTGTGGTTTCAGCAGGCAGATGGTAGAAATTCTTAACAAACATAATATTCAGTTTAGCAGTTTTGATATCTTCTCAGATGAAGAAGTTCATCAGGGTCTCAAAACCTATTCCAATTGGCCCACCTATCCTCAGCTATATGTCTCTGGCGAGCTCATCGGAGGACTTGATATAATTAAGGAGCTAGAAGCATCTGAAGAACTAGATACAATTTGCCCCAAAGCTCCCAAATTAGAGGAAAGGCTCAAAGTACTGACAAAGCTTCCGTGATGTTCTTTATGAAAGGAAACAAACAGGAAGCAAAATGTGGATTCAGCAAAAAAATTCTGGAGATACTAAATAGTACTGATGTTGAATATGAGACATTTGATATATTGGAGGATGAAGAAGTTTGGCAAGGATTAAAAGCATACTCAAATTGGCCAACATATCCACAGCTGTATGTGAAAGGGGAGCTTGTTGGAGGACTGGATATTGTCAAGGAACTGAAAGAAAATGGTGAATTGCTGCCTATACTGCGAGGAGAAAATTAATGAATGTTGAGCTTGGTGCCCAACTATTGCAGGAAATACTGAATTATGGTGGGAGCAGTTCATGATTTAGTCCTCTGAAACGGACTAGGAGTCGAAAACTGCGTCTTACCCAGTTATGCTTTGTATTCTTACAAGGTTGTGCTAAATGTATGTTATGATTTTTCCACCAAAAAATAGAATGCAATAAACATCTTCAAATTCAATTAAAAGTTGTGTTAAAAAAAAAAAAAAAAGAAGATGACATTGGATGAGCTCAAAGAAGAATTTGAAAGCACACATAGGAAATAACAGATCTTATGGGAATGAAAGGTGCAATAAATGAAATAAAAAATTCACGGGAATCATATAATAGCAGGTTTGAGGAGACAGAAGAAAGAATTGGGGGTCTTGAAGAAATGGCCTCTGAAAGTGAACATACAAAAGAACAGATGAAGAAAAGATTGAAAACACTTGAAAAATGTCTCAGGGAACTAAATGACAGCAAGAGATGCACAAACATATGCGTCGTGGATGTCTCAGAAGAAGAAGAGAATGGAAAAGGGGCAGAAGGAATATTTGAAGAAATAATGGTAGAAAATTTCCCAACCCTATTGAAGGACATAGATATCCATGTTCAAGGAGCACAACGTACTCCCATCTGAATAAATCTGAATAGACCAAGTCCAAGACACATGATAATCAGAATGTCAAATGCCAAAGACAAAGAGAGAATTCTGAGAGCAACAAGAGAAAAGCAATGAATAACATGTAAGAGATACCCAATAATATTAGGTGCTGATTTCTCACCAGAAACCATGGAGGCAAGGAGACAGTGGTATGATATATTTAAGATATTGCAAGAGAAAAACTTCAAGCCAAGAATTTTATATCTGGCAAGATTGTCTTTCAAAAATGAGAGGGAGTTTAGAATATTCATAGATAAACAGAAACTGAGAGAGTTTGTAACCAAGAGACCTGCTTTGTAGGAAATACTAAAAGGTGTGCTAAGCCTGAAAAGAAAAGGCAGGAGAGGCTTTGAAGAGAGCCTAGAAATGAAGATTTTAACAATAAAAGTAACTGAAAGGGTCAAAGAGTAATTTAGGAATAAACTTAACCAACGATGTAAAGCACTTGTATTCAGAAAACTAAAACTCATTGTTAAAAGAAATCAAAACAGACCTAAATAATTGGAAGAACATTGCATGCTCATGGATTGGAAGACTAAGTATCATTAAGATGTCAATTGATATACATATTCAATGCAATGCCAATAAAAATTCTACTAATATTTTTAAAATAAAAGGAAAACCTGATTATCAAATTTTTTGGAAGGGTAAGGGGTCCTGAATAGCCAGAAACATCTTAGAAAGGAAAAGTGAAGTTGGAAGATTCTCAAATCTGTACACTAAGTCATATTACCTAGCTACAGTGGTAAAAACAGCATGGTACTGGCATAAAGACAGACGCATAGACCAATGGAACCGAACTGATGGTTCAGAAACAGACTCTCAAATCTATGTTCAAGTGATTTTTGACTAGCCTATCAAACCCACCTGGAACAGTCCATTTAAAAAATCATGCTGAGAAAAGTGGATATCCATATCAAAAGAAGGAAAGAGGACCTCTATCACACAAAGAGGTGATATAGATATATATTATTGGTATCTCTTACATGTTATTATACAAAAATTAACTCAAGATGAATAAAAACCTAAATACAAGAGCAAGAACCATAAAGCTTCTAGAAGAAAATGTAGGAAAATATCTTTAAGACCTGGTGGTAGCTGGTGGATTCTTTAATGTATGTACAAGTTTTAATTACCTTTACTGTAAAAGTGTGGAAATGTACAGAGTTGATGGTAACACATTGTAGTGAGTAACAGATGGTTTATGAATGGGATGTGGCTGAAAATGGTAGTCTAGAGTTGTAAATGCCAATTGACAGAAAGCTAGAGAATAATCTAGGGGCGGAATAGTACAGTAAACCCAGAAGTGGATGAGAATTGTGGTTGATGGTACAGATGCAAGAGTGTCTTTGTGAGATAGAGCAGATGTACATCTCCATTGCAGGGTGGTGGGAATGTGGAGAAGCATGGGGAAAATACAACTAGAGTGACCTATGGACTGTGGTTAATAATAATAATGTAATATTCTTGCATCTATGCCAAAGATGTACTGTGTTGATAATGGAGGAGTATGGACGATGTGTGCCAAATCTATGCTGTGGACCTGGTAATAATCGGATGATATTATCTCATAATATGTAACAAATGTTCTACCACGGTGTGGTGTGTTGATAGAGGGGAGCTGTTTGGGAAATCTGCACATGTGCATGATTGTTTTGTAAGTTTACAACTACTGTCATAAAAATATATTTAACAAATAATAATAGGGTGGGTTGGCAGAAAAATACACCAAACGTAAGATATAGACTATAATTAGTAGTAAGATTTTGACAATATTCTTTCATAATTTGTAACAAATGTCTCACAACAATGCAAGGTGTTGGTGGAGGGTTGGTGTATGGGACCCTGTATGATGTTATGATGTTTGCTTTGTAAGTTCACAACTTTTACTATACACTTATTGTTTATGTATGTTCATGTATAAATGATTTAAAAATAATAGTAATAGGGTGGGCTGGGGGAAAATACTTTGGTTAGTAGTAATATTTTGAGGATGCTCTTTAATTAATAGTTAAAAATGTTTAGCAACATTGGTAGTAGGGTGAGGTATGAGAGCCCTGTATGACGTTATGTGTGTTTCTTTTGTAAATTCACAACTATTGCTATACACTTATTGTTTATGTATGTTCATGTATAAGTGATATACTTCAATAATTTAAAAAAAAATGTTAATGGGCTTGTTTCTAATATCTTAGTATCAATAATGAAGTTTACTCTTTGTGTGTGTGTGTGTGTGGGGGGTACCGGGGCCAGGGATAGAAACTGGGACCTTGTATGTGGGAAGCCAGTGCCCAAACACTGAGGCAGATCGCCTTCCCTGAATTGGTTCTTTTTTCATTTGTTTGGTGGTTGTGTTTTTGTTTTGTTTTGTTTTCAGGAAGCACCAGGAACCAAACCTGGGACTTCCCATGTGGGAAGCAGGCACTCAACTTCTTGAGCCACATCTACTCCCCTATTTTTTAACTAGATAACCTATATTAAATTCAAACAGTTCCTTTTCATTCCCAATTCTTAAGAATGCTTTTAAATAAAGAAGATTATTTTATTGAATGTTACTTCTCTATTTTTGTATATAATAATGTCTTCTCTGTTAACCTTTGAATGTATTGAATTATATGCTAATTTCTATTCAAATGTTAAGCCAAAATTACACTGAGACATACCTAATGTGATCAAAATATATTACTTGCATATGTGCTGCCACTGTAATGATTATTTCATCTATATCCGTGGGCAAGCATGGCCTGAGGTTTCTCTTTCATATACTTTTCTACTTACTAATTGGTATCATAGTATGTTCCTCTCATAAATGGAATATTTCTGTTTCTCCTTTTGAGAAGTACTTGTATATGACTGTAATTATTTCCTCTAAAATATGTGGTACAAACTGATTTTAAAACCATCTTTTTGTTGTTGTTGTTGTTGTTGTTGTTTGTTTGAAGGAAATTCTTAACTACTGATCCTGTATCTTTAATGGGGAAAGTGTCAGTCAGTTAATTTTACAAATTATTTCTTGCAAGATAGAAAGGAATGTAGAGAATTTAAATGTTTTCTTTCTGACATTGCATCTATAATTTTCAAGTGTATTGGCATAAAGTATTATAACAACTTTTAATTATTTTTAATTGCTTATAGCATTTATGTCCCATTTCCATTCCTGTTCTTGTTTATTTATGTCTTCCTTTTAAAAAATACATGTAAATCTCAAGATGTATTTATCAATCTCATGTGTCTTTGTGAAACAGCATTGGCATCGTTTATGTATTAAAGATTTATGCTCCTATTTTATTTACAATCTACTTTATTTATTTTTTTCCTAAAATCTTCTGTTTTCCTTTCTATTGTCCCTGTTTTTGTTTCTGTTTTTCTTCCAATTGTTTAACTCATAATTTTTGCCTTATTTTGAAGATAATTGACTTATTTTTCTCATTCAAATTATTTCTTTCTGTTTGAAATTCTTAACCCTGTGGATATTTTTATTAGCTACCATAGCTTTTTATATGTTTCTTAAAGTGACCACTAAATTTTTCTGTAATTATATATTATATGCAAAGTAAATGTAATTTATAAATTCCTTTCTTACTTCTATCATACCATTTTATGGTATTCCTCCCACAAAATTAAACATTATCTAACTATCTGTACATATATATGCATATATATATGTGTGTGTGTGTATATATATATGTATGTTTGTATATGTATATACATGTATTTATTCTTAATTTACTCATGTAATGACTAGCATCTTTCTTGTCTTTCTTCTTGCATATCACATTTCCCCCCCTTTTTTTTACATTGATATATCAGTTTAAATTTGTTTGTTTGTCATAAAGAAGGTAAACTTTTTCCATTTTTTGGCTTGAAAATGTATTTATTGTTTTTCATTTTTAAAGATACTTTCAATAGTATTGAATTATAATTTGGTAGTTATTTTCTCTTAGTTCATTGAAAGAGTGTTCCATTGTTCTTTGGTTTCTTAGTTGTGCTAGGTAATCCATTTTATTAGTTAAATCTTTTTTTCTAGGTAATCTGTCTTTTATATGTAGATATTTTTGAGATGTTCTCTTTCTATTTGGTGCATTTTACCTTTATGATGTTCTTTCTGGTTGTGGTTTAATTTTTATTTATTCACTGGGGTGAATTTACCATTGGAATTCATAGGGCTGTTTGTATCTGAGGATTTATGGCTTTCAAAAATTCTGGAAAAATTTTTTTTAGTTTTATATTTTTTAGTTTTACCTCTTCTCTACTCTATTTTATATCATCCTCTAACTATAATTGAAATATATTGGATCCCATGCTCTTCCCCACATATCTTCTCCTCTCTTTCAAAATTTTCATCTCTCTGATTCTCTGTTGCATTATTGATTGCTTATTTGGATCTCTTTTCCAATTCATTTATTTTCTCTTCATCTCTCTCTAATCATCTGTTTAACCTATCCTTTTAAAAAATTCCAAACATGACAAGCATTTGTTTCCTAAGTACTAACTAATATTTAATTTTTTTCCTTATGCATGTTTTAAGCTTCACTTTAATATGTCTCATATACTAAATACAGTTATACCTTGGTACTCAACTGCTTTGAAACTGATTGAATTTGGTACTCGATGCATTTTGAGCAAAAATTTTATCCCAGTACACATCGTTTGTTTGGTACTTGACTAGCAAGATAGAACTTATCGGTGTCAGTTGCTTGGTGACTCGCTATCCTTTCCAGCAGAAACAAAGGGTCACCCATCAGTCTTTCCCAGTGCACATCCCATTACGGTCTTATCTTTTGTGGTCATTTTGTGTATTTTTGCATTTTTTTTCTCATCATGGGTCCTAAAAAAAATGAGAAGTGATAGTGCTGAGCAGAAAAGAAAATTACTTCGCACCACCGTTGAGCAAAAATAAATAAATAATAGGTAAATATGAGAGCGGTGTTTGCATTACTGATGTTGCTAGGGAATACGGTATGCCTGGAACAATGGTCTCCACCATCACTAAAAATAGAGAAGCCTTAAAAAAGGCTGATGTTGAGAAAGGCATTAAAGCAGTAACAAAGCAGTGTTCCCAAACACTCGAGGAAGTTGAAAAGCTGTTATTAATTTGGGTAAATGAGAAGCAGTTAGCTGGTGACAGTGTATAGGAAGCTATGATATGTGAAAACGTGAAAGTGTTGCATGCCAATCTTTTGTAAAACAAATCGGAACCGGGGTGATGAGAATGTTGAAGTTTTTAAGACCAGCCATGGCTGGTTTGATAATCTTAAAAAGAGGACTAGCATCCACAGTGTCATGAGGCACGGCGAGGCAGCGAGTGCTAATAAAAAGGCTGCCGATGAATTTGTCAGTGAATTTCAAGAATAAAGTGGAAGCTGAGGGCTTTATTCCCCACTAAGTTTTTAACTGTGATGAGACCCGAGTTTTTTGGAAAACAATGCCGAGTAGAACCTACATCACTAAAGAGGAAAAGGCATTATCCAAGCCAGAATTTGTGGCCAGAAGCTGTGACTCAGAGAGACTTCAACAGGTTTGAGGCTGGACCCATCCTGCAGGTGCAGAGGGCGCAGTTGAGCAGGATGTTGTATCTTTGGGCCAGTCCCTGGGTCTGGAGGTCGATGCTGCTGATGTTGAGAAGTCAGTGGAGGAGCATCGGGAAGAGCTCAGCACTGAGGAGCTGCAGGAACCACAGAAGGAGCAGCAGCAAGAGGTGGCTGAGGAGATTTCTTCAGGTGAGGAGGAGATGAGGGAGGATGTCCCCAGTTCCTTGACAAAAGAAATGTGTGCAAAATGGGCAGAAGTTCAAAACTTTGTGGAAAAGTACTATCCGGACAGAGCTCTGACAAGCAGAAATGTGAACTTATTGAACTACCCAAAAACTTCTCACTTTTGAAGAATTCTAAAAGGAAGACAGAAGCAGTCCTCATTGGGTAACTTTTTAGTGAAGGTGACAAAGAGTGTGTCAGAGCCTGTGGTGCAAGTTGAAAAAAGGCAGAAAAGAGAAAGAACACCTGAAGTGCAAGTGCCTGATGTTCTATTGGAGGGGGAGTCTCCTTCCAAGCAGCACTCCCTGTGACCTCTCCTCCTCACCACTCTTCTCAGAACACGTAAAGTGAAGTTTTTCTTTTATTTAATCTTTTATTAATTTTTTGGTTTATTTCTCATGTAAAGTAATGATAAACAACTCTATCTTCTTACATATTGCCTTAAAAACGTGCATTGTCTTTGGTTTGGGAATACATTAAATTTATTTACAATATTCCTTATGGGAAAAATTTGTTTGGTACTCGTCATTTTTGGTACTTATCATGCCTCCCAGAACCAATTAATGATGAGAACTGAGGTGCCACTGTACTGAGTTATTTGATTATTCCAATGTCTGAGGTCTTTGCTCTGTTAATTCTACTCTGTTTCTACCGGCGCTCGCTGTTGGCTCCATGTTTCTTTTTGTGTTTTGTGTTTTGTGATTATTATTTTTCTTTGTTAAATAATTTGTTGTAGTTCATACAATAGGGGTAGAAGTTGAGTTCCTCCAGCAAAGATAATTGTTTATTGTCGTTTGGTTTGTTTTTTGTCAACCATGCAAAGGCTTTACAAAACCAGTGCTATTTTAAAATAAATTTTCCACTTAAAAAAATTACTGACACCTTAAATATAACATAAATTTGGGTCAGAAACCATGTGAGAGCTGTTGTTATAATTTCAGAAAAGATTTATTTTCTGTTCCATCTGGTACTAAGATGAAGAGAGGCAAGTTTCCTTCCTTCATCTACGTGGCAGGTTTATTACACAGATGCACTTACATAAAGTGGGCAGCGCTTTGCATTCTAGAATTGTGCAGAAGTTCTTTGCTATACTCTCCACATTAGCTTGGCCCTGCTTTGTCTCTGTTGCTATTTGTTCATCCTGGTCAGCGCTTAGGTTGGAATCTCCAGGCTACAGGATTTGGTGGATGCCTCAGAGCAATTGTAGGCCGTGGTGCTCCTTTACTGTCCCGGGCCTTTGTCTTGGCCTCTAAAGATTCCTTCCTTAAGGGTTCTCTCAGCAACGCATTTAAATAACACCATGGGTATTATACATAGAGGTATCTAGTCTGACTTACTGCCTGGTCTGTAAGTCTGCATCCCTGCTTTCTCTCCCTCACCACTACCTCGCTCCATCCTAAATCCTAACTCCTTCATTACAACATTGATCCTTCTGATAATTTATCTACATGCGATAGACCTACAAGTGAACATTGTGCCAGGAATTAATGAACAATAACTGTTGATGGGACAGAATAAAACTAATTATTTTGATTTAATATATAGTTCTTCATAAACTATTAAACGATCTTTGCATTATAATATAGGACTTTGAGACATTTACAGAGACCAACCAGTGTCTCTAATCTACTAGTGAGTCTGTAAATTTTCCCTCAAAGATACTGCTATTCTTAGCCATATGCTTTTGAGTTTTCCTTTATATTAATGTTTATCAAAGTGATATAGATCTTGTAATAGTTTTTTAAAATTTTAATTAAATATCAAGTGGACATTATGGATTTTTTCTTTTATAATAGAATATATCATTTTCTTAAAAATTATTTCACTTTTAGCATCATGTTTTCAGTTTATTACTTATCTTGCCAGATCCATATTGATTATTTTTTACTTGTTTACACGATACACAAACTCCAAGAGCATTTGTAATAAAGATGTATTATTTTTTCTTCCTAATTCTATTCAATTTCCCCTCACCATTTAAATAGAGAGTGCACATGGACCAGGATGAAGAATTCTCTGGCTGAAAGGAAATGAGAGTTCAAGGACTGCAATTCACATCCTCATGTCAAAAAACCAGTGAATAGTCTTATGAATTATTATGGTTGGAAAACATTCAATGGCTTGAAGTTAACATTCTATTAGCTCTTTTTCCCCACTGAATTTTCTTTGTGGCGCTTATCACGTAAAAACAGCTATCTTCACTGAAAATAATATTTATTGTTGTTAAGGATTCTATAGGAAGTATACATTTTGTAAAAAATAATTCTGTCTCAGATTGGATGTAATAAAATTGCATTTATCTGGTTATAAATAAAATAGTTTAAATAAAATGTGTTGAAAAAATTAAAAATAAACACTTGAGTATTGGTGAGGAAATAAAGCTTTCTGACTCCTAGAGTAGTCCTACCAAGTAAAAATTCAAGAAATATATTAATTTTCATTAAATATGTCTGCTTGGAATAAATAATCAAATTTATGTGTTGAAGAATGGTGCCATTTTTTCTTACCAATTCTATTTGTAAAATGGCTATGGCTCGTGAAACCTCTGCTTACATGTTCTTGGAAAGGGAAGATGATGATGACACTGTTTCAATTTCATCTATTTTCTGGCAGTAATAATTGATTTTCTGATTCTTTACAGCACAATAATTTCTTCCCTTCTTTGAGTTTCAGTCGATTATTTTTATGCACCATCTTGGCTGCTGCTACATTTCTAAGCCTCTGAAGCTCAGTAGGTGCCTGCTGGACCAGCCCCTTCTTTCACGCTCAACTGTCTCTCTGGTTTTGCCCAGTTGTGCACGTTTGGCAGCTACATTTATTGTCCATGGCCAGCTCCCTCTGTGCTTCTTGTTGAGAATGTTTCCCCCCCCCTTAGGATCTCTGAGCCAGTTTTTACACCATGACACAAAGTTTCATATTTGTTGCCCACCCATATCCACGGGAAACCCATCCAGTGCCTAGCACTGACTCCTGTTTTCCCACCTAAGTAGACTTCCGATCAGCACCAGAAGCATCCCATGAACAGATTTGGAAACTCTTCAAGTGTATTTTGTGTAGTATTAACAGTGTCATGTTTAAAAACTTAGATACAACAATACCTAGGGAAGGCCCGCTTCGTGTACATATACTAGAGTCCTGGGGGAGAAAGATGAGAATAATTTACTCTTGTATTCAGAGGCTGTCGAACAATTTTTGAAGGCTTGCAGGGGAAATACCAATCACTCAAACACCAGCGAGTTTGCAGTCCAGGATGTTGCAGGGGATGATGGGGAAACACCTGGCGCCATCTCGCAGCACTCCCCTACACCCCACCTCTTCTGCTGACCATACCTTAAACCGGAAACTGGAACAGGCAGTTCCAGCTGATGATCAGGCCAGGAGCTCTCAGAGGCCGTCCCTGCCCTCCAGCAGCACAGGCTTGTCTCTCCTCTCTTACACGAAGTGGTGCACGAGAAGCAGCCATCCTCGGCTCCTGCAGGGACTGCCTCATAGGACCTCTTCCCTGCTCTTTTGGGTCCTTCTGCCGTGTAAGTAATAAAGCGGTCATCTGCTGGGAGATTCCCCTTGCCTGAGCCTGTGTTCCGAAGACACACCAAACAGCAACTCTCTCCACAGATGTCATACTTATTTCCAGAGGAAAAAGAGAATTTGAGATAAATGAAAACCTGGTGATGAGGTCATCAAATTTCATTAGAAGATGTGATATCAAATATTTCAGTGTTTAACTATGTGCTCTGACATTGGACAAGTATATATCCCCACCATGCCTATTTGCTTCAGAAAACATAACGGCCAACTAAAATTACAGGAACTGAGCTTCCTTCTGTTCCACAGTGTCCAGCACACAAATCACCATATGCATTCAACAACTTTTTAAAAAACTTTTAATTAAAAAAAAAAAGATATTTAGATTACATGAATGTTAACAACATCCTTCATTCATGTGGTACATTCATTGCAATTGATGAACACATTTTGGAGCATTGCCACTAAGCATGGATTAGAATTTACATTGTAGATTACATTCTCTTCCATTCAATTCTGTAGGTTATGGTAAGATATATAATGGCTTGTATCTGTAGTTGCAATGTCACTCAGGAAAATTCCCAAGTCCTGAAAATACCCCTGTATCATACCTATTTTCCCTCTCCCTGACCTCAGAACCTCCAATGGCTACTGCCTCCACATCAATGATATAAATTCTTCCATTGCTAAAATCACAGTAAGTCTATAGTAGAATACCAATAAGTCTACTCTAGTCCATAGTTCATTCCCCAATCCTGAGGATTTGGGGATGGTGATACTCACTCCACCTCTAATTGAGAAGGGTCTTCAGTCCCACATGGCTGATGGATAGGACTCTTTTACTTGAGACTGTAGTTTTTTCAGTTCCTTGGTATGGTGGTTGTCCTTCATCATCTCCTTGTTAGTTGACCTGTGTGAGTCCAGTGAACTGGAGAGTAGGTGTTGCAATGCCATTGAGGCTTAGGGCTCAGCTGGCACATGGACAGCCCAAAGATTCAAGTCTCTTGGACATACACCAACCAACTCCAGCACCAACTATATGTTCAAATAGAAGGGACTGAAGAGCCATGTGTAGGGAAACTACAACTGAGTCCAATTCTGTCACACTAGGGAGCACAAACCCCAAAGTAGGGCCCACGGGAAAGGCACCCAAATCATGAGCTATCTGCCCTGACCATAGTGCCTGGGTGTCTCAGGATCCCTGCTATTTGGGGTAGTGTCTAATTTGGCAGTCAAGGCGTTCCTGCTGAGACATGCATAAGCATTACCTCTGGAATGACCTCTTGACTCACTTTAAAGTCTCTTAACCATATAAACTCATTTGACTTTTGGTCAAAGTCTATTTCCAGTTGCATTGCTAGTTGTTGCTTGGTAGTAATCCCTTGGTGCCAGGGAGGCTCATCCCTGGAAGTCATGTCTCATGCTGGGGGGAAGTTATTGCATTTATATGCTGAGTTCAGCTTAGAGAGAGGCCACATTTAAGCAACAGGGAGGCTCCCTATAATATCAGGCTAAGTTTCAATTTCAAGAGTAGAGGTTCATAAGCACAGTCATCAATATCAGGGCCCATCAATGGACCATCCTCCTTCACTAGCCATTGCCCCTGTACCTGGAGGATTCTTGCTGTTCCATCAGAGAATGTGGCAGAGCTCCCCAGGATGAGAATTTAATATTCTTTCAGTTATTGTATGAAATCTTCACCCACTGTAACAATGCCCCGCAAACATTTGAACACATTTATATGCCTTATATGTATGCCCCAGGTGAACCTCCTCCCATGTATCCCCCATCTCTGACACCCCACACAAAAGGTCCTCCCCTGCCACAGTTGTAACCCTTCTGTGACCCAAAATGTCTTCAAAAATGAGACCAATAAAATAGCCAAATACAGTTAATAAGAAATTAAATAATAATGATAGTTTTAAAAATAGGTAATAAAATACAAAAAAAAAAAACTTAAAAAATAAAAAAATTAGGGTAATAAAAAATAAGAAAATATAAATTTTTTTTGACATTTTGCCTTTCATTACTGTAAGATCTGTTGTCCTATATGTACAATGGCATTTTCTTCCATTTATTCCCCCAATGTCTTACTTTTTTCATTTTGTCTTCAAAGAAGTTTTAGGTTACAGCAAAGTCACGTACAGAATATAGGAGACTCCCATATACCAAACATCCTCCCTCCCCCCCCATCCCTTATTAATAACGTTTTATATGTGGATGGTACATTTGTTCCAAATGATGTACAAATATTGAAACATATCTACCAACCCTGGTCAATGGTTTACATTTTGGACCATATACTTTTATAAATTTTGATGAAACTTAACATTGCCTGTATCCATCATTGCAAGATCATGTAGAACACTTCCACTACCCTCGAAATTCCACCTGTTCCATCTATTCTATTCCTCCCTCTTGCTCCCCTGGGGACCCATGGCAACCACCAGACTTCGTGTTCAACTTTTAATGTGGACTATAAAGGACTCTTTCTGCTCTCTCTGTCTTTCTCCGTCTCTCTCATTCCAACTCAACCCAGACCATTTACCTTTAATTTGGTGTGAACAAAAATCACTTAACTGTTTTGTTTTTTCATTTTTTAAAATTTTGTAAAATATATTCTCAGGTAGATAAAAACTATCCACAATACCTCTTTCCTATGATAAATATTTTATTATATTGAGGTAGAAACGTTAGCCCACCTCAAATTACATAAAGATTTAATTGGAACATTTGGACCAAGATGGGCAGCTGAGCATGAATCTCTATCATACCCTCTTTCCTAAGCCCATGAAATGACAAAGATATGTGGGTATACGTGGTCTCTGCATTTGTGTGAGAGAGAATATGTCTACCATGATATGAGAAAATAAGAAAACACGTTACCAGTGGAGTAACTATTTTCATTTTCTTTTTTAAAATTTAAGAAAACAAGGACCAAAAATCTGGAGAAAAAAATGTCCATGCCATCAAACCTTAAAAACATGTAGAAAATTTCAGAGTTGGAGGAATCTGAGGATTGTTTAAGTCCAGAGTTTGTAGATAAGAAGTAGGAAGAGTGACTAAGCACAAATCAATCTGATTAAATTGTGTGCTGACTCTGGAGCAGAGAAGCCAAATTCACACCAGGAGTGAAAGTAGGTAAATTTTCTCAACTTACAATGCTTCTTTCATACCATACCCGTTTTCCTTTATTGAATCTTTTGGTATGAGGTTTTCCATCTTCCCATTTTGCTGTCAAGTTCTGAAATAATTTTGATGAACTTAGCTCCTGGCTACTCTCTAATACCACTCTTGTCTTAATTTTAAGTACTTTTAATATGCACATATATTTCAGTTAACTGTTGCCATGTGACTAATCACATCTGAGCCTCACTTTCTTACAAGGACATAATTTATTATTGCTCATGAATCTGCAGCTTGGCTTTGTGCTTCTTATAATCTCATCTAGGATCATTCTCTTCCTGTGGTCAGCTACACAGTGGCCAGAAGGCTGTACTGATGTCAGCTGGAATCTCTGGCATGTTTCAGAGGCTTCAGAGTGGACAGCAGCCAGCTAGTGCAGGATGGTGACGACTTAGCTCTTTTCTGTGTTCTTTCACTCTCCTAAGCAGTCTGGCCCAGATGAGTTCTCCAGCGGATTTGAACATGTTCTCTGATCACAGTGGAGAAACAAGAAGTAAGCAATCATACACTCATGCAAAAGAGGGCAGTAAAAACATAAATGTGATTTTCAATCCTGGAGTTTAAACAATTTGTAAACATCGCATTAGTCAAAACAAGTTAAACGGTGATCCAAAGTCAGAGTGGAAGGGGAACTGCAAAGTTATGGGCATAGGAAAAACATGAATTGGGACCATTAATTCAAACAGTTTACCATTCTCTAAGTGATCCTTCCAATACTCTGACTATTCAATTTCTTGAATTGCCTTCTTTAAATGTGTTTGTCTTCTCTGTATCTCTGATAATTACAACTAAGATTATATAATAGATCTTCAAATAAAGACAACTTGACCAAAATTTCAATTTTATGCATTCTAGCTCTCTTGTCCCAGTACCCAAATTCAAGAAATTTTTGACCTCATTGGTTCTACCAACTTTTCACTCTTCCTTACTAAGTTGATGAGCTCACTCCAGGCCTTATCCTGCCTAAATCTCATGGTCAGGCGTTATATTCACTTCCTCGTATATGTGCTTCACTCATTTGCACCCGCTCCCTTTGTAGTTTTAGTTTGACAAAAATCACTATCCTGTCTAATTCCAACTTTCTATGTAATATATGGCTACATCCATGCAGACAGAAAGTGGCTGGAAAAAATATACAAGCATCCTAATTGGTTACATTTTAAATTTATGATAATAACCATCAAGAGGACCCTTATGCTTCTATATTTATATTTCCTTAGTCCATTCACAACTGCACTGACCTGAAATTTGGTAACTAACCATACTCTGTTCTTTCCAAATCCCCAACCAATCCTCTCCCATTTTCCACTTTGGTTGACAGTAACTACATCCTTCTGGTTCTCTTTCTCTCTCTTCTTGCAGCCAATTTCTTAAGACATACTGTTTGCTTGATATCCAAGTACATCCTGAACCTGACCATTTCTCACTCCTGCTGCTGTGACCCATCATAGAGTTACTGCAGCTGTCTGCTAACACCTCTCTCCCTATCTTTATCTTATCATCATTTATTTCATAAAGAGACCACACATTTTAAAGTATTCCACTGCACTGTATTAAGTGTATTAAGGTGTTCCATGCACAATTATTTATTGTGCTTCCTGTAAAAGGATTACACTGTTTATTCCACTGGAAAGACATATGACCATGGAACAAGCTTGGTACAATAGGATATGAGAAGTGACCTATGCCCTGTCCAAAACTAGGCTTTATGAGCATATTATAGTTCAATTATACTTCTTTTCATTCCGCTTAGAGAATGGAAAACCTAAGATAAAGATTGTTTACTCATTCTGTGTCCTAGAATGAATCAAACAGATAAGAATGAGAGTTGACCTGCAAAGAACATGTAATATAGTGAAAGAAAAGTATTTATTTTTGCCTACCAATGAGATCTTAGAGCTGCAGCACAATCCTAATCAAATGAGTGTATATTGAGGTGAGGTGCTGCCATGGTAAGAACCCCAGTCGTGTGCCTTTGTGTCTGGAGCTGGATAGTAGACAGGCAAGAAAACACTATTGAAATCTGGAATGATGGCAATCCCTTTAGAAAACCTGACGCAGATGATAACCCGGAAGCCAGATAATGTTCTAAACGAGACTTTGTCTTTAGGTGAAGAGGTTTGGAGACAGAATGTCATAAATGTGTCAATTTTATCAGTGTCTTTAATTGACAAGAAATGACATGATTGAAAAGGTGATTTCCAGGTTTGCAAGCAGAGTTAAAATATTGATTTGTTTCAACTAAATAGATAAATATAACATTTTAAAATGTTTTAAGGTACAATAATTGATTAACATTTAGCTTTATGATAAGCACTTTTTTCAAACATCTGAATTTATTAAGCTAACACTTGTTACATTATTTCAATGGCTTGCTGACAAAAGAGGGTGAGAATGGAGCAGGGGTATGCACCCTTCTCAGGAAAATCTAATGAGCTCAAAGTAACTAAAACTAAATCTAGAAGGAGATGGATGCCTGAGAAAGAACTGTAGGTTGAGGAATTGGCACATGGAACAGACAGGAATCAAACAGAAACAAATAAACAAAATCCCTAAGAATCAAAACGGTTTGACTGGGACCAGATGTGGCTCAAGCAGTTAAGCACCCACCTCCTACTTGGGAGGTCCTGGGTTCAGTTCCCGGTGCCTCTTAAAACAAACAATGAGCAGACATCGAGCAAAAGCAATGAGAGACATTGAGCAAAATGAGCAGACAATGAGCAAAAACAACAAGAAAAAGGATGAGGGAGCCATCTCGAGGTGTGGGGAAGGAGTCAAAAAGGTTTGAATTCCAGAAGAAAAGCACAGACTGGATTAAAAGAAACCGAGCCTGTTTGTAATTTAAGATGATCTTTGATGTGTCAACCTTCTACAGGCAGGAAAAAATGGCAAAAATTTTTCCTCAGCAACCATAGAGGGCGTATTCTCAAAGACACTCTTCAGGTATGGCAAAGGAATATCATGAAAAACAATGGACATAATGATAAAGGATGAATCTCTCAGAGTATGGAGCCAAGAGCTGGAGAAGAAAGACCTGGGATACTGATTACAGGAAAGAAAACAAAACAAACAAACAAACAAACAAACCAAAGAAGAACAAGACCTCATTAGGGAGCATTTCTGCATTTCCTACCAGCAAAGTAGGTAGATCTTACCAAACTCTGCCCAGCAGGATTCCTAGTCACTGTAACTGACTGCTGTTTACCTTCTGTCCATCCCCTTTCTGAATGGAAACGAATATTGCAGGTCTGTTCCACATCGAAGGTTGCTTGTCTGAGAGGCAGATACTTCTTCATGTTTCAGTTTTTGTTTTCTGTTCATAAATGCTCAAGCAATAAAAAGCAAAGTTTGGGGCTCATGTACAGGGTGTCACAAGATCCTGGATAGAGATTCTGAGCAGATTCTCCTCGATGTGGAGGGGAAAGTGTTACACCTACAAATGAGAGGGTGAAAAATAATGCCAACTGAGAAGACAGATTCTGGTAGATTATAGCATTGTTCCCAATTTTTCACTACCTCTCTCTCTATAAAAGGATTATACTATCTGTCCCTTTGACAGCAGACTTGGCCATGAGAATTTGCTTTGGCCAATGGAATGTTAAGTGGAACTGGCATATGATACATCCAGGCAGAATATTTAAGAACTGTTACGTGTTTCTCACTGCTATTTCTGCAACAGAACTGGCATGTCTTAGGGGCTGCTTCTTCAGTCTGGGCTTGAAAGTTACTCAGCATAGTGAATTATGAAGTAGCATTTTCAGAGATAAGTAGAGGTTTATTGCATTTCTGTAAGAAAGAGATCAATTTTCAAAACCTGAAAGAACTTGGTCACTGATATTTCATATATATAGTGTGTGTGAAACAATAGTTTAACTGATAACTGTAAGCCTTGATAGATGAGTGGGCAGGATGAGGCAATGAATAGCTCTTCATAAGTCAAGGAATTCTCTTGGAAGTCATTGCAAAGAAGCAGATAGTACAGACCATGAAAAAAGTTTGAAGACATGAAAGATATATTCAGGAGTTCTAAAAATCTGTCAAAATGGAAGTTTCAGAAGAAGAGAGAAAAAAATAAAACAGATGAAATAAAACATCAATGAACAATGAGAAGACACATCCTTTGAGCTCAAGAAGGAATTTAAATGGACGGGTCCACTGAATACCAAGCATGAATGTAAAATGACTCCAAGTTAGAAACAGATGCAAAAGCCAAGGATGTCAAAATATAAAGAAATATAAAGAAAAGCTTAAAGGGTAGCAGAAATTTTTAAATGACCTTTTTCTTGAAAGAATCAGAAAGCTATTAAAATTATTATCAACTACACAACATACTAGAAGACAACAGGATAATAGTGTCAAATTTCAAAGTCTAGATTTTTATCTGTGCTAATATAAATATTGTCTGATTCCCAGTGAAGTTACATTATTCTTAACTGTAGAGAACTAACAGGCTGGGCATAGAATGTCTTACCTATTACCTTTTATAAAATGAAGATAAAAGATGACTTCTGAAAAACTCCCACTAATTGGATTTAAAACTCTAGTAACAAAAGCTAATTAGGGTGATAATGTATGTATGTGTCTGTGTATATATATATAAGCATATATATATGCTGAAGGAAACTTGCACATTTTTACTTGTCACTCTACTTTTGGTAATCTATTGGATGAGTCACATACGTAGGAGGAGTTTTAGTTTGGCTTCTGTTTTAGGACATGTCAAAGCATCTTCCTAGTGCAGGTCTTTTATTCCAGTTGCCCTTTCTGCCTGGATGCTCTACTTCAGATCTTTGCATGACGATATTCTTTCCATCACTCAGGTCTCTGCTCAAATGTCCTGTCTCCAGATACCCCTCTCCCTGAACACACGGCAATTCTCTACCACTACACTCTTCTTTATTATATTTGCAGTGGCTACAGTTTGTAATTAATTAATTGATTGATTTGTTTTCTATTTGTTTGTTTTCATTGTCTTCCCCTGAACTAGAAGCTGTCTGATGGTAGGGCACTATCTGTCTTGTTCATTGCTGGATTCCCCGAGACTAGAACAGAGCCTGACACATAGCCAGAGCCCCAGTCTGATTGTGACGGAATGCATACCATAAATAAATGCTTATTTTTATCCACGTGCATTCTATTGCAATTCTCAAGATAAGTTTCTACAAATCCAAATGAGTAAGTCTCTTCATTTGACAAGAATTTGTACTTTTGACTTTTCGTGGTTTTAAAGTAGTCATCAGTTTTAAGACAGCAAAAGATACCTAGACACTAAGTCAAAATAACAGAAAAAAGACAAAACATAAAGCAAATATTAACACGTATAAATATATAAGGGAAAATAGCTGCTTAAGTGCAGAAGTAAATGGTGCTGAGGACTGACAGCATCTGTAATGAAGTCAGAGATGAAAGTCAATTTGTTTGCAGAACAGAGTTGCATGTATAATTAATTTGTATAATTTTTAGATTGAATCCAAAAAGATTACTCAAGTATTTGTAGGTGTAATAGTAAATAATTGATATGGTTTTAAACCTATTAACCATAGCATAAAAGTAGCCTGGCAAAATTCAGAAACTGGATTTCCTTATGGGCATTTAATATCTGTGTCTAATAAACCTGTATTTTACAATTAAATGTTTCATTTAAGCTACAAGCTATGCCTATACTTTCCATTGATTTGGGTTTATCATAATTATCTAAAGAAACACTGAAAAAACAGTATGTTGAAATTCAGAAAATTTGAACTGTAGTTCCAAATTCACTACTAATTAATAAATTTTGCAAGTATATTATTGTTTTTCCATCTTTCAATTAAACTAATAATATACTGACTATATCTTTGTGCTATTTAAACAAAAAAAACAACAAAAAAAGGGAAAAAAACATAACTATTCTACCAAATTACAGTTAAGGTAATATTTAGGAATTTAGAAGTGTCAAACATGGAAAGCCTTCCAGGAGGCTAAATTTCATCCTCAAGTGGCTAATGTTTGTTTAAGGTGAAGTTCTTATTTAGTAATGGAATTTTAATGTCTTTAAAAATAATACAATCTTTCCACTTTGCCTCAATGGTTTCTTCACCATTCCCTGTTTTATATATATATATATATATATACTCCTCTGCTTTGAAACTTACACCTGCCCTGACACACAAAGTATTTTATTTTGAAATCCTTGATTTAGTCTTTCTAAATTGCAGTTCTATCAGATCTAGCTAAACAAACTCTTTAATATTTGATTTTCCTAATTAATCCAATTATAACATTAATGTAACAGCAACCATATCAGTACAGAGTTTAGAAAATAATATTTTATTACAAAATAACCATGACTAGTAATAACTTAAAATTCCTAATAAATGGAAAGATATAGTTCAAAATATTGGTGAAACAGCTTTTTACTTATGTGAAAACTAAAATATTCATGTGCGTAAATAACAGACATAAAATTTGGCCTTTAATTTTCTGCAATAGAATATATGCCATTTGCTCTGTTCTATGGTATATACTTTGATTTTTATAACATTCTTTACAAATATTAATTCTCAAGCTTCTTTGAAAAGCCAAAAATATATGTGTGTATGTATTCAAATATGTATTTGAGAGATACTCTAAAGTTTGTATGACATCATTTTATGTAAATCTTCACTTGCAAATTAAATTTTTCTTGAGGTAGCTGACAGTATATTATTTATTTTATGAAGCTAGAAATCTTAGGTCAATAGAAAGAATTTCTATAGTATAAATCAATTCATGCCCAGGAATTATGTTACTGATTTTATGATACGTGAAGAATGGATTTGCAACTGATGCCAGATTCTAAATTTGGTTAATGGTATCTTAAAAAATAGGACCTGGAGTAAAAGAAATCTTGATAAAACTTTAGTGCCCAACAACAAACTATATGCAGTTCAAAAGCCTAAAATATGATACAGCTGGCAAGAAAACTAAATCAAATTTAGGTTATATTTGTAGAAAGAAATTTTCCAGAAAAATAGTAATTTTTGTACTATCCTATTTTTGCACATGCCATATTACACCTGTTTCTCTATGTTAAGTAGATCTTCAGTATACATCATGGAAACACAGAAGAACATTTTCTATAAAAGACACCACCATCCAAAGAGTTGCATATGCTAGACACCAAAGTCCTTTACTGACCTTTCGATCCTGGTCTAAGCAATCCCTAAATACACTACCGTCACCTGTCACCTCTCATAGGCATCATATTCTTTCTATATCCATTAAAACACCCCTATGTAATCTGCCATCCTCTTTCACCTAAATTAAGCAAAATACTCTTATTTGCTATGACCACATTTAGTCATCCACTCCACTTCCAATCTATTCTCTGAATGTAACCTGAATTATCTCTAACATTTCAAACACAATTATATTCCTACCCTACATAAAACCTCTTGTACTTTCCAATGCTTTGGTTAAAAAAAAAATAAAAAAAAAATCCTCCATATCTGCACATGGCCAATACAAACGTGCTTCTTTTTAGACCCACCTCATTTCTTCCCAGGTCTTACCCTGACATCTGCTTTCCCATCATGAGTCTTATTTTAGGTACCTGAATATACTGCTTCTCCTTGCCCCTATTGGAGTTCCCTTGCCTCTCTCTGCCCAGAAAGTGGGTAAATGGCATACATTTTCCAACTATTATATTTCAAATATTCAACTGCCTATAAATCCTTACCTCAGAACATATACTTGACTTTGGGTCTTGGTGGGAAGGTTCTCTTTCATACCAGGATGATTCGTTTGCTTTACCCTTTGAATGAGGATGTCATAAGGTAACCTGGCTGTTTGAAATAACTTACAACACTGCGCACTTAGGACCGCGTCTTCATTGAAAGTGAGCGCAGGGGGTAGCCATCGCCCTCGTCTACCTTCCTTACCTGACATGCGTCACAGGTCCTTACAAATTGTAGTTACTTTCATGAGACACATAAAAGGGGGCATGTTCAGTTTCTAAGAACAACCATTGTTGTGGCAACAATAAAATTAAACTCACGATTTGAGCAAAGGTGACCTGTCTTTATCGACAGCATACATTAATGATATTCTATACTAGTAAAGATGCACTTTGCTAATAACCTATATTACCCCTCATTGCCAGTACAGTGGTCCCACTGGATGGGCTCTTCCCCTTGATGGAGGATCACAGTCGTTTTGAGCGATTAAAAGATAATGTAAATTTATTGAGTTGCTTAGATAATTCAGTGTAGATAAATAGAACCATAGAAATAGAGGAGATATTGAAAAACTAATGTGAAAGTTTGAAATGATGCTGACCTTTGTATTGAAAAGGGACATTACATTATATTAAATATTATATTAAACATTGTAAACAAATTTACATGCTATCATACATCTATGTGTATGTGTGTGTGACATTTTGGGGGGAAACTATTTTAACTATTTTACCAAGAATAGTCTTGTTTTCAAAATTCAGGATTGTGGTCCCGGAAAAAGTTTTACTAACCTATGGAATCAGGCAAAAACAAAAGCACACGATCCTGATATATTTATGAAGATTTTCATACATTTTGCAATCAAGTTTGAGCTTTTCCACTCAAGTAACTACAGTGGATTCTGGTATATTCAGATACAAACAGGTATTTAATTTATAAGGCTGCTGCAAATAATCAGGAAACACTCAACTATCTCTCCTATGGCAAATATAGGGTGAGGTTCCTGCCAGCCTCTAGTCTCAACATTTTCATCAACCAATCAACACGTAAACTTGCTTTTGGTGTGTTTCTGTTTAAAGCCACCTTGTCGTTAACACTGAACTCACCAACGGCACTATCACTCACGTCTGACTGACGCTTCTCTAACACGCGTAAGCTCTGCCTTCCTTCACCAAGAACTCTAGACAGCACTTCCATGCTGTGCCTCGAGGCCATTTTTAAATTGCCAACAAAAAGCACAAAAATGTAAAAAGCACGGCATTAAATATACCACAATGTGCATATGTGCATACAGTGTGGGAGCTGAACAAGAAGGCAGAGTGTCGCCTTGTTCCACTGCATGTGTGCTCGTTCAAAGTTTTGGCTGCTCTGCACTTGTCTGTAAACTACCGTGAGGTCACCATGGGTAATGATTTTGTGGTTACAAATACATTTTAGCAAATAAGCGGGTTTGCAAACAGAGAATATGTTAATAATGAAGATCAGCTCTATATGATCTGCCACGTTGCACTTGTGGTCATCTTATGAGATTCCATGTGGTTAAATTATTGCTGATTTCCCTGTAGACAAGTATATTTATATGTTCCTATCATAAATAATGTAAAAGAGTAGCTTCAAGGTGTTAAAATGCTTGCTACTGATAGCATATGCCCATTTCTCATAACCAGAGCCTGTACCATGGAATTAGAAAATGAAAATACATTTGCTGTAAAACAGGATGTGAGTGAATCAAATGTTGGATGGGGTTTAAAAGTTTTGACTTTGTTCATTCATTTGGTTATCATTTAGTTTTCCTATTTGCGTCTCTGACTTCATTGAAACAATCCTCTCTGTGTTAGTCTGATTTAATTTTTAAGATTTTGGCAAAAATTTATTTCCAATGCCTTGGTTCTGTAGTTTTTGTTTGTTTTAAATATTTTAAGAGTACCCATTGGTATTTAAGGGGATATGAGCAATAGGAAATATTCAAAACTATTTGTATTATCATCTGAGTCAAGATGTTTGGGAGCCTCTAATAGTGAGTTACCTATCAGAAACAATTGTCTAGAAACGGATGGTAGTAGTGGTATAAAACTAAGTCTTCTTAGCAAGATTTGCAGCACTATAGATGCCAAGTGTCTCTCTTCTTCAGAATTCTGTAACCTTCTGGCATAAGTGATATTGAATGTGACAAAGCCATACATTTTGCCTTGTCCCTACACTACTGTAAAACATGTTCTGTTTGATAGCGTCTTCTGACTTGTTTATGATCCTCAGGCCAATAGTTTTATCAGAGCCTATTAACAACACAAAGACATATATAGATGCTGAAATTTACAGAATGGTTAGATTATATCTTTAGATTTCAGTTAGACATGAAAGCATGGCAATTCGGAAGAATGACAAACAGTTTCTTGTCAGCTAGGAATAAAATAAGGAAATTCCCAACTGAAGACCTGTGCTTGAGAATTATAATGCCATTTATTTCAAATATTAGATTTGCTATAACTGAAAAAGAAAAGAAATATTGGTGTTTGAGGGAGAAAAGTTTCATTGCATAGTAGTATTCAGTCAGCAAATGGGATTAAAATAATTTCTATTATATAGATCTGTCCAGAAACAAAATATAAGAAAAAATATGCTTCAGTAAAATCTATAAAAAATTCAGTTAAACTGTAAATCTAATCAGTATAGATCGAATGAAAATTAGAATTCATATGTACTCTAAAAAAATATTTTTCTATTCTTAAGTAGATGTTACGACTTTGGGAGAGTAAAGGTATAAAATCAGCATTGATTTCTTTTCTCAATAAACTCAGTCCCTCAAAAATATTCATTAAAATATGTTTTTTTCTGCTTCTTTATCTCTAATTGCTTGTTCTGATAATTCTTATGAAAGAAGTTGGATCATTTTTATCTCTATGTTAGGTTTAAGTTCTCCATATCAGTTAGTATCCCAAGCACCTTACAAGGGAAAAGAAAGACATTTGTTGGAATATGATTATGTAATTCTAGGTATTCTTCACAATGCAGTTGACAGCCAGGTTACAAATCTTGAATTTGGATATTATGGAACTTTAGAAACAAAGTTATTTTAGCCTAGTAAAAAATTATGTTTCATGTATCATGTAAGATTTTTTATTCATAATAATTTGGAATTCATTATACAGAGATTTATCTAAAGTATTCTTTATTCCTTATGTAGTCTTTCAGTATATTTCATAAGGTGTCATGGATAATGAGAGATGGTTTATTTAGCAGAATTAGAGGAAATTATTATTATAGACATACAGTGTCTACGTAGATACAGTGACACAAGTATTTTTATGCAAGCATTTTAATGTAATTAACAAAAAATGCTTTCAAGGAAAAGAAAATATTTCTTGGGTGATTTTTTTCTTTGTTGATTCTTATTATTAGGAGAATTGATGGCACCTGCGAGAGATTTTTTATATGCTTAAATATGAGTACTTAGGATAAAAACGATAGGCACTTTCATGTGATGAATTCCTGGTGGATTTATTGCAATTGTCATTCATATTCAGTTTCACCAAAAGGGACAGGATATACTGGGACAGATGGAAGTTGAGGCATTTTTTTTGTTTGTTTTTGTTTTCACAGTATTGAATCATTCAGTTGTTATTTTGTTGTCAAGAGCAAATTTACTGTCATTGTTAGTCTCCTTTTGTCTTTCTGTTTGTTTTTTTTCTGCAATAGTTCAATGCAAATTCAGAGGAAAATCTACCCAGAAGCTAATGAAGCTTAAAGTTAAGGGGTCCTTACATGGTCCATCCAAGTCCATGGTAAATTTTGCAAAGATATCATTTTTCACCGCAGTCAGGATTGTTGTAGTTTTGCACTCCCACTGCTCCTCCATCATACTTGGTTTTAGCTGGCATTGGGATGGCTACAAGTATTTTAGATGTGTCAGGAAATTTGAATGGGAGACATTTAGTTTAAGTTTAGTGAAACATATTTTTGTAGTTTTCAGTCCTTCTTGGCTTGGTTTCATTACTCTTAGTTGTCCTGGTGGGATAGCGGCTCCTGGGAACGCCTATGAACCACTCCTTGGAAGTGTACTGGGATATGAATGTTTTTCAGTTCCATGCATTGGTAGTACATTGGTAGAGAAGAACAAACAAAATTTGAAATCTATGTAGCCAGAAGCTAATGTGGGAAATTCTCCCAAATTTTAAAGAACGTTTATGAGTGAGACATGATAGGAAGAGGTTGGCAAAAGTCCAAACATTTCATATGGCATTGCCAAAAATAGTCATGAAACAGAATAATTTTGCTAAACCATCAACCATAATAATAATAATAATAAAATATTCAACTATGCCAGAAAACAAGACTGTACTACATTTCCATAATCCCTATAAAAAGAATATTATAAAATTATTTTCATATAAAAAAGAGAGAGATAATGCAGTTGTATCATAGTGGTATATCAAATAGCTAAGTGATATATAATTATGATACTGCTTTACCTGATTTTGTGAGACCATTTGTCTAGCTATTTTAAATTATATCTTTCTTGATTTCTTTCAAGAGACCTGATTAATCTGAATTTATAATGTTCATACTTTATTTTCTTCTTGTCTCTAAATATTCTGAATTCATGGACATGCTATTGCTTTACACACTTCATTTGCTGGGAGATTGTCTCTTCTCTGAATGGAAAAATGATTGGTTGGAGAAAATGTTTTTACAATATAAAAACAATAAACAGAGTAGTCTCACCCTAATGATCAGAATCCCTAAAAGCTATTTCTGCAATGCCAAGAATAGTTTTGAGAAAATACATAAATAAAATTTTGGGACTTTATGAATACTACCACAATTATACTTGGAAAATGAAGATATTATTTATATACTAATGTACTCACATTGTATACTATTATTTACAGTATTAGAGTTTTTCTAAATGTAAAACTTTTATTTCTTTGGTTAAAGGACACGTGGTTATGATTACCATGTTCTTGTGATATTACTGGATGTTGTCTGTTAAAGTTTTATGTAGAAATTCTGCATTGATAAGGAAGTGTGATCTGCATTTTTGTCTTGTCATAATTTCTTAACTGTATGGTTTGTTTCAATGTTATGCTCATGCCATAAAATGAAGTTTCTCTCACCCAATCTGTTTTATAAGTATGTAGGACTATACATTTTCCCAAATTCCTGCTTTAGTTCCATGCCCTCAAGTCTGTATTTAATGTATTTACTGGTATTAATATGCATATAATTGGTAATTTTGCTTTCTTTTCCTACTTAATTTCTGAACTTTTTAATTTCCATGAGTAGAGATATTTGTTTTCTTTTGTTGTTAAATTCTAGGATTTTGCATTGTAATCATGGAATATTATTGGTATTTTCTATGTTTTGGCATTAATTATTACTCATTATAGTTTAATATAATGTGAGTTTTTATGAGCCATCTGTAAGAATTTTTAAATGATTAGCTCTTTTCAGGATATGTATAATTTTATATAATCCAATTAGATTTTTATTAATTATTAATAATTATTTTGTTCTTCTATGTCATGACCAAGTTTTGTCCTTAAGGTCTGATAAAGATAATTAAGATTCTCCAACTTTTAAAGTATTTTTATGTATTTCTGCAAGTGGTTTAGCTTTACAAGTGTAGGTAATATGTTTCTTAAGACGTAGAGACTTACAAGTCCTTGATCCTCTCTGTGGATTTTTTATCATGAAGTCCAATTCCAGGTTACGTTTAGTTTCTTCGCCCACATTCCTATGGCTTGTCATGCTATGAGCTTTGATGACAAGTGGCTGGTGGTTTTTCTGTAGCACAGAAAACTTGTAAAATGATTGTTAATGCATTAAAATTAACCTGATTTTAGATATTTAATTCAATAAAATTTTGAATTATTATAGAAAATAGTGTATTATCATGAAAAAGAGACTTGTGGGATGTGTATTTATTAGTAATTATGTCAAATCTGTTTTGAACATAATTATGAAAATGATCTTAACTCCTCTACATGGTCATTTCTAACCAGTTATTTTTTAAAAAGCATTCTTTCTCGTTAATGAATCAATGAATATATTTGAAAATAGCTGTAAATGTTCTAAATGTTGAAATTAAAGTGACAAATTAATATTTCAGGATATTATTAACAATCTCAGGACTGTAACTTCCTGGTTTCATTGCTTTATATATGATGTGGGTTTTTATTGTAACTGCAGCACTTGAAAATACAGCAGACTTAATTTCAGTTAACAGGTCTTGCGTTTGACAAACCACGTCCATGTAGTGTTGTCGCCACTTTTATTCTGGTACCGATGGACTTCAGAATGAAGAAACGCAACCTCAGTAGAATCAGACTATTTAATCTGCTCAGTGTTAAGAGTTTGAACCCGGTCAGGGTGACGATGGAAACGTCCCCTGGTGTCGCAGCTGAAGCCTTGCCGGAGCACAAGCCTGGCCGAGGCGCCAGTGGCAGCACCTTCCGTGTTACGGCTCAGCCCTGGCTGAACTCTCCGCTTGATGTTCCTCCTGCCCCGGGGAAGATGAAATGCGAGCCGAGGGCTTCGGTTCGATCTTGATATAGTTTAGCGGTGTCACCACCCCTGGGGGTGGAGCCCTAGTTGTGATGCTCTGATTGGGCAATCACTGGTTCTGAGCAAGAGCATTGGTTAGAATTTGAAAACCAGATTAGCATATTATTAACTGGATGATTCTGATTGGCTGACTAGGAGAGGTGTTGATTGGCTGACTCTTAAAGGATTAGATTCTATTGGTTGAAAATTCTCTTACCCTATTGGTTGACTCAGTATCCCTCTTCCTATTGGTTAGTTCAGGATCCCTCTGCCCAGGGTTCCTAAGCTCAGTTACCTGTTTTCTCCTTCATGTAGTTCAGCACTGTATTTAATTTGGAGACTTTTAGCCAAAAATCAACCAAATCTTTTTCTTTTTTCCCCATCTAGCCAGTAGATAACAATTGTTTTATAAGACATTTGCAGTTATGTCTTACCAGAAATAAAATGAATTACATCTTGTTATCTTTTAAGGAGAATTTGAATTCTTCATTATCCTCCATATACAACTTATCAAATGTATCTTGTAAATCAGCATATACTTCATCAACACCAGCAAGGCTTGCATAAACAAGAGCCTTATGAGTCTTAAATGATAATTATCAAAATCTAATGAATTGCATAAATCATTTATAATGAAAGGAAATAAACAAGTACTTTAAGATGAGTACATTAATGACTTAAAGTTTTTCAGCACCACTGGGTAATTTATTTGGTATGTCCACAGACAGTAACAACTTGAATTTTATTTGTGAAATAATTAGCAGTTAATCTAAAGGGATACAGCTTATCTACTAGCAATATTTCAAACCAAAAAATGAAGATTAATTTTATCTATCATGGCAATTATTCTAATAATACTCCATGAGTTGAAAGTCACTATAAAGAGGAAAAATGAATATTGATTTAAGTTCTTTGAGAGAAGCCTAGAATTTATTCCAAAATAGGAATTAGCATGTTCAAAAATTTCAAGCAATAATTTGTGATATGGTCTAATGTTCAGTGATCCACTCAATCAAGGCTAATTGGATATATTTGTATATGTTTATGAGAGAATAGAGGAGTTTATATCAGGTCTTCTACCTTTAACATTATAATTTGTACCACAAACAAATACAATATTTATCTTTGAGGTTGACTTTCATAGTTAAAAAGATATTCTCTTTTCCAATCCTAAAGCTTCCAATTAATGCAACCATTGAAAGAATGATATATCATAGTAGCACTGTCTCACATTTGAAATCCATACATTTATTCATCTGTTGTGTCTTCAACAACTGTGTGCCACAATCTGTGCTAGGAGTTGGGTATTAAAATGACCAAGATATATCATCTAACCTCAAGGAGATCCTAGTTGACAGTGATGATGGATTGTTACTTTAGTAAATAATCACAGTTTGATGTAAATGCTACTGTTGTGTGAGTTCTGCCTATGATGTATTCTTGAGGCCCTGGGTAGGCCATTGGAATATTACTTAATGGGAAGTTTCCTAAATAAGTGAGTTTGAAACTGTCAAAACCAGTATTACTAAAGGAAACTGGAATAATTTTAGAGTCAGAAACATTGATTTCATGTTGGTTCATAAGGATTTTCACTGGGCTCAATTTGGAAGGACATGTGAGAAAACAAATGAAAGCAAAGACGACAGCTTTATCCCTACATGTGGTAGAGAAGAAAAGGAAACCATTTAGTAAGCAGTTCAAGGTTTTCAAAATCCAGCAGTGTCTACATTAAAGAAGAGCAAAATGGAAATGGAACATCAGAGGCAGCAGCGCCAGAGACTCATTGCTGCTAGAATACAGATGGGAGAGAGGGATTTCTCTTGCAATTGAAGTGCTAGAAAATTCAAAAGTAGAGGAAAACAAAGTTTTAAAGAGGAAGGAACACATAACTATAGGGATGGAGGCTTCTGAGGACACAGATTTGGAGTTACTACTGTCAATCAGAAGTATCTGAATGTGACTCTCCAACTGAGACAAATGTGGAAACAAAAGACAGATCTCCCATGGAAGAAAAAAAAATCACAGACCCATGGAATTTCTGGACAGCAAGTCATTATGATAAATGCTGAATAAGTCTTGGGTTCCTTGTGAGGTTGAAGAGATGAAGAACTCACCTAAAACACACAGGATTGAGGTAATTCAAGGACAAAATATTAAAGTATTGATGTTAAGAGAGAGGAGAAGCTGCATTCCCACAAGGAGATTTCTTTCAACTTAACATCATGGTGCAAGAAACAAAAGGACAAAAAGGGGGCATAAAGACATGAGATTTTAAATATGCAGATTAGTCACCAAGAAGAAGACGACATCATAAAATGGAAGTCATCATAAAAAATTTTCAAGTTTCCAAGAAAACTGAGCTACTTAAGAGGCTATTCTCTGAGAGTGACATTAGATTTTATTGCTAGAGTTTGTCTAAGATATGGCAATCCATTGTATAAAATCCTCTTAAGAGATTTCTCTCAATTCGATTTTTTGAGTTAATTTTTTATTCTTAAAGAAGCTTTAGATTACATTAATGTTACATAAAAAATATAGGGGGTTCCCCCATATCCCACCCCCTTCCCTTCCCTCACTTTCCCCCATTAACAACATCTTTCCTTAGTGTGGTACATTTGTTACAATTGATGAGCACATACTGAAACTTTGTTACCAACCATGGACTATAGTTTACATTATAGTTTATATTTTGCAACTCACAATTTTATAGGTTTTGACAAAATGTATAATGGCTTGTATCCATCATTGCAATGTCATTCAGAACAATTCCAATGTCCCCAAAGTACACTGTGTTACACCTATTCCACCCTCTCTCTCCCTTCAGAACCTCTGGTGGCCACTGGCTTTATATCAGTGATACAAGTTCTTCCATCGCTAGAATAATCATAAGTCCTCTTAAGTCCATAGTTGCATTCCCCCCTTATGTTTGTTCATTTCTCAATCTTGAGGAATTTGGAATGGTGATTCCACTCTGTTTCTGATTGAGAGGGGCTTAGATCCCATGGGGCAGATAGATAGGACTGTCTTGCTTGCAGTTGTAGATAGTCTCTGTTTTTTGAGATAAGCATTGTCCATCATCATCATTTTGTTAGTTGTCCTGAGTGAGTCCAATGAACTGGAAAGTAGGTGTTGCAACTCTTGCTGAGATTCAGAGCTCAACTGGCATATGAACAAGCCAAAGATTTGCTGGGACATATATTTAATGAGTACAGTGCTAATTATAGGTTCAAATAAAAGGGGCAGAAGAGTCTTGTATAGGGAAATTGTAAATGAATCTAACTCTTACATTGGGGAGCATATATTCCAAAGTAAGGCCCATTGACAGGGTGCCAAATTCCTGGGATTGTCTGTCTTGCCTACAGTGTCTAGATGTCTCTATATCTCTCTGGAGCCCTGCTGTTTGAGACACTGTTTACTGTGGCAGTCAATGAGATCCTGCTGAGACATGCATGACTTCTGGAACGATCTCCTGACTTACTTTGAAATCTCTTAGCCTATAAAAACTCATTTGTATTTAATATTTCCACCTTTTGGTCAAAGTCTTTTTCCAAATGCATCACTAGTTGGCACTTGGTAATAATCCCTTGGTGCCAGGAAGGCTCATCCCTGGGAGTCATGTCCCATGCTGGGGAAGTTAGTGCATTTATATACTGAGTTGGTTTAGAGAGAGGACAAATTTCAGCAACAAGGAAGCTTTTAGGAGATAACTTTTGGCAATATATAGTACTAGGCTAAGTTTCAATTTCTTCAACAAAGGTTCATAAGAACAACCATCAATATCAAGGACCTAGCGTAATGGTCTGTCCTCTTTCCCTTGGCACTGCTCATGTACTTGGGGGATTCTTGCTGCTCTATTAGAAAATATAGCAGGACTTCCCAGGATGGGAATTCAATATTCTTTTGGTTATTGTATGGGTCTCCACCCACCTAGACAACGCCTCATGACTACTTGAACATATTCACCTGCCATAGAGGCATTTCCCAGGAGCACTCCTCCCACACATCACCCCATCACTGACACATTGCAGCAGTGATTCTCCACTGTCACAGTTGTGACTTTTCTGTGATCCAACACCTCCCCAAAAACAAAGCTAAAAAAAGAAACAAATAAAAATACTAATAAAATAATATAAAAATAATAATAAATAAAATACAAAATAAAAAGTATAAAAAAACTTCAAAGATAAACATTTAAAAAATAAAGTACAATGAAATTTTTTTCAATGTTTCTTTTATCACCATAAAGTCTGTTATCTTTTCTTTACAGTGACAATTTCTCCCATATATTCCTCCAGTGTCTTAATTTTTTTTCACTTTATCTTCAAAGAAGCTTTAGGGTACAGACAAGTCACATAGACAATATAGGGGATTCTCATATACCCAACCCTTTCCCCTTCTCTCTTTCTCCCCTATTAATAACATTTTACATGTATATGGTACATTTGTTACAGCTGATGTACAAATACTGAAGCATTGCTACTAACCATGATCAATGGTTTACATTATGGTTTACATTTTTCATTCTATACTTTTACAGGTTTTGACAAAATTTCAAATGGCCTGCATCCATCATTGCAAGATCAGGCAGAAAATTACAAAGTCCTATATTCCATCTATTCTATTCTTTCCTCCCCATCCCCTCAGAACCCTTGTTAACCACTAATTTTCAATTTTTGAAGAATAAGGTTCATAGTTACATGCAATGATATTGAAGGCTTGACATATTGGCCTGTTGTCTTTTATTAGGCACTGCCTATATTTCAAGAGATTCTTGACCCTCTAAATGAGAACACAGCAGGACTCCCTAAGATCAGAATTTAATATTTTCTTGTTTATTTGTGGGTCTCCATCCACTGAGATAACACACTATGGTTTTGTATTCCATAGAAGCAGGCCCCAGGTGTGTCCTATCCTGCCTATCCCCCACCCCTGACAACCTGCACCAGTATCCCTTCCCTGCCATATTTGCCAGAATAACATTCCCACCATTGTAGTTTAACCACAGACCTACAAATACCCAGAGTTCACCTGCTCTTTCCTCCAGCCCTCCCTCCCCCCACCCCCACCCCCAGTTAGGAGACTGAATATTAATGGGTGACAGCTTGGCAAAACTGAAAGCAATCATTTCATATTTTGTCTTTTATTTTCACTATCTCCATAACTCTCAAAAAATATGCAGAAAATAACACATGCAAAACAAATGGACACATAACAATAACAACAGCAATTAAATTTCTGTTAAAATTTGGATAAAATCATTTTTTATTGTTGAGTTTCAATTAATAAACTGAATTATAAACACTATAAATAATATGACAGAATTAGTAGAAAATCATAAGAAAGGGTGACACAAGACTTAACACCAAGCAAACGATACCAAACAAGATGTAAATTACAACTTTTTATTATGTCAAAGAACTGAAGTATAATATTGAGTCACAATAGTTTTTCATGAGGCATATTTTTAAAATATGAAGTTGTTGTTTATAATAGTTTTTAATTGATTATCCCATTATAACTATTTAACTCTTAAGCTTTATGAGACATCAAATTTCACTAAGAAAGAATTGACAAGTAATAGTTCAGAATTTTAAAGCACAAATCTGAAACTTTTAGAACATTCCTGTGGATATATTTATTACTAAAGAAATATTGGGACAAATGAAATTTTCCAATTATTCTTCCAATATTCATTATGCTTTAAAATTTGCATTTAATAATTATGTTTGTTGGTGAAAACACACACATATGTTAAAGGGCAGGTTTTTTAAACTTTATATCGCCCAAATTTTTTACTAATGCATTAAAACTTGTCCTTGCCCAAACGATGGAGAACTGCATTTCTCAGTTTTGTGCTGCTTCCTTTAAAGGCAGCAGCAAGAATCAATAATGGCAACATATACAGTTTTTTGGGAAATAGTGGCATCAAAGAGACTTTAGCATGACACCAAGCCAAGTAGAGATTCCATCACAATATTTCTTTGTTAATGCATCGATTCTACTACAGTTAAGCATGTTGGCCTGCAAGGTTATCTGTGAATGTGGGAAGTTATACTTATTATATTATAAAAGCACTGCCTCAGGCTGCCAAGGTCAGCATCTAAGTTATTTTTTTACTTGTGACATGGAAACCATTGCCTAACACAAGATCTTGAAGATGCTTCCTCATGTTTTCTTCCAGGAGGTTTATAACACTAATTTATATATTTAGATCTTTGGTCCATTTTGAGTTAATTTTTGTATATAATATGAGATAGGGGACCTCCATTCTTTTGCATATGAATGTCCAGTTCTTCCAGCAAAATTTGTTGAAGAGAATATTCTTTCCCAATTGAGTGGACTTGGCAGCCTTGTCAAAAATCAATTGGCCATAGATGTGAAGGTCTATTTCTGAACTCTCAATTTGATTGCATTGGTCTGCACTTGTGCCAGTACCCTGCTGTTTTGACCACTGTAGCTTTGCAACAAATTTTAAAGTAAGGGACTATGGGTCCTCCAACTTTGTTCTTTTTCAAGATGGTTTTGGCTTTTCAGGGCCCCTTACCCTTCCAAAAAATTTTGATAATTGGTTTTTCCATTTCTGAAAAGGAGGCTGTTTCAATTTTGATTGGGATTGCATCGAATCTGTAAATCATTTTGGTTAGAATTAACATTTAGTCTTCCAATTCATAAGCATGGGTTGTTCTTACATTATTTAGATCATCTTGCATTTATTTTAGCAAAGATTGCCAATTTTTCAAAGAACCAACTTTTCAAAGAACCAACTTTTGGCTTCGTTAATATTTTCTATTGTTTCATTTTAAATTCTCTATTTCATTTATTTCAGCTCTGATCTTTGTTATTTCTTTCCATCTGCTTGCTTTTGGTTTAGTTTGTTGTTTTTCTATTTCTTCCAGGTGTACGTTAGGTCTTTGATTTTTGTTCTTCCTTCTTTTTTAATATAAGCATGGAGAGTTATATTTTCCCTCTCAGCACTGCCTTGCTGCATCCCATTAGTTTTGATATGTTGTATTCTCATTTTCATTCATCTCAAGATATTTACTTATTTCTCTTGTGACTTTTTCTTTAACCCACTGGTTGTTTAAGACTGTCATTATAAGACGTCCATATATTTATGGATTTTCTAGTCCTCTGCCTGTTATTGATTTCTACTTTCATTCCATTTTGGTCAGAGAAGATGCTTTATATAATTTCAATCTTTTAAAATGTATTGAAACTTGTTTTGTTACCCAACATATGGTCTGTCCTGTAGAATGATTGAAGTGCACTTAGAAGGACAGGTATACTGCTGTTTAGGGGTACAATGTTCAGTATATGCCTATTAGGTCTCATGAATTCATCATATTTTTCAAGTTCTCTATTTCCTTCTTGATCTTCCATCTAGATGCTCTATTGATAAGAGTGATGTATTGAAGTCTCCAACAATTATTGTAGAGGTGTCTATTTCTCCATGCAGTTCTGCCAGTGTTTGCCTCATGTATTTTGTGGCAACATAGTTAGGTGCATAAATATTTATGATTGTTGTTTTTTTCTTGGTATATTTACCTTTTTATTAATATATAGTGTCTGTGATGGTTAGGCTAATGTGTCAACTTGGCCAGGTAATTGTCCCCAGTTGTTTGGTCAAGCAAGCCCTAGGCTAATTGCAATACGAGCACATTTATGGGCTTTAGCCATCAGTGAGTTTACTGCATAGATGGCTGATTACATCAACCAGGGAGATTGCTGTCAGCAATGAGTGATGCTTTATCCAATCAGTTGAATGCCTTGAAATGGGAAGTGATTCCAGCATTCAGAGAGAATTTCCCACCTCGTCTTTGGACAGCCAACGTCTCCCAGAAACTCATCAAGGACCTTCATTGGACTTTCAGCA
This sequence comes from Tolypeutes matacus, assembly GCA_026826555.1. Taxonomy (NCBI): domain Eukaryota; kingdom Metazoa; phylum Chordata; class Mammalia; order Cingulata; family Chlamyphoridae; genus Tolypeutes; species Tolypeutes matacus. The sequence continues at coordinate 8,362,207 of JAKSZT010054215.1, read as the reverse complement.
GAGCTCCTGGTTTGCAGCCTGCCTGCTGGACCTGGACTTGTGCATCCCCACAGTCACATGAGAGACTCATAAAATCTCATACTTCTGACATATATGTCCTGTTGATTTTGTTGCCCTAGAGAGCCCTGACTAATACAGTGTCCATCTTTGTCTCTTGTAACAACATTTGACTTAAAGTCTATTTTGTCCAATATTAGTATAGCCACCTTAGCTCGTTTTTGGCTGCTATTTGCAAGGCTTATCTTTTTCCATCCTTTCACTTTCAACATATTTGTTTCTATCAATCTAAGGTGAGTCTCTTGTAAACAAGATACAGTTGAGTCATTCTTTTTTATTAATCCATTCTGCCAAACTGTGTCTTTGGATTGGGGAATTTAATCCATTAACATTCAGTGCTTTTACTGTAAAGGCAGTACTTACTTCAACCATTTAGTATTTAGTTTTTATATGTCATATCTTTCTTGCCTCTCTTTTCCTTTATTGCATCCTTTTCTGTATAGTTGATTTTTGTAATGTATCTGACTGATCCCTTTCTAATTTCTGTTTCTGTATATTTTTTATATACTTTTGTTATGGTTACTTTGAGGTTTGTATATACAACCTACATCTATAACCTAATAATTTGAAAGGTTACTAAGTTAGTTTCAATAGCATACACACTCTCTGGCCCCATATCCCTCCATTTCCCTTCTTTATGTTGTTTTTGACCCATATTACCTCTTTATATTTTGTGTATCCATTATTGTGAAATATGACTTTTTATTCATAGTTATATATTAAGGATACATTATTGGGTTTTGCATTACCCCTTTTTAGTTACCTTTACTGAAGATCTTCACTTTTTCATACCACTCCAAGGCATTCTATCCTGTTTTATCCTTTCAACCTAAAGAATTCCCTTTTGCAAGTCTTATAAAGCAGGTCTTTCATTGACTAACTCTCCTAGATTCTGTATATCATGGAATATGTTAAACTCTCACTCATTTTTGAAGGACAGTTTTACCAGATTAAGAATTTTGATGGGCAGATTTTCTCTTTCATTACCTTAAATATACCTTACTACTGCCTTCTCACCTCCATGGTTTCTTATGAAAAACCCACACTTAGTCTTATTAAGGTTCCCTTGTGTGTGACAAATTGTTTTTCTCTTGTTGCCTTCAGAATTCTCTACCATTGGCACTTGGCATTCTGATTAGTATGTGTCTTGGGGTAGGTCTATTAGAGGCTATTCTGTTTGCAGTACACTGTGCTTCTTGGTCATATTTTTATATATTTACATATTTAATAAGATCTGGGAAATTTGGGGGCTATTATTTCCTCATATAGTCTTTTTTGCTCCTTTTCCCTTCTATTTGCCTGCTGAGACACGCATGATGCATACATTTATACTTTTCATGCTGTCACTCAAGTCCTTGTGACACTGTTCTATTTTTTCTATTCTTTTGTCTCTTCTTCTGACTATATGGTTTTGATTATTCTTCTTTCTAGGTCACTGTTTCTATCATCTGACTGTTCATATCTGCTGTTGTATGACTCTAGTGTATTTCTTTCTCTTATATTGCCAAATTCATAAAGATAGCATAGAGTAGCCACAGTGTGTTTGATACCATGTCAGAACAAAATACTTTAATTTTGACATTTCTAGATATCATTCTCTTCCGTTAGTCAATTTTTTAATAACATTAACTATGGTATGAAATCTGGGATCCACTTCTTAAACTTGTTTCAATAATATAAAATAATTCTTGATTAAAAATTATAAATTTATGTTACTTGGTTAAATTATTAAAATAGATTCATGGAGTTCAATAGATTGTCTGATTTTTTAATTTAATTTTTTTCACTGTTCAACTAATTATTCCATACCTCACATGCATTATTATATGTATATTTCAAATCAATTTTATTGATACATATTAATAAAGCATAAATCCATCCAAAATGTACAGCCAGTGGTATTCAGTATAATCACAAAGTTGTGCATGCACCACTCCAATCATTTTTAGAGCATTTTTATTATTCCAATAATAACAATAATAGTATTAGAAAATAAAAACCAAACAAGCAAAGTTCATCAGCCCTCAATCTTATATGCTTCCCCTGCCATACATAGCTGTTATTCTGTTTTTTTTCCTTCCAGTTTATTTATATTTATATTTTGTAAAAGCAGTCTTATATATGCAATATCACCCAAAGTCATATTTTACATGAGGTTTCACTATGTTATACAGTCCCATGTTACATCTTTTAGCTTTCATTCTCATAATATACATGTCCTTAGGATTTACCTTTCAACCACTTTCTTTTTTTTTTTTTAAAGATTTTATTTATTTATTCATTTATGCCCCCCCTTGCTGCTTGTGCTCGCTGGGTCAGCTAACCACGCCATGCGGGCGGGCTTGCCTTCACCAGGAGGCCCCGGGAACCAAACCCGGGCCTCCCATATGGTAAACGGGAGCCCCACTGATTGAGCCACAGCCGCTTCCCAACCACTTTCATATCCATATAATAGCTCTGCTAGTCACAAACAGCATGATGTGCTCTCACCATTTCCATTCATTTCAAAGATTTAAAAACAACCTTTTTAAAATTTTTTTTTTACCAATTCTGCACAGATTAACACTCAGCTTTCCATTCTCTAACCTCACTTTATTTTCTGGTGACCTATATTCTAATTATTAATTCCATGAGTTTACATAATATATTTAGTTGTTAATAGTGCAATCATACAGTATTTCTCCTTTTGTGTCTGGCTTGCTTCACTCAATATAATGTCCTCCAGATTCTTCCATGTTGTCATATGCTTCACGACTTCATCTTTTCTTACAGCTGCATAATATTCCATCATGTGTATACACCACAGTTTATCCATTCATCAGTTGAAGGACACTTGAGTTGTTTCAAACCTTTGGCTATTGTGAATAACACTGCTATGAACATCAGTGTGCAGATATCTATTTGTATCACTGCTCTCAGTTCTTCTGAGTATTTACCTAGTAATAGTATTGCTGGTTCCCAGGACAGGTCTATAGTCAACTTCATTAGGAACTGCCAAACAGCCCTCCACAGTGGCTCTACCATTCTACATTCCCACCAACCATCACTAAGTATTCCTATCTCTCCACATCCTCTCCAACAATTACAGTTTTCTAATTTTCAAATAGTGGCCAGTCTAATAGGTATGAAATGATATCTCATTGTCATTTTAATTTGCATTTCCCTAATCACTAATGATGGTGAATAACTTTTCATGTGTTTCCGCAACATTTGTATTTCTTTGGACAATTCACTTTTCAAGTCTTTTGCCCATTTCTTAATTGGGTAGTTTGTATTTTTATTGTTGAGTTGTATGATCTCTTTATATATCATGGATATCAAACCCTTATCGGATATGTGATTGCAACATATTTTTTCCCATTGAGTCATCTGCCTTTTTATCCCTCTGGCAAAGTCAAAAGAACTTCGAGGTGCAAAAGTATTTGATTTTGAGGAAGTCCCACTTACCTGTTTTTTTCTTTTTTTGCTCTTGCTTCGGGTGTAAGGTTTAAGAAACTGTCTACCACAAGATCTTGAAGGTGTTTTCCTACATTTTCTTCTAGGAGTTTTATGGATGTCGCTTTTATATTAAGTTCCTTGATCCATGTTGAGTTAATTTTTGTATAAGGTGTGAGAGAGGGTCATCTTTCTTTCTTTTGGATATGGCTATCTGGCTCTTCCAGCACCATTTGTTGAATAGTCTGTTCTGGCCCACCTGGGTGGGCTTAACAGCCTAGTCAAAAAGCACCTAACTGTAGATTTGAGGGTCTATTTCTGAGTTTTTGATTCGGTTCCATTGATGAGTCTGTCAGTCCTTTTGCCAGTACCATGTTGTTTTTTTACCATCGTAGCTAAGTAATATGCTTTAAACTCAGGAAGTGAGAGTCCTCCAACTTCTTTCTTTCTTTTTAAGAGTTTATGACTATTTGGGGTCCCTTATCCTTTTAAATAAATGTGATTATTGGCTTTTTTATTTCTGCAAAAAAGGCTGTTGGGATTTTTATTGGGATTGCATTGAATGTGTAGATCAGTTTGGGTAGAATTGACATCTTAATGATATTAAGATGTCAATTCTTCCAATCCATGAACACAGAATGTCCTTCCATTTATTTAAGTCTTCTTCAGTTTCATTAGCAATGTTTGTAGTTTTCTGAATACAGGTCCTTTATGTCCTGGGTTAAGTTTATTCCTAAATATTTGATTGTTTTAGTTACTATTATATGGATTATTTTTTTCAAATTTCCTCCTCAGATTGCACATTGGTATTGTATAGAAACACTATTGATTTTTGCATATTAATCTTGTATCCCGCCAATTTGCTGAACTTGTCTATTAATTCTAGGAGGTGTATCATGCATTTTTCAGGAGCTTCTAGATATAGGATCATATCATCAGGGGATAGTGAAAGTTTTACTTCTTCCTTTCCTATTTGGGTATCTTTTATTTCTTTATCTAGCCTAATTGCTTTTGTTATATGGACACCTAAACCCTATTAGAACATATCCAAGTTTAAACAAACATTTCCAACACTAGCTGAGAAGTCATAAAATATGACATTTTACAAATATCACTCTGTCTCCATGTTTACATCATAAAAGCCATAGCACATATTCACCCTGGAAATGTTTTTATGATGTACTAGCTACTATATTATAATTTCTTATGTGCACAATAGGAAACATGAAGGATGTTGCCATAACTAGAAACTTTTATGTCCAGAGAAGGACATAAATAAAGGGAAAGGGGAAGAAAGCACATTAGAAGGGAGGGAGACAATATTTGAAGATACTATGTAATCAATCTTCTGGACCTGTACTTTAAAGTATCTGATTGTTACTGAACACATCTTGAATTTTTCATTATGTGTGTAATTAAGCAAAAATAGGAATACATTTCCCAAGTACCCAAGTTGAATTATGTTGAGATTTGATAAGCAGAGAAGGGCACTGAGAGTTTCAGTCATCTTCAGTTATATCAATTGTATCATTATTATGTGTATACTGTAATATAGAGATGAGTATAGGCTGTTCTAAGTTATTGATAAACCATTTTTTAAAAATTTTATAAGATTACCCCAGTTCTATTATGAATTACTAATAATTTGATTGTATAGGCAAGTTTTTCCTTAGAACTTGAAGTTGCATCAATGGTACTTATACTGTCACATATACACATATTTAATATTTGTAAATGCAATCATACATGAAAAAAGTATATATTTTTTTGCAAAAGTCTTGGACTATACAATTTGCTATTGACCAAAATATGTGTAAGAATTACCACTTACCAGATGAGAAGTTGAGACCCAGCAGGGTGGTTTACATAATTAATGGGAATTCATACTAGGGAATCTATTCAGGTAGACTGACTTCCAGGCTCAATCTCTTCCACCACAAAGAGATCATTTGAACTTACATAGATTGAGTGTAGTCAACCTTTAAGTAGCTATGACACTGTAAGCAAGATGCATCATCTACTTCCTGCTTTAATTTCATTGTATAAGATGCAGCTTTCTGTCTGTTCTTTGTGTATGTATTTGACTATTAGCATCTGCCACCATTCAGCAATCAGAAATCAGTGTGGGAAAATCTGCCTAGGCAGACAAACCATGAATGAAAATAATCAGTTGCCTTATCCATGCCTCCAGTCTGAAGTCCTTTACCTTTTCCAGCAATATTTTGAAGAACTGTGATATCATTTGACATTTAAATAGTAAATTATATTTTATTAAAACTCTTCTGGTGAGGGCAAATCTTGGTAATGTGGGGTGGTGGGGGGGAGGTCGGATTTGTGGTTTAGAGTTAATTAAAGGCCATAGGCAGTGAGCCCAGAGAATTAGGAGATGAGGGAGCCAGGCTGTGCTGCCCTTGGTAAAGAAGTGGGCTTTGCAGCTGGTTACTCTTGAATGAATGTTCCCAAATAGGAATTTCCAAAATGTTTTGGGGGCAAAAGCAGAAGAATTGTGCTTTTCAGTGGTGATGTATGACAGGGAACAGCTTTCGTTTGTATGTTTCTGATACCATGTGGTATTTAAGACATCAGTTCTATTATATTATAGTCAGACATTTTATAATATAATACAGATCGCAGGAAGAAATTATTTATCAAAATCTTAACTGCACATTTATTGGAAGTACCTGAGATTCCAACTGACAATTATGATGTTAATAATTTCATGTAAATGAAAATATTAGTCAACCAAAGGGGTGCTGATGCAATGTACCAGAACTCTGTTGGCTTTTATAAAGGGTATTTATTTGGGGTAGAAGCTTACCAGGCCTAAAGAATCCAACTCAAGGTACCATAAGAGATACTTTCTCACCCAAAGTCTGTTGTCATGTGTTGACACAAGATGGCGGGCAATGTCTGCGAGGGTACCAGCCGTCCTCCTTCCTCTTAAGGATCCAGCTTCTTCTGCTCTCAGCTGTAAGCTGGGATAAGTTTTGCCTCTGTCCCAGGGCTCATTTCTCTCTGGGCTCAGCTGCAGCTATCAGGTTCATTCTCTTCCCAGCTCTACACAGCTGTCTCTATTCTTCTGTATTCTTCCCCTGTATATTTACTACCCAAGGCTCCAGCATCAAAAAACTAAAACTCTCTCCTCTGCCATGTCATTTTCTCTGTGAGTCCCCACTGCCCAAGAGGGCGGGGACTCAACATCCTGCTGATGTGGCTGAATCAAAGCCCTAATCATAATTTAACACAATCTAGTATGTCCAGAGGAACAGACCAGTTTACAAATGCAATCTAGTATCTATTTTTGGAGTTCATAAATTATACCAAACTGCCACATGAACAAATATCTAGTATTTATGCAATGATGTATTTTTCTTAAAACAAGCTTCCAAGGGCTAAAAATAAAATAGACAAAAATGCAGAAACGATAGCAAAACAAAACAAAACAAAAAACCCTTTCCTTCACTTTGTATTATATTTTTGTTCCCATCTTAGGGATACAATAGATGAAATAGGCTTCATTGAAGAAGGAAATTGCAGAAGAAAGGAAATTTTATGGGGGAGGAAGAAAGAACGAGAGTGAGGAAGAGGAGGAGGAGGGAGAGGAAAGGAGAGGGATAAAAAGAGAAAGAATTGAAATACAATGAACTTTCTGAATACATTTTGTAGTAGAAATTTTATACAAGGTGATTTACAGGAGATTGATTTGTGTTTCAATATTCTGTAAATTTTTATTCAGTTTTTGCAGTAAAATAACATGTAATCTCAAATTAAATGTGATAAAATTTAGCATATGAACTACTCAAATAAGATTCCTTAAGCCATACAATTTGAAGCTGACCACATAAAATACAATGCATGAAATGCAATATTTATTGGGTATCTGAGAGAACCATAGAACCATGTCATTGTATGATCATCTTTTCACTGTAATAAATTATTCTACTGTTAGTCTTATCCATGGCAGATTTTGAAAATGTTAGGAGAGTTTTTTGTTTCTTTTTTCATGCTTGACTAGCAAAAGATAAAAGTCTTTCTACATTCACCAAAGATGAGCATATGGCTCCCTGTCAGTTTCAGCTATATCCTCCTTGAATTGTCCAAAAAACAAACAAACAAAAAACAATTAGTAAAAGAATCAACCCTATTCATGAGTGTTTTTCCCCCTTTAACCCTCTTTCAAATACATAATTCATGCACATATGGGATTAATTCAACCAAATTTTATACAATTTCATTTAGATATTCAAGATTAAAAAAATATTTCCAGCAGAAAATAAATCAGAAACATTAAACAGCATATTTATTAACCATGAAAGAGTAAAGTGCCACACTTACCTAGGGAAAAAGCATTTTCTACACATAGATGAGTTCATTAAGTAATTCAAATATTCATTGACACCTTCTAACTGTCAAAAGCTTTAAACATGAGTGATACATTCCTTGCTTTCTTAGAGTAAAGTAAGCAAATGAAATTCAATAGATTTCTAAAAGTGCATTAAAACTCTAAGAATGGAACCTCTCCTGGGATGTGCCTATAAAATCTTAAGAAAAAAAATATTGGTGAATTTAGAGATCTGTCTACTTGTTACTGTTATATGTTAAATATGTAAATCTATTGAACAATAAATTTTGAAAATGCAAACCAGGACATACAATTCATGATTTTATTCAAGTCCACTTATTTTAAAAAATATTTCATTTTTATGATGTCATATCATCCCATACTTTCTATTGGATTTTGATTAAAAGATTGTACTTATCAAAAGCAATTCAACAAATATTCTGTATTTTCCTCTAATATTTTTACAATTTTATTTTTGCAATATTTAAAATATCAAATAACATGCAGTTTATTTTAAATATATGTCGAGGCAGGTTAGTATAGTGAAAGGGGGAAGGCCCCTGAGGTCTGGCAGATAATATGGCCAACAGACAACATGGCTGACAGACCACATGGCTTTGAGACCCCACCCAGAAACCTCCTGAGGGGCTACCAGAAAGATCCTACTAGACCCCAGCCACCAGAATCCCATTGGAGCAAGAGTCCCATTTGGAATGAGAATCTCGTTCTGGGTCAAGGGGAAGCCCTGGTTATCTTTAAAAAAAAAAAAAAAAAAAATGGCTTCACCATTGGCCCCATGAGAACTAACAGGTGAAGTAACTCATCAGAACAGCAATCAGCTCGGTCCCTGCCTCAACATTAAGAAGGGGGAGAAGAAAAGATTTCGAAAAGGCCTGACCGGGGTCCATGTACACGTCTCACCCTGCAGCACGCCCGTGATTCCATGCCTCAGACTGTGTGCTTATATCATTTTCTTCTTTCTTTATAAACTCTTTACTCCCTTGCCTACCCAATGATGTGTCCTTAAATTCTTTTATGCAACATAAGCCAAGAACCTAGAATCCCAGAACCCAGAGCCTTCTGCTAGCATATATAACAATACTATTTTTAATGAACTATAGAAGAAAATTAAAATTCTTTTGTTACATTTTAAGTTTCTATATACACCTGGATCTGCCTTTATATTTTTAAATTATTCTTTGCTGATCTGTTGCCCTATTCCTAAACTCATGCTATCATTTTTTAAAGAATATTTTATTGTACATTTTAAACCTGATAAAATAATCCCAACTTCTTCTATTTCAAAATTTTGACAAATATTGGTCAAATATTGACAAAATTGACAAATCATATATATTTATTCTCCTATATATATTTTAAAAATAGCCCACTCTATATAAAATGATGCCCTTCTGTTTTGTTTTTATTTTTGAAATAATGGAAGCATACATCTCGCACTCTTGATTATACTGGATATAATTTTAATATTTCACTATTTAAAGCAGTATAGGAACACAGGAACAAAACTGGATGTGTTCCCATTTGACCAAAGCTGGAAAATCTGAGCAAGAAAATAGTTATGAAATTATTACATTCTAATCAAAAGAATTAAATAAATATTCATAATTCAACAAATAAAGGTATGGAGAAGGGTCACTTCGTTCGTACAGAAGAATTCCAAAAAATAAATATAAAAGTTATGAGTGAAATATAAAATCACCATTTCAGCTCCCCAGTAAATATTTTTACTGGCAAAAATTCTAATGATGAATGATAAATCAATGGAGGAAACTTTAAAGGGAGGCATAATATTTGTAGAACCTCCAACAATGCAGCCAAATGTTTGTTAATTATTGTGATGGTCTTATCATATGCTCAAAAATTATTTACTACACTTGATACTGAAGAAAAGTGTTTTCTTTCCCTCCCAATGCACTTTAGAGACCAATTCCTGAGACACCGGGGTTTCGAAGAGAAAGGTTTATTTGTGCAAGCAAAGGAGGACAGTTGATTAGACGGCCCAAAAAACTGCCTCCCAGAACTGCAGAAATTCTGCTATTTTATAATATCAAGATGCTAATGAGCAACTGGGGTGGGACTGGCACAGGTTCCTTCATTAGTCTACATTAAGGGGCTGAATAGGATGGAGCTGGGTACCAATCCAGGGTGAGTCACAAAGCTCTGGGATAGGGGTATACAGAACAAAGGTCTCTTCCAAGGTTGTTATATTATGGATATTACACAGGGGAGGGTGGAGTGCTTACATCACAAGAGTAAGCACACACAAGGGCGGATACCCACAAGTAAGGGTAAGGCCAGGCTAGCGTCACCACTGCAAGACTAAGCAGGCTCAAGGGTTAGCTTAGTTTTGAAATAACCACAAACAAGGGTAAAGTCAGAATAGAATCGAGAGGGTGGACCTCCCCTGGGTTCTTCCACTTAGCAAGGCAGACTAGACAGACACAGGGAACTAGGCTAGGAAGGAAAATGGGCTTTATTCGCCAACAGGAGACCGGAGAGGTACAATCCCAAATCAGCCTCCCCCTTATGGGTTTTTCTTACAGCTTTTATACCTGTTGAAACAAAGAAAGTTAATTATCAGGGTCGCATTCCTAAAGAGGGTCCAGAAATATTAGCTTTTGTTTTTTTTACTTAATCTTAAAATATGCACAGTACCTGGGGCTGGGTAATCTCGGGATGATAAGGATGGGGAATGGTCAGGACATGAAGGTACAGAAAATGACTGATCCCAGTAAAGATAACAAGTGAGGAAGCACGTAGTTATACATTTTTAATGGAACTCAATCTGGTTAGTTCTGTGTGCCTCCTGTCAGGTGAGGAAGGGTCCCGTTGACTTTTTCCAACATTCTAAGGTTCAGTACAATGCCTTAATATTTAAACTACACTGGGTGTGTCTACACCACAGAATTACCATCATAGTTGCAAGTATACACCAGGGGTAGGCTAAGTCCAGTGTAGCCATAAACAGGGGTGAGGAGACCAGTAGAACTTCAGTAATTTTAGATATTAGCTTTTGTCTATTTTATAATATAAAGGCATCGATATAATGATTTTTAATCATAACTATTTGTTAATTCTTAACCCTCAGTTACACTCTTGGGCCAGACTTACTAAGTGAAACAGGGTATGGAAGAGAGAAAAAAAAATAGTAAATTTATAGTGGAGAAACCATGCAGACACTACCTTGGTCAAACGGTCAAGTTTAACATCACTGCTAATAACACATGTGGACATAACGGGCCCTCTAAAGGGAATCAAACAGAGGTGCTTCATCTCTGTGCTACTGTACCCCCCCCATTCCAATCTATTCATAAGTGGGGGGGGGACCTCCAAAACCCAAATCAAATAGGGGGATATCTTACAAAGTTACTCATCAGTGCTCTTCAAAAGTGTCCGGTCATCAAACAAGACAACATGCAAATGACTAAAAATCATCGTATATTGTAGGAGACAGTGTAGACATAGCAATTTTATGCAATGAGATATCCTTGTATGGATTCTGGAATAGAAAGAACATCAGGGGAAAAAAAGGTGAAACATGAAGAGGTTGAATTAATAGTAGAGAGCCAATGTTAATTTTTCAATTAGGCCAAAAAGGCTTTCAATGGCTATGTAAGATATTAATATCAGGGGAAGATAGAAGAAGTGCATTTGGGAATGATCAGTACTATCTTTGCAACTGTACTATAAATCTAAAATTATTTTAAAACAAAAAATAATTTTAAAAATCTGTGTTGGCTGCCAGATTTTGGTGAATAGATTTTAGCTCATTTTTATCTATAATAATGTATTGGAATTTTTATGAGGATTAGCTATTGATTATTTTCCAATGGGGTAAATACATTTGTCAATAGAATTGCATGCTTAATTTTTCTTATTTAATTTAATAGGTTTGCCTAGTGTTGAATAAAATAATAAGGTTTATCTACAAAGAGCTTTTATCAACTGTTCTGAGGAGAAAATTCAACATTAATATCACTAGACATTTCACAAATGGTAAATGAATATGTCTAAAACTATTTGACAATTTGTAACTATAAAAATCTCATTAATTGAAAATGTTTGGCATATAATGAAGAGAAGGAACAAATTGAGAGTAGCAACAGTTATGGGATATCAAAAACAAATTACAACTGTGTGCAATGTGTGATATGTTACAACTTTTATGGGGACATTTGCATAAAAATCTTTTGAAAAGGAATTGGTAAATATATAGAATTTGATTCTATTTGTAAAAATGTATATGTACAAACACAAATACTTAATAACTTAATAAATTAAATGTGATCGAGAGAATATATCGGTATGAATTAGAAAAATTTCTTAAAATGTTAATATTGGAGGAAAACTAAATAATTTAAATGAAAAAAAATAAGTGTATTGAACTAAATTACTAAATCAATTAATAAAAATTAATAATATTAACAAGTCTCACTTTAACATTAATTCCTCCATCTATTTGAAATGTATCCCTATGGATGATAATTTGAATTATCATCAATATGAATAATATATAAAGATAAGAATGTATGATTTTATTTTTAATTCTATATAATTTTAAGAATTTTGTAAAAGATTTATTATTTAGTAATAGATACATTAACCTAATTTTTCATATTTTTAGATACAACAAATTATATTAATTAAATTTTTCTGAAATTCTTCTCATGTTTTCCCTGAATGTATTGATATTTGTAAACACTATTCTAAATTAGTCTCAAAGTGCAATTTCAAGTATAATAAAGAACATATTGAAAAAAAGAATAATCATGAGCTAGAACTTAACTATAAAATTTATATTAATATTAGATTTCTGGCAGTGACAAAAGAAATTACAGATAGAGAATTGAAAAATTTAGAAGCAATGTTATAATTACAAAGGATTTTTATATTATTACACTTCAGATGAGTAATCAAATAATGAAGAACTGTAAAATAATGCTGGCTAAAAATCTGAAATTTTAAAATTATTTTTCTATCTCATATTTATATCAAAATAAATTGTAAACGAAGCCTTTTAGACTCCCTCTATTTGGATTTGTCTGATGTCTTCTTCTGAGTAGTTTGACGTTATTCATCTTTGGCAAGAGCATCACAAGAGTGATGCTATTTTCTTCTCATCGTACTCTTTTGTGCAGCACATGATGCTTATTTTGGATACTTACTTAACATGGTGTCTGCCAAGCTTCTCCATTCTAAAGTTACCCCTTTTCTAATGTGTTATTTTACCAGAAGTGCTTGAAAGTATGTAAGTGTTCTGTATTCCATTTACTTATTTAGTTATTTATGTTTCTAGGTATTACTAGTGTTCAATTTTATTCACTAGGTTATAATCTGTAAGTAGCCTGATTTTGGGATCTAAATTTCTCAGATTTGCCCAGTGGGGATCCATTCAAACTGTCTACTGTAACCTTTTGACATGTTCCCATTATTCTCAGAGCACTTGCTTGACTTCTGGCACAATAACATATTTCAGGCTCAACTTGTACTTTCTCTGCCTCAGAGCTGGAATTATGCACATTTTTATATGTAAATGTGCTGTTTTTATTTCTCTATTTGCATCTATCTATATCTATCGATCTCTCTATCTACCTACTTATCTATCTATCATCTATCTATCTGTCTAAAGCTGTGCATTCCCATAAATACCACAAATTACTTTCCAGCACTACAAATTTGTTTGCCTTTCCCAAATTTGTATCTCCCTTTTCCAGAATTATCCATAATATATCTGCTTATTGGGTCCATCCCTCCTTTTTGTAACCAATCTCATACTTGGCTGCCACCCATGGGGAAGAAGTCCTCATCTTGCTCAGACTCCAACTACCCCTTTGGGCTACCCTGTTCCAGTCCTGAAGCCCTAAGCTGGACCTTGCCCCTGTGTGGAGCCCCTTCTCATCCTTCTCTGACTTGGACTTTTCCGCTCAGGATGCCCCCACTCACTGCATGCCTCCTCTCCTTGCTCTCCTGGGTAGTTGCCCATTTCACCCAGTGCCGACCATGTGCTCCCTCTCAGACCACTCCATGCCTGGATGCCACTCAGGCCTCATTCGGCCTCTGGGCCTACACTGTGCCAACACCACTTGTATCTTGTGGATGGGTTTACTCTTGTAAACGCATCCACAAACCCATCTCGGTTTGACTCTGAGCCTTCTTTGCACTCCTCCTATGAAATCTCCCTGTCACCTGCTGCTTGGAGTCCAGCTGTGCTCTGGACCATGTGCCCCATCTGTAAGCATCCCTAAGTAAACGCTTGTAGGATCTGTCCGTGTTTTTCTGAGGTGCTCCTTGGGCTGGTGAGCAAGGGCAGTAACACCCTGACACTGGAGGTTGTGTGTTGGCAGCAGCACAACAAGCCACTTCATTCATATTTTGTTTATCAAAATACTTTAAATTTCTGGAAATACATTGATTGGGTTGGGTCTGATAAAGTTATTACCAGTTGTATGAAAAGTAAACAAAATGAAGTTAAACTCTAAGGTTGGCACAAGAAAGAAAATTTCAATGAAAAGAGTTGACTGTGAAAACACAACTCTGCCCTTGATAGCGGGTCTCTTCCTGATTAATCTTTCCATCATTAGACTGATCTCAGTAGGAGTCTGCTATTGTGTGAAAATAAAGGACATTTTCCCTGCATTTGCTAAATCAAGGCAAGGGCATTCAAAAATGACATATTAAACACTTTTCAGACCACATGGAAAATTTAAGCCAAAGATATCCCACACCTAAAATTTTTCACATTATTTAGCTTTATCATGGCCCTCTGTGGTACCTGCCCTATACTCAGACTCCCCTGCCCAATCTCATTAGTGTGTATTGTAGTACTTGTGAATGCTATCGAAAAGTTAGCACTATTCTTGTATTTTGGAAAATAAAAATGTAATTAAGATCCTTCTTTGCTCTTCAAAATCTAACAGTATAGTTAAAATGTAAGGCAGATGCATGTATTACATGTAATGACTGCTGAAAGAAATATTCATGCAAACTTATATGAGAGCACAGATATTGGTGAACTTATTTCTGATATGCAGTTGCACTCAATTTGCTTATATTCAAACTTGTTCAAGGTTATTAAATGCAGGAATTAATTTATTAGGTATAAAATAAGAAAAGCCCACAAAATATCATAGATTAAACAACAATGGGTTAATATAAATAAAATATTGGCATGTTTGACAAATCATAAGTAATCTGAAAGTTTTAGAGAATAATATAAGCAAGATGAGTGAAAATATTAATTGTTAAAAATGCTTAAACCAACAATGTCCTTGAAAGCTATCATCATGGATTATGTATTTTTCTATTGTTTTTAGATATTATTGCAAGTTTGGTGATGGCAAAATGCATATTTAGGACTGTGCTCTCTGAATGAGTAAATTTGATTTGGTAGAATGGGTTGAAAAGTGTTGTCATTTTATATTCAATTGTTGTAAGAAAAGATTCTGGGTTGGAAATCTGAATTTTGGGTAAAACTATTAAATACAAGCCAAAATGGAAATACAGATGTTTCCATTTGCTAAAACCTGATGGAAACAGTATAACAGAAATAGGTTGGCCTTTATAATGGGACTTTATTACGTTAAAAGCTTACTGTTTTGAGGCTGTGAAAATGTCCAAATCAAGGCATCATCAGAGATGCTTTCTCACCAAAGATTGGCTGCTGGTAATCCTGGACTCCTTCCACATGGCAAGGCACCTGGAGGCGTCTGCTTCTCCTCCTGGTCTCATTGCTTCAGTTTCTAGCTGTTCTATCTGTGGCTCCCTCTCTCCCGGCTTCCTCTCTCCAGGCTTCCTCTCTGAGCTTCTGGGTTCCTTCTGGTCTCTGTGGCTTTTTCTCTGTTTGCCCACTGCTTTCAGTCCTCTGTTTATAAAGGACTCTAGCAAAAGAATCAAGACCCACCCTGGGTCATTCCTCACTGAAGCAAGGCAATCAAAGACCCCTCAGCTGAATCCAATCCAGCCAAAGAGTCCCACACCCAAAGGAACGGATTAGCTCCAAGAACATGATCTTTTCTGAGATCCACAAAAAGCTTCAAACTGTCACAGCAGACTAGGGCTAAACCAAAGGTGACAATTGCTGCCAAAATGACAGACAAGGAGATTGCAGTAAAATAGGACGGGCGTGCCATAGCAGACGATAGATGCCAGCTTTAATGTAAAGGTGGGACACGGTTCAGACTGCAGCAAAGAGCCCAGATCCTGTTACACGTCCAGGCACCTGCCCAGCTGCTGGCATTACTGATGACTGCTGACAAATCACAGCCTCTCCCTTCTTCAAAGAAAGGGCCTTGGCAGAAGGTGAAGCTCCTCATCCTAGAGTCTAACTCACCACTAGGAGTAAAGGTTGACCTGTGACTGACTGACTCTCTCCCCCTCCTCCTCGGAACCAACCCTGAGGTATCTTTTATGCCTCTCAGCTTCTGTATGGGACCAGTCATTGGGTCTCCTCTGGCTAAGGCCACATCCTAAGTTTATTTTTTCCTTTGCAACTATCCTGTTCCCTTCCTTCTAACTCTTCTGAGGAAACCCCTTAAAAGTCACCTAAAAAAGAATCTCCATCTCAAAATCTGCTTCTAGGGAACTCAATCAAGACTTCACTGAAGTTCTGAATTTCTCCAGTCATGCCTAAAACCATTTGAGCAACATGTTAACCATGATAATATTTTATTCTAATTTCTTTCGTCTGCAGAATAATTGGTCAAACATGGCAGCATGCAAGAACTGCATGTAGGAAGCAGATAAAAAATTCTCACAAAACAAGAGAGTAGCAGGAGACAGGACAGACAAATGGGAAAGGACCAAACCACATGCGAAAATGGAACTCAGACTCACAGCCTCTGCGGCAACCAGCCCGGGAAACCAAAACACAACTTCTGCAGTAATTGGCCCCAAACTGTAAGAACTTGGTCAATTACTGACAGCTTTCCTAATTTTTTCCCCTGCTTCCAACATAGGCCCAATTAGATAAAGTCAAATATGCAGCCAAATCAGTCACAGAGGATGTTCCACTGTTAGTTATTCCCCTCCAGCTTCCCGGAGTCAGTGGCATCCCTGAAGCGTTCCCTTTTGCTCACTACAAAGCTTTCCATTCTCTTACCTGCTTTGAGTCTCTGTCAAACCCAAGTGATTGTGACTGACTCCCTTGCTCCTGCAAGCTCTAAACACATAGTCTCGGCATGTTCTCATTTGGGTCGTCTTTACTTATTTTCACCATGGAAAGGAGAACAAGAGAGTATATTTGAGGCAATATCAGAGTCAATGAAGAGAATTTAGTGATTATTTTGACAACAGTTTTGAGAGAAAGGTTGAAATAATTGCAAGATTATGAATAATTGGATGGTTGTGCCAGTCCTTTTGAGTATGGAGTTGCCCGGCTGCGTTTTTAAGGTAAAATATTTTATATGCTGTATTAGTCTGCCAAAGGGGTGCCGATGCAAAGTACCAGAAACCTATTGGCTTTTATAAAGGGTATTTATTTGGAGTAAAGGCTTACAATCCCAAGGCCAAATCAAGGCACCAGCAGAGATGCTTTCTTACCAAAGTCAGCTATTGTTGATACCAGTGTGTTGCCATGTGGTAGAAGAAGATGGCCTCCCATCTCTGCGAGGTCTCTCCTTCCCCTTCTGGCTTCCTCTGGGTCCCTCTCTTCTGGCATATGGATTGTTTCTTTCTGGGCCTTTTATATCAGTCTCTGCTGTCTTCCCAATCTCAGCTGAAGGTTTCAGACAAAATGACTTCTCTCTCCTTGGGGCTTTAGCTGTTTGAGCCTTTTTCATTCTGTCACATGGCTTGATCAAAAATGATAGAGCTCTCTCTTCCCTGTGTGTCTGTCTGAGTGAGTGTCCATTTATATCAGACCCAGCAAGGGGCAGGAACTCAGCCTGAGTCACACCCACTGACACAGTCAAATCAAAAGCCCTGATCTTAACAGGTAATCTAATCAAAGGCACCTCAGCTAATTAAATGCAATCAAAGGGTATCACACCCAGAGGAATAGATTACTTTACAAACATAATCTTTCTCTTTTTTGGGATTCATAAATAATCTCAAACTGCCACATATGCTAATCTTGGTTAAGCCAAAACTTTATTTTTAACCTTAAATACAGCTATTTCAATATGTAGTTATTTCCCCTAATTCAAAAAGTCTAATGTTTAGTTGAAAAATGTATTCATTAGAGATAATAGACTTTGATCTTGTTCCTGCTAAAGTTTTAATCCTGTAATCTGAATGATTCTAGTGTAAACTGATGAAGATCCAATCTGCTTAGCCATCATTGTGTTATATTCCCTTTCCTATGGACTTCTGAGATGTAAAAGCTATATTAGGTACAGACTCAAAAGAATTTTATCTAAAAACATTATCTTCTACACACTTTTTGTAGTTGACACAAATACAGCATTTCTGTTTAAAATATGGTTAATGCACAAAAAAACTGCTTTCCGGAAGAAATTAATGATGGCCATAATCCAAGGCAGCTGGTGCCACATGTGGAGATGGTCTTGTCTGGACTTATTTAATGTCTCCATAGCTCTGTCAAGCTGCCCATGAATAACTAGTTTAACAAATCAATGCTCAGAATGTCTGACTGTGCAATGGTTCAGTTTGCTGTTGACTCCTAAGTTTTCATCCTCCAATCCATGGAGGGGCCCACAGGACTGGCAGCGTTTGCTTTCCTGAGCTTCTCTTTGGACATAATTACTTCTTGTGATTTCCTTGCTCCTTAATCAGACGCATGAGTTATACCCTGACACACACATAAAATCTCTGTAGTCTAGCTCTATGTCCACCTGGGTTCTTCTATGAGAGTCTGGCAAGAATCCAAAAGCACTAGAAAACTTTTTTGAGAATATTTCTTTACAATTGAGCCTCTTTCTATATAACCATGGTGGTTATGAAGCACTACATTTGTGATTGAATATTATGAGCTTAAAGAACATTTATAATTTTCTAAGATTGCATATTCTTCCTGAGAGCTTATACCCAAAGATTACCATACTTTACAAAACTCACCTTTCAATGGAAAATTGTCAACTTGGTTTTTCAAATGAGGCAAATGTTTTCAAAAAATATTTACACAAATGAACTTAATTTATTTTAAAGGGAATTTTGTTTTCATATTTTAAAATTTTTGGTGGGCTTTCATAAGGCATTTTCAGAGGGATAGAGTATTACTAAGGTGCATTCTATTGAGGAATTTGAGTGTACTGCTTTTGGAATTAGTGAAATGATTATTTGAGTTTAATATATGTGACAATCAAGGAAAATGTGTATTGCATTCACTGTTCTCAATTCCCATGTATTACTTGGGGAGTTTTACCAAGGGTTATGTGAAGCCTAAGTCCCTGGATGATTTTGCTGTCATTTAAAAACTATTAAAATTACAGTTATTCAAATGTCATTTTAAAACTCATTCATTTAAATAGGTCTTTGTAACACAAATAAATTGTTCTGTGCAATGAAGCAACACCTTCAGATGTAATTCATCTTTGCTCTGTTGACTCAGAATCAAGTTGATACACTATATTTTTCCAGTAAAATGTTGACGTGAAATACTCCAATAAATATGTTCTATTTTCATTTTCAAAAAGCTTTAGAAATATATTCACTGAATAATAAACATTATGCATCCACTGTGAAATACAGATCTCAGAAAATTTTATCTGAAATAAATGTATAATCAATTTGGCTGAGATCCCTTTTTGAAGTGAAGTCTAGGTCCTTGGCTTTGTGCCCCCAAACTAAATAATTATTTTGTAATAAAGTTTGCATTTTTAATTGCTGCAGAGACATAGGCTGAGAATTTATGTTAATCTGACTGGTACTGCCAAAATACATAGAACAAAAGTTGGATTGCTGTTTCTATCTCAGTATATATTTTGTTTTCAATGAAAAAGAATTCAAAACTTAAACTTCGATATTTGCTTCTGCATTGCTCTGTTATTTAACCCAGCCTTGATTCCAGGAAACATTTTCACAAGAACATCTGATTTTGGCAATTTGTCAACCCACATTTCTACACTCTGTTGCACCTTTAATGATTCAGGGTTCTCTCTCTTTTACAGGATAGAACATAATTTTCAAATCATATTCTGAGGACACTATGCCCCAGGAAACTGCCTTTTGAATTTATGGCAAACACTTTGATGACAACAACAATAACAACAACAACAAAACATGTGTACTGTTGAAAGACACCAAAACACGAAGATCCTGAAAAGACACAGCAGTAAATGAATGAAAAATTGTCCCGCATCCTTCTAATCACGTTCCATATACCAACACATAAAGTTCCTTTTATTGTTTCTATCTCCCTTTATAGAATCAGAATATGCTCTACATGATATTAAGGAAATTGTTTTATCATTAATATCATATCCTTGATTTTTTAGGGGTAAATCATGTCTATAGGTATATGATAGCTGTGTAATACCTCATAGTATGGGTTATAATTTATCCAACTTATACCCTTGGATGAACATTTCCATTTTTTCTAGAGTTTGATTATTATAATTAACACTGAAGTAAATATTCTTAAAATACACGTGGATATTTTTTATATTTTCTAGTCTAACTATAAATGGATGTATATGTAACATTGAATAGGCAGGACTCACATGATAATCTTAAACTCAATTTTATTTTTTGTATCCCAAGCTCTCTTTACACTTGCCCTGGGAGTGACTTATGGATCTGTGGCTGGGTGAAAATTACTACTGCAGGTAGAATGACTTTTTTGTTTTCCAGGTACCAGGGGCCCTGGAATGAAATCAGGGACCTTGTATGTGGGAAGCCGGCATTCAACCACTTAGCCACATCAGCTCCCCTGAGTTGGTTTTTTCATTTGTTTTGCTTGTGGTTGGTTTTTTTTAGGAAGCACCAGGAACTGAACCTGGGACCTCCCATGTGGGAAGCAGGTGCTCAACCACTTGAGCCATATCTGTTCCCCAAGGCTGAATGACTTTTTTGGTCACTCTTAAGTAACAGAAAAACCAACAGTTGGTTGAAGTTAAAAGTCACATCATTTCAGTAATTAAACTTGTTCACATAATAATCAACTCTAAACTTGATTACTTTTAAGGTAATTTTAATTTTTTATCATTTTTATTCATTTATTTTTTGCCTTTGTTTTCAGGGAGGTTTTGGACTGCATAAGGGTCACAACTGTGGCAGGGGAGGCTCTCTGGTGTGGGGTGTTGGTAATGGGGGGGTGTATGGCGTACGGTGCACATGGCTCATGACTTTGTGGAATATGAATATGTTCAAGTGGTCGTAGGGCATTGTCTCGGTGGATGTAGACCCACATAATAACCGAAAGAATATTGAATTCCCATTTTCGGAAGTCCTGCTACATTCTCTAATAGAGTAGCAAGAATACTCTAAGTACAAGGGCAGTACCTAGTGAAAGAAGACAGACAATTACATCCGGCCCTTGATATTGATGATTGTATTAACGAACCTTTTCTTGTGAAATTGACACAGCTTAGTATTATATATTGCCTAAGAGTTACCTCCTGAAAGCCTCCTTGTTGCTCAAATGTGGCTTCTTTCTAACCCAAACTCAGCATATAAACATACTACCTTCCTCCCTCCCCTGCCCCTGTTATGGGACATGAGTCCTGGGGATAAGCCTCCCTGGCACCAAGAGATTATTACCATACACCAACTAGCACTGCATTTGGAAAAAGACCTTGAACAAAAGGGGGAAATATTAAATACAAATGAGTTTTTATGGCTAAGAGATTTCAAAGTGAATTGGAAGGTCATTCCAGAGGTTACGCTTATGCACATCTCAGGAGGATCTCATTGACAACAACAGTAAACAAAGCCTCAAACAGCGGGGCTCCTGAGGGCTCTAGAGATGTCTAGACACTATAGGTAGGGCAGGCAATTTCAGGAATTGGGCACTTTGTCAGTGGACCTTACCTTGGAATATATATTCCCCAATGGAACACTTAGACTCATTTATAATTTTCCTACACTTGGTTTTCTGTCCCTTTTATTTGAACTTATAATTAGCAGTATACTCATTAAATACACATACCAGAGACTTAAATTTTCAGTCTGTTCATATGCTGGTTGAGCTCTCAATCTCAGCAGAGTTGCAGCTGATACCTACTCTCAAGTTCATCAGACTTGCCCAGGACAACTAAAATGATGATGATGGGCAATGCCCATCTCAAAAAACAGAGAGTATCTACAACTGCAAGCAAGATAGTTCCATCCATCTGCCCCAAGGGATCTTATTCCCCTGTCACTCAGAAACAGAGGGGGCATCACCATCCTAAAATCCTCAAGATTGAGGAATGAACAAACATAAAGGGGGAATGCAACTATGGACTAATGTAGACATTATTATTCTAGCAATGAAAGATCTTTTAACATTGATATAAAGACAGTGGTCACTAGAGGTTCTGAGGGGAGGGAAAGGGAAGGATAGGTATAACATGGGGCATTTTTGGTATATTGGAATTGTTCTGAATGACATTGCAATGATGGATACTGGCCATTATACATTTTGCCAAAACCTATAAAAAATGTGCAGTGCAAAGTATAAACTATAATATAAATTATTGACCATGGTTAGTAGCAATGCCTCAATATGTGTTCATCTTAGTAACAAATGTACCACACTAATGAAAGATGTTGTTAATGGGGGAAAGTGTGGGAGGGGAAAGGGGTAGGGTGTATGGGAATCCCCTATATTTTTGATGTATAAACTATCTAAAGTTTCTTTAAAAATAAAAAATAAAAAAATAAATTGTCTTGCATTCCTATACTTCCTTGCCTGCATGAAAATTACAGTTGCAGAGTCTTCTGGTGTGGGTTTACCACATTAAATAGAGGGTGTCCAGGCACATTACCACCACTTTCTTGCTCAATCCCCTGCTCTGGCCTCATGCTCCTCCTTGAAATTCTTGGGCTGGCCTAGCAAGATCCAAGCTGAGGCATGACATGTCCTTCTCCTGATTTATTTTCAATGCCCCTTCCCATTTCACCCAGGTCTCTGCCCAAATATCACCACCTCAGAGAGACTTCCGCAATCCCTGCAGGGATCTGTTCCCCTTTGTTCCCATCTTATATCCATCCTGACCGCAAAATTTGGCCCATGAAATGTGTTCAATGAACATTTGTTGAAAGACCTGAATAAAGAAAACACCAATATGCAACATATATTTCATTCAATATTGGATGTTTTTGAGACTTATCCATCTTGATATATGTAGTTTTATTTATTACTTCCTACTATTTACCATTTTATTGTATACTATATGACAGCTTGTTAGATTGCTTTTTGATCATTAATTTTGAAGAGTCCCACTTCCAATATATAAATATATATATGTAGATCAATGTGCTGATTATAATAATTGCCAAATCATAGATTATGTGCATTTTCAATTCTAGTAGCTATTACTTTAGCAATTTAGAACAATCTTTTCTCCTCCAAAATAGTTGAACTAATTTATAGACCCACCCACAATGTTTAAGTCTTGTGATTGGTTCAAATCCTCACCAACAATTTGTATTGCTGAATTTTAGAGTTTAGATTTTTTTTTTTTTTTTTATGAATCTGGAGGCTAAAATGACATTTTATTGTTGTTAAATATGCATTTTCTCAATCATGTGAAATGAGCTCATGCTTCTTTTAATACATTTGTTGTCTGTTCAGTATTATCTTCTGTAAATAACTTGTCCATGTGCTTTTTTTTTTTTAACTGTTCATATGACATACTTTATTTCCAATCTAAAACCATTAAAAACCCTTTGTAAGTTTACACTATAAAGTTATTCTCATGTCTGAAATAAGACACAGGGGTTCCATGTGCTTTTGCCAAACCTACAGTGACGCTTTCTCGCCTTACTATTTTGAACTAGGGTGGTGGAGGTGAAGAAGGAGGAGGGGGAATTGTGCATTTATAGTGACGATCAAGACATCAGGATTTATTAGTACAGTAATACAGTGTATTGACTTCTATATATTTGTAGATGTATGTGTGTGTATATATGTATTTATGCATTTGTAAATATTTTGCTTTAAAGTAAGACAAGTACTATTATTTTAAGAATACATAGAGCTGTAGTTACAGTATAAATACATGCATGAGAATACGAGATACCCCCTTTAGGGCTGCGATTACCTCTGAGGGGAGAGGGGAGAGGGGGCTGTCTCCTTTTGTCTCCTACTCTTATCTGTGACCAAAGTTCTTCTGCTTAGAAGGTCCAAGGCCCACCCGGACTCAGTCTGGCCTCATCCTAACTAATAGGATCTTTGAAGAAATGGGTGCACATCCACAGGCCTGGAGTTTGGACATGAACATGTGTTTGTGGGGACACAATTCAATCCAGTTGGCCGAGTCATAGCTTAGAAAAGAGGCAACGGACATAATCCAGCTAACTCCAAAGAGGTTGGAAATAAAAGGTAAAGTAATTTGAATTTGCAGAAACCCAGAAAGACCAAGCATTTGGAAAGTTCTCTTCTATAGGACTACAGGTGTTGCCCAAAGCAGGAGGCTATGTGGAGAGATCCTATCAGGAGACCTTAGAGAACCAAATCTCCCCCACCTGGCATATCTAATGTGTGCTCCATCCTGCAGTGGTGCAAGAGCTGAGGTTGTTCTCTTTGGAAAAGTTGCCTCCAAGAAGCCAATTATTATATATGAGGCAGAGCTGAAAGCAGAGGTAAGGCCCTGGATCATGGGCAGAGGAGATTAGTAAAATTCTGCAGTCTACAGAGTGAGAGCCCTCTCCCCAAAGCTTCATTTTAGCTCTTTTTGCAATATCTAAAACTGTCTATATATATATTGCCTTGACGAACTGTGTTGTATCGAATTTAACAATATAAGTTGAATCATATGAATTTGGTATTTTTCGACCTACAGAAACAGCAATTCAAGTTGTTCAGTCTATCAAATAGTCACTCAAATTATTGTAAGTATAAATTAAATAAAAATATTAAATATTTTGATATAGTGCTAAGGGAGAACATAAATTAGTTGCATTCATGTTATTATTATAATGTAATAAGATTAAATATGTGGGTAGCCAGAAATTAATTAGGTTACATTCTGAGGTATGAAGATTAGTGCTTCAAAATATCTTCTGAGTGATGCAATTCAGCCTGTAAACATCTGTATCTATAACAAGCTAAACATGAACTCCTACTGCTGTCTCCAATTCTGATCTATCAGCACATGGATCATTCTAGCTTCTTCACCTTGCTTGTCTGTTAGCTCCCAATTTGACAGAGAAGCTCGGTCCCTACTATCCTTCATATATTAATAGTTCAATTCCCATATGCATGTACAGTGATATCAGTGATATCAGAATTGCTGACCCATATTCACTCGGGATAAAAACTTTGTCAACAGGAGAACAGTGGTTATGTACAGCTTCTTTTGCCTTTGGTTTTACCAACTCCACTAACTTCCACAGTTATTTAGCTCTGTATCCATTTCCCCCATCCACTTCAGTGAAGATGTTTCATACATTGGTAATACTTTGAGATTGATTTGTCTATTTTACATTCTATTCTTGATTTCCCTTGACCGCCTAATAGTTTTGTCAAATATGCATATATTCAGGTTCCCTGTTTGTGCTGTGAAGTTCAACAGCTCATGACAAATGCTTAATAAAGACATATATCCACAGCTACACTATCATACAGAATAGACAAATCCCATGTACGACAACTATTTAACCCTCTCCACCCTCTCCCTGAGCTTTTGACAAACACTAATCCTTTTACCTCTATAGGTTTTCCTTTTCCAAAATGTCTTATAATTGGAATCATAGAGCATGTGGCCTTTTCAGATTGGCTTTTTTCATTTAGCCAAATGCATTTAAGATTCAACCATGTCTTTCCATGGCTTGATGGTTCATTTTTTATAGCTGAATAATATTCCATTGACTTGATGTACCAAAATTATTTATCCATTCACCTATTGAGGTCATTTATATTGCTTTCCATTTTGGTGATTATGAATATACCTGCCATAAAAATTCATGTGCAGGCTTTTGTATGTACATAAGATTTCAAATCAGTTAGCTAAATATCTAGGAATGCAATTATTTGATTAGGTGGTAAAACCATGTTTAAATTTGTAAGAAACTGTCAAACTGTCTTCTCAAGGGGCTGTACCCAATGATGGGACTTCTTACGTTTCTGCATTCTTGCCAGGAACTGGTATTGCCATTTTTGGATTTTAACTATTTTAGTAGGTGTAAAGTAGCATCTTGGTGCTTTAGTTTGCAATTTCCTAGTGAAATACAATATTGAGCATCTTTTCACATTCTTATTTGACATCTGTATCTCTTTGATGAGGTGTCTGTTTAGATCTCGACCCATTTTTAATTGTGATATTTGATTTCTTGTTGCATATGAAGTGTTTTAATGTATCTTGGATATACATTCTTTGTCACCTATATATTTTAATATTTTCTCCCAGTCTTGGCTTGTATTTTGACTCTCTTAACAGTGTCTTTCACAGAAAAGAAGTTTTTAATTTTAATAAAGTCCAACATTTATTTTTCTTTCATGGATTGTATTTTTGTTATTTTATCTAAAACTTCTTTGCCAAACCCAACATCACCCAGATTTTACTTCTCTGATCTTTTTCAAGAAGTTTTATAGTTTTGAGTTTTATATTTAGTACTTTGATCCAAGTTGAGTTAATTTTTGCAAAAGGTGTAAGGACTCCCTCCAGATTCATTTGTGTGCCTATGGACGTCCAATTGTTCCTGTGCCATTTGTTAAAAAGATTATCCTTTCTCTATTGGATTACCTTTGTTCCTTTGTCAAAAATCCAATGACCACATTTGTGAAGGCCCATTTCTGCGATCTTTATTCTTTTCAAATGGTCTAGATTTTAATTCTTTCACCAGTGCCATTCTGTGCTGTCTTAACTGCTATAGCTTTATAGTAAGTTTTGAAATTGGGTACTGGGGTTCTTTGAACTTGTTCTTCAGAATTGTCTTGGCTTTTCTAGGTCTTTTTACTTTCCATACAACATATAGAATCAGTTTGTCAACATGCAGAAAATAGCTTGCTAAGATTTTGATTGGAATTGCATTGAACCTATAGATTAAGTTAGGAAGACTTGACATCTTAATAATACTGTAATCCAATCCATAAAAATATTTATTCAGCTCTTCTTTGATTTCTCTCATCAGGGTTTCATAGTTTCCACCTATAACACCTGCACAGATTTTGTTAGATTTATACATAAGTATTTTTTGGTGCTACTATAAATGATATTTTTAAAATTTCAAATTACAATTGTTCCTTGTTGGTATTTAAGAAATTAAGTCACTTTTGTATATTAAACTTTTATCATATAACCTTTCTATATTTACTTATAAGTCGCAGGAGTTTCTAATGTCAGTTTTGGGGGGATTATCTACACAGACAGTCATGATATCTACAAAAAAAAGATAATTTTATTTTTTTGTTTCAAACCTGTATACTTTTCATTTCCTCATCTTGTCTTTCTGAACTCTCTGGGATTTCCAGTATGATGATGATTAGGAGTGGTCGGAGGAGACACCATTGACCCAGTCTTGATCTCAGAGGAAAACACCCAATTTCTCACTAATAAGTATAATATTAGGTGTAGGTGTTCATAGATTTTTAGCAAGTTGATGAAATTCTTCCTGATTTGCGGAGAGCTTTTATCAAGAAAGGCTTTATATGTTTTATTGCTTAAAATTATTTTTGTGTATCAAGCGATATAATAATATCATCTTTCTTCTTTAACCTATTGATACATTGGATTACATTGATTGACTTTTGAATGTTAAACCATCCTTGCATATTTGGAATAAATCCCACTTGATCTTGGTATATAATTATTTTTATACATTGTTGGATTTGATTTGCTAACATTTTATAAAGAGTTTTTGCATCTGTGTTAATGAGAGACATTGGTCCATAGTCTTCCTTATTGCAATATTTTTATATGGTTTTGATATTAGAGTAATTAGTCATGGCCTCTTAGAATGGGATGAAAAAGTTTCATCTACTTCTCTTTTCTGGAAGAAATTGTTGAAAATCATTATCATTTCTTCCTTAAATGTTTGGTGGAATTCAATAGTGCACCCATGTGGGCCTGTTATTTTCTCTCTGGGGAGGTTAGTAAATGCTGATTCCATTTCATTAATAAATAGATTCTATTTAGATTATCTATTTCTCCAGTCTGAGTTTTGGTAATATATGTCTTTCAATAGTTTATCTAGTCCATCTAAGTTATCAAATGTGTAATCATGAAGTTGTTAGAATTTTAAAAAATTATTACCCTTTAAAAGCCATGGGATCAGTAGAGATATTTTTGCATTTCTGATATTAGCAATTTTTGCATTCCTCCTTTTTTTCTTGCTGAGCCTGGCTATAGGTTTAACAATTTTATTGATCTTTTCAAGAACCAATCTTTGGTTTCTTTGATTTTCTCTGACACTCTTTCTTTATGTTGATGTGATCTTTATCTTCTTTAAGCATCTTCTTTAAATATTTCTTGCAGAGCAGTCTTGCTGGCAATGAATTCTCTTGGTTTTAGCTGTATGAGAAACTTTTATTTCACCTTTACTTTTGATGGTTAATTATGCTGATCATAGAATTCTAGGTTTATTTTGGATGGAATCCTTACAAACTGTTGCCAAAATCCCTCTAATAAAGCTGCTCACATGCTTTGATATTTGTCCAAGATCTGATGCCATAGGTTCCACTGAGATTTTCCCAGAAAATCTCCCCTGACTTGATGTCTGTATCTATGTTGTCCTTCTTACTATTATATGAGTCAAAATATTTATGCATTGCTCCTTTTTTAACAGAAAAGTCGACCATCAGTAGAGAAATTCCATACCCAAATAGTTCCATTTGAGTAATTCACATACAGACTTTCTTTTCTGCCCTGTCACTTCTCCCTTTCCTTTGAATTCACATCTATCTCAGCTCTTTTCTGAGTTAAAATGAGCAACACTGACTGTGTTTGGTGCCTTTATATGTTCTTGCAAAATATGAGATTCCTATTTATCCTCTCAAGGGTTTTGCATTTGTCTAAATGAATAAATCATTGGCAGCAACACAGCAACATTTCCTTCTGTATTTTTTGTCCTTGCCTTTTTTCTAATGTATATGAAGCTCATCGAGTGCTGTTCATTATGCCTACTGCCTTAGCAACAATGATATGGATAACGGACTCAAGAGTATCTGTTCATTTTCTGCATCATTTAGTAGGTAATAGACTTGTTGGTAGATTTGTGCTGCTTAAAAATCCTCTCATGATTTCTGAGCTTCTACTGTACAACAGTGTATCATGAGAAATGCCTTGTTGAACGAATGGTAATTGAATGTTCATTTACTCTCATTCATTGGAAAATGGATAAGATAAAGAAGTAAACATTCACACCTATTTTGAATGTTGAAGACACAATTTTAAACTATTTTTGGAGGCAGGAAAAGCAATTAAAGATAATAACAGAATTGTGGATTGAATTTGATGGATAACTCTACTGTATGCCTGATTTGATTAAATCTCTTATTAAAGAAAATCACAGCAATTTTAGGAAGATAGCTAGCTCTTATAAATATTTTTTTTCTTTTCTTATGATCCAAGAAAAAGTGCAAAGCAAGAAGTTAACATGTATTAATGGGGATAGGCTAATTTATGTTGCAAAACAAACCATGCTGAGATCTCAGTAGCTTAACACAAAAACATGCAATTTTTAATTCACAAAAGATATACAGGTTTCAGAGGTTTGCAAGAATTCTGCTTTGTATTTTAGACTCTCAGAAAATGAGTGTAGGGCAACTAAACACTAAAGCGATCCTAAAAATTTCAACTACTTGTGTTGTCATGATTTCAAAATTTGAGATTTCCTTGTCCAATTAAGTGGCAAATATTAGAATATAAAATGCTCAAAATTTCAGTTGTTGTCTGATAATTGTGAAGAATTAATTCTAAATCTGTTGATTTATTTAATTTTGTGGAAATTTATAGCACAGTTTTAGTTTTACTCATTGGAGAGTATCAGAGTCAGGATGTTTATTTATTGGAAATAACATGACCTTTGCAATTTGAAAAAAAATCGATTTAAATTCCTTTTGATAACTTCTTACTCTTTTGAGCAGATTTACTTTCTGAGACTTTTAAGTAAATTACATAACATTTCTGAATCTCAGTTTTCTCGTATTTAAAACAAAGACTGACTTCTAACACATGGAGATAATAAGAAAACTAAATGAGATTCTAAATGAGGGAGAACAAGCACTGTGTCTGAAACATAGTAGGCGGCCAATGTGACTTTCATTTTCTGCACTTTCTGGCATTTTAATAAAAAACAGTATGATAAAATACGTTTTAGAACTTTGTGTGTGCTGCACTACAGAGTATGAGGAGAGGCGCTTGTTCTCACGTCTCTTCTCCTAGCAAAGTTCACCACAGCTTACAGCTTGGAACTCCACATGTTCTTTCCTTTAGAAATCCAACACCACCACCAACAAAATGGCGGACGACGATAGCTGCATTTAAATCCTCCCTTCAGTGACTCCCTCCCCAACCTCTCTGTTGGTAAGGGGATTTAGAAACCTGCTAGATCGCCCATTCCCTCTAGATATGGGATAGTTATGTTTTTTTTTTTTAAATAATTATGTAGTCCTTACTTTATCAGCATCCAAAAAGTAGAATGTATTTAAATTCATTTCTCTAATTTATCCCTTCCGTGACTTTGCTGAATTCTGAAGGCGAGAAATAGCAGCTGCAGTATTCATTAATGCTTTAGGCAGAGTTGGAATTATGTGAAGTCGGAACAGCAGTGAGTGAAAATAAATCCAGTTGTCCTAGTGGGTCTTATGGTAAATCAAACATATTGAAATAAGCTCTATTCCAGGCAGACCATCCAAATGAACCTGGTTTCTAAAGCTCATGCTGATAATAAATCATTGTTCTATAGAGATAATTGCTATTTACTTATTGTGTTCATCTTAGCACCTCAATCTAGACAAAACATTCAAGGACTAAAGAAACAGCAAGTTTGATAATCACTTAGGTGATTTAGGCCAGTGTCCCATTTTTGGTATTACATAGGCAGTTATCATAGTTTTTCCTATGATTTTGTCCAATACCTAAATTTAGTGAGTTTACAAATTAGCAGCTCTCAAAGTGCTTAGCACATTTTCATATGCCACTTACTATTTTAAAGCATTTTAAATGGTAAATTCCTCACAAAAGCTCTCCAAAATGGTCTCATGAGTATTAGTATTATATGTTCATTTAATATAAGGCAAAATTGAAATTCATTTTTTTTCAAAGATATTTTTATTACACCAATATAATTGCCATACAGCTTATTATATCATGTTGTATTTTTAGGAGTTAACAATGGGAAACAAACTAGAATTTTTAGGAATGTATATAATTTATTATAAAATTGGGAACTTTACAGATAAATATACATGCAAAAAAAACACGAAAAAACTAAAAAGGTAGAAATATTAATATCAATAGACTTTATTCTGTGATTGTATGATGTTGCCATTTTCCTTGCAATTTTCTGTATGTTTTAAATCAGCCAAAGGAAAAAATATTATACATACAGAATACATCATAATATGTTTCATCTTTCTCTTATTGCCCAGTACTAGCATAGTTTCCAGTTCCCAATTCCAACCCTCACACTAAGGAAAAACTCACTTTTATGAATGCACACTGTGACAGTTTGAGGTTACTTTATGAATCCGAAAAGAAAAAGATTATGCTTTTGAACTAATCTAGCCCTGTGGGTGCGGGGCCCTTTTAATTGGACTATGTCAGTATGGAGTGACTCCAGTTGGATCTCTGCCCTCTAACTGGAGTTTTATATGATTGGAGATACAGAGAGTGAGACACAGAGAAAGGAAACTGCCATACTGATTCTGCCTTGTGAAACAGAGGACTGCAGGAAAACAGAGAAGCCCCGAGAGGTGGCGAGAGCTCCCGGAGAATGGAGTCAGCAGATTTTGTGGTGTGGAATGCACAACATTGTGACCATACTAAAACCCATTGATTTTACACCCCAGGTAGATTGTAGTTTTTGAATATATCTCAACAACATTGCTCTAAAAAAAAATAAATGTGCAAGAATAGCCAGAAACAGCAGCTATGCTCAGCAGGGGAAGCACAGAGCCTGAGAGGTGAGGAATCTTCTTGTTTCCTTGTCTGTTCTTTGTTCATTATCATCATCATTACTGAAATAATGAAAATGCTCCAATAATGATTGAGTGATGAATGCACAACTACATTACCATACCAAATACTGTTGATTGTACACCCTGGATGAACTGCATGCCCTACCAATATGTATCAATAAAATTTATTTGTTTAAAAATAATTCTCACCATAAAAGCCAACCCATATCTGGTACTTTGCCTCAGCAACCCTTTGGCAAACTAAGACACCTATCATCAGGAAATATAGCATAGTCTCATGTTCCACACATCAGCCTCATTTCAAGTTTCACTTCTGTCTGTGCAGGTAGACCTTTCTCCTACCATGAGTTCACTTTCAGGTAGAGGATTGCCCAGACTGCTGAGGAAATGATGACTGCAGGGAGGAGGTCATATGTGTCATGTATTTGCTTCTGTTTATCAAGCCCTTAGGACACATGTTCACTGCCTGAAAGTGCCTCCAGAGGGAGTGTGCGGCTTCAAAACAATCATTTACTCAATGAAATGACTAGAGAAGCTAAGCATTGCCTACAGCAGGGTTAAAGTCTGCATTTAGGTTACAAGTGGCTTCTCCTTTTTTGATTGTTAGCCTTGCTTCAGAACATGGTGGCTTCCATGTTCATCCTCCTTTAAATTCCACTGATTCTAAATCAAAGGAAAGAAGGCCTGGACTAGGGAAGTGAGAATGACATCTTCCTCCTCTTGAAGCTGAAGCCCTGGTGAGCTTCACAGAATGTGGAGCAGAAACTGAAAGTCTTCCTTGCTTTGGGGAAGTTTGGGTAGTGGAGAGCCCTGCTCCTGTGGATATAGATTCAGAAAAGGTTGTACCTTTTACTGTAAATCTGTGGCTGGCAGATGTTGATTTGAAGTCTTGATGTTTCTAGATATTGCTCGTGCCATTGGCCAAATAGAAGAGACTGTGACTGTGCCAGATGCCACTGCAGGTCCATCTCAGTAGGTCCTGGATGTCCTGTCCTTCAGGAGGTTCCCATTCTGCAATCAGAGCTTGGCACCACTCACCCCACCACTGCATAAAAAAAGTTAAGTCTTGTTGACCTAGATCCTCCAATTGTTTTTCATTATCAGGTTTATGATGCAAATAGTTCTTAGACTGCAGTACACCCAGGCCAGTGTGTCCCGGCATTTTCCTTGGTATTGGGATGAGAAAGGAGTCTGAGTAGCTAAGAACTCCCTTGCTGGGGGCAGTACTGTTGGCACGTGATTCATGAGTGTCAGAGGTGAGTGAGAGTTTCTCCTGCCTGCACAGTCTGGGTGGGCTGGACCATTGTGACACTTGGTGTGACTCACACAACCCCCAAAGGATCTCAAGGAATAAAGGATGTAAGGAATAGAAGGCGAGAATTTTGCTTGATGCTGAAAGAATTGGAGACTGCAGAATGGTCATGTTGGTGCTACTGAACAGTCAGCTCTTTCCTTGGATTTAGGGCATCTGCCAAGGAATTCACAGGTCTCCTGCTGCTCTGCTTTTGGTGCTGAGCTCTTCATTTCTGAAACCATATTTGAATTCTTGATTCCACAATGCCTGTTTCTTTAGCCAGTTCTTCCCTAGTAGCAATATCAGGGAATCAGTTCCTCTTGAAGGCTTGAACTAGGATACAGCTCTGCGAGCTTGTCCCATGTATCTGGTTTCTTCTATGTTCTTCTCCTAAATATTATTGAGTCCTAAGCAAAGGCTGATCCTGAACTTGCATTTGATCTTCTTCTAGGGAGCATCCAGACTTCAGTTGCTGTGCCTTTAATTGTCTCGCTCTATGGCTTTGAAACCACACCTGAAATCTAGACTCCGGAATAACAATTTCTAGCTAGCTGTTCCCTTATAGATATACCAGGGTAAGGATTCCCCTTAAACCATGCTTCGAGGTATCCTTTGACCCTGTTTCAAAACAGTCCTCCTTCATGGGGCTTCTCTTTGTAGGGTATCTTTAAAACTTTCAGTAGACAAATCATGTATGTGAATCGTGGCTGCCATCTTCAGAATTCATCGTTTTTAATGAACTTACCCAAGGACTCACCTCTATATATTTCTTGAACTAGGTTATAAAGCCATATCCTTAGTCAAGAGTTAAAAACACAGAAATAAATTACATTGCTATTATAAGTTGGACATTTTATTTGCATGTATAGGAGTAAAAATAGAAATGACACCTTTATTTATTGCAATAATTCTTCCTAATACATGATAATTTAATTTCAACAGCTGTTCACCTTTCAGTTACATTTTGGGGGTGGGGGGAAAGGGGAAAAAAGTTGATATTTAAATCAGTTGGTGTTTTTGGTCTTGTTTTTCCATTATATATTCTCATATAGTTTTATGGAAAACACAGGCAAAGAGGAAACTGATGAGAATTGAAATTTGGGAAAAAGGTATTTATTGTGATATTTATTGTGTAGCTACTATGCATGCTAAGTATTGGTGAGTCAAATGAAAGTAAAACCACACAAGCCACGCACTGTAGAATAAAACAAAGACTAGGATTTTGGATCAAGAACAAGAGGAGAGGAAGTCTCCCTACATGTTCCCAGACTAGCTTGCCTGGGAATTCAGTTCCAGAAATTTGCAATATGTGTCCTTCAGCAATAAATAGTTATCATTGTTTGGACAACACTTGTTTAAACAAACGTTATAACAAGTGTCTTTGTTGAAGAATGTCTGACAATTTATTCTGCTAAAGTTAATTATGAAAGTATAAATTCCCCAAAAATGTACACATAATTTTACAAGTTAAGTTCTCTATACATGAGTTTTTCATGAGAATGGTATTCAAAGGAACAAATTTAGGGAACGTTTTCTCTATTACATTTGTTTCTCCAAAATTGCTTGATCATGATATTATTCAGTCCTGGGTCCATTCTTTTCATGCTAATCTTACGGGATCTTTACAATTAGCTATCATCCATACAAAATTTGTGTTTCATTATGGTCACATAATTTTTTTTTTTTTTATCTACTTGGTCAGAAACACTCTTTGAGACCCCAAGCAATGCCTGTTTTCCTTGTAACTTCTTTTTTAGCAGCATATCTGTTACATCAGAGCATCGTTTAGTGTCAGTTAAGTCTCATCAGGCAGTTACCCCTAATTAGTCTACAGAATTTCTTTTAAAATATACAACTACATTTCCTTATTTTCAATGGTCACAAATACTAAATATAAAATAAATGCAGAATATAATGTGATGACAAAAAGCTGAGAATGAAATCCATATTTCTGCAAATACTTAAAACATGGTAGTAGATAAAGGAATAATTCTGATACTTAGCAACAAAGGGATATAATTTCCCATTTAATGTTAATATAATAGTACCATTTTGGCTTGCTTTCAACAAACGCAATCTGGCATTTTGTCAAAGCTTTAAATTAGACTTTTTGAGAAAATTTTAAATTAAAGTGACATAAGAAAATAATGTATATTGCACAATATAAATTAAGTAACTTTTAGCAAAAGTTGTGTAAATATGTATTAACATTACAAATATATCAATCATAACAACTTTATTTATCACATTTAATAACATATTAAATTTCATGGCTATGGAGAGCTTTTAGAGTAACATCTAGATTAGACATTGCTCAATTGTCAAACTCCTATAAGAAGAAAAGTTAAAAACCTTATTATTGAAGGTATTATCATTAAATATTACCTTTAGCAACAGTTAAAAATATACTTATTTATAAATCACGATATGCTTATAAAATTAAAATAAAGGAAAACATCATAAGACATGTAGTTAGATTTTATATGTCAACATAAAATCTCCAGAGGACAATTGAAAGTGAAAGAAAATGAAAATCAGAATAAACTGAGTTCAAATTGCAACTTCAACACCATTGGCTGATCTTGGATCATTTATTTTTTGGAGCCCCAATTTCCTCACTGATGACATAGATGTAATAGTAACGACCGGGAAAGAGTGTTATTATGGAACATACCATTTGACAGTACTTGCAAATCTCTAAGCATTAGAACTTGTACTTTTACTTTTGTTACCATGATTATTATTATTCAGTTTATTATTAGTATTGATAATATTGTGGAAAACTAATAACTTTTAAAATTATAATTTAATCCTGACACATTTTTAATAAAGACTTAGTGATTTAATTCTACTCTATGATAGTCTACTGCTTTGTTCTTTTATTTTTGGTAAACTCATTTCTCTGTTTTTATACAAGCTATATTATTTCTAACTCTTTAAGTTATCTAGGATATGTTATAATAAGGGACCTTGAAAAATATATTCATTCAGAATAGATGCAACTTACATCTGTGTGTTCTTTTTGTGAAAATAGGAAAGGTATAATATCTCAGCTCTGCCATATCATAATTTCAAGGCATCAGTTGGACTGCTTCACCTTTTTGAGTTTCAATTTCCTATATGAAACTGACTCTGGTTTAAATAGGATGATTCTATCTGAAAACATTATATCAGTGCCAGGCACCTAGGAAAATACAGAATAATATTATTACCCATAATATTTTTAATGTTTGATGAAATATCAAATAGATAATACCAGTGTTCAAAGGATGGCATTCTAGGAAGAGGCAACCTCATAAAGAGTTGTAAAAGCATAAAGAGCAATCATATTTTGTGAAATAGAAAAAAGAGAATGCAGGGTACTGCCTTGGTGTTTCAGGCTGCTATGACAAAGTCTGCACAATGGGTTTGGCTTAACCAACAGGGATTTATTGGCTCACAGTTTCTAGGCTAGAAGTCCAAATTCAATCGAGGCATCAGCAAGGTGGTGCTGTCTTCCCACAGCCTGTAACATTCTGGTGCCGGCTGCTGACAGTCCTCAGATTCCTAACCTTGTATCCCTGCTCCCAGTCACCTGGGCATATCCTCCTTCCTCTTCCGGTTCTGTTGACTGCTGACTTCCGACTTTTGGCTCCTCCGTGGCTTTCTCTCGAGGGCCTGAATGACTTCTGCTTGGAAAGACTCCAGTCGTCTGTATGAAGTCTCACCCCCTTTCAGTTGGGCCAAACTTTAACTAAAAATAACATCTGTAAGAGGTGCTGTTTATGATGGGCTCAGATCCACAGGGATGTGGATTAAGATTAAGAACCTGCCTAAATTCAACCTCCCACAGGTATTTGTAAGAAAATAGATTAGGAAAGATCAGTTCAGGGCAAAATCATAAGATATCTTAAATGCTATGGAATTTTGATTTACTTTGTAGGAAAGGAAGACATAACCATGATTTTACAAAAGAGATACAATACGTTTGGGCCTTTTTTGTTTTTCTTTTGATATTTTAAAAATAGTTTATGATTTTGCAGTTTCATTGAAATAAAGTTAGTATATAATAAGTGGCACATATTCAAATAGTAAAGTACAATCAGTTATGCTATATGTATACATTCATGAAACCGTATTACAATCAAGATAATGAACAGACGTGGCATCCCCAAAAGTTTTCTTATCACCATTGTATTACTTCTCTCCTGTCCCTCTCTGACCCTCCCCATGCCCAAACCACAGACAAGTTTTCAGCCAGAGAAAAGTGTAAGTGCAGGAAAATACCAGACACATTGAGGAAACAGTACTTAATTAGGTCTGACTACATGGCAAGGTATGTGTAGAGGGGGCATTTTAGAAAACCAAGTGGGGAATGGATACTGCAGTCAGATCAAACTATACCTGGCATGTCTCAGAATGACTCTGCACGTTATCTACTCGTTTGTGTGACACTACTCTCTTTGCATACATTAGAATGACATCTGTTTTAAGAAGATTAATCAGACTTAACTGAGTAGCCTGAATTGGCATGTGAGAGCCTTCTTAAATTCTCAGCTAAAGACCCAAGAATTACCCTCTGCAGAACAGCAGAAGTCTGCATTTCTTCCCTCTAGTAACCTTTCCTGTATACTCCCGGTATCTCGCCCTCCCCACACCCACAACTCCTATCTAAAGGGGACTCTCTCATATGCCCAGCCCTTCCTCCAATACTGTGAAAGACAGGAGAAAGCTCTTTGGGTCATCAACCAGAATTTGCCACATTATGTCCTCCCCATTCATAGGAAGATCATGAAGCTTTCACCGTTAACTTTATTATAATTCAGCTAAATTGAATCAGACTTTCACCCAACATACCTTTAAACTGATGTAGTCAAGGTCACTAGTCACTATCAGGGATACCATTCTCAGTCCTCCCATCCCTGGACTTCTCAACAGGGCTGAACAATGTTGCCTTCTCTTCTTTGGGAAACAAAACTTCTTTTGGACTCAAGTCACCACATTCTCAAGTGTTCCCTTCTATTTCACTAGTCACTCTGCCCCAGTCTCCTTCTCCAAATGTTCCTCCAATTTCTGTCCTTGAAATGCTGAGGCTCTTCAAGGATCAATACTTTATCTTCTTCTGTTTTGCAATTAAACATCCTTCTTAGGTAAACACCCTATCTCATGGCTTTAAATAGTATCCTTATTTTATAAATTCCACATTAAACTTCCACACTATTCCTCTCACTGGAATTCCAGGGTAATAGATCCCACATGCCTACACAACATATTTCCTTGGATGCCTTATGATAACCACAAATCAACCTTCAAACTACTTTTACTCCCGCATCCATAACATCCTTCAGAAAGTTCTATAAGCTTTATCTTCAAAATATATCCCAAATGAGACAACTTCCCACCCCTAGATAATGTGAATCTTATTTGCTGGATGGTATCCTCCCATCATTCTCCCATCTCTCTGCATTACCTAAATATAACTCCTTCCATTTAGGCAAGTGTCCAGAACCATTAACAAAAAAGGTTGTGCACAGTTGGATGGAAGTCGAAACATGCTTGGGGACTTCTTTCCCCAAGGTCCCTTTCTCCTCAACTGTCTGCTTTCCTCTTAACTCTCTTCCTTCTGCCATGACAATTTTATAATTTCCTACACACACCTGTCCTACAAAATGACATCCAAGAAAGAAAATTTCATACTGTAAATATAAGGACAATTTCTTTGAATTTTTGTTTTGGTTGAATGTGGGCTCAAAGAGAGACAGTGACTCACAGGGTACAATTAGAGAAGGTGTGAGTGAAAACACGGTTAATACTTTGAGACATAAACCCATCATTTCTGCTCTTACTGCAGCTACTCCTGGTTACCTTCAGTCTATTTTCACACATTGATCTCTTTAAGATTTTATTAAAATCAGTTCCTTCCAGGCTCAAAAATTCCCAAAGGTAACCCATCTAACTCAGAGTGAGATAAATTTTTTTTCAAGACCCTTTGTGATCTTGTCTCTCCACAACCACTTTCTCCTCTGTGTCTGCCCTTTCTCCATCACTCTCTCTGCTTGCTGTTCCTTTAAAAAGCCAAGCACACTCCTCTCTTGTTGTCTTTTTTTTAGGAGGTACCAGGGATTGAACCTGGGACCTTGTACGTGTGAAGCACATTATCAACCACTGAGCTGCAGCCACTCCTCCCTCGTTGTCTTTGCACTTGTCCCTCCCTCTGCTGAAAACACATTTCCTTTATGTAGGCACATGGTTTGATTGTTTGCTTTTCCTAGGTCCATATTCAAATGTCGAAGCCCTCCTCGTTCTTCCTCACTAAAATAGCAGCCCACGTTACTCTCTAATTGATTACAATTCTCTGCTTCCATGCATATACACGGTTCATCATTTCCTAGAGCCCTGTCATTGGGAACGTATGATTCAGACACTCTTCCACACCGTAGAGGTGTGCAAGTGGGTGATCCTATCAAGAGTTTCCTGCCTCACATTCCTGATCTGTTTCACAGAGGTGGTAACATTAGCAACTTGATAGGATCATTATAAAATTTAAATGAGTTAATAATTATAAAAAATATTCAGTGCAATGCCTGGCACATTTTAAATACTCAATAAATATTAGCTGACAATTTCTTATATTTATTTCTCCCTTCTGTTCCCTGCTAGAATCTAAACTCCACGAGGGACTTTCTATGTTTTGTTTAATAATGTTTTCCCATATGCCTAGAATGGTGCCTGCCACTGCTGAAAGAACTGAATAAATGATAATGAGGGTAAAACAGGTACCTGAGTTCCACTGGAAAAATAGGTCTTTTCATCTTAAACTCAAAAGCTAACTCAACTATCCTCCAAAAGAAAAAGCACTTTAGTGATTTGCCAAATGGAGTTAACCTACATATTACAAATTTCAAATACTTTCCCAAAGATGTTTTCAACAGAGAGAACCATGATTCTATGAATAGTAGGTAAAGGAAATTTCACCTGTAGAGAGTAATACATAGCGGTGGCTGGGCATCCTGTTTCACTAAACGATGTGCTCACCAGCGAGAGCTGGAAACCCTAGTTGCACTATTATTTCACTTATTAATGCTTTTCTTCTTTTTGATCCAAAGCTAAGAGACCAAACTGAAAATAACAGAGCAGAGGGACGGATACATTGGCTAAATAAAAATGTATCTGAGGCCTTCTGTATTATTTTAGCTAAACATTGAGAAAATTCCATCTATGAGAATTGGGTAATAAATAGACCTTCTCTTACTAAAAAGGCATTTGGAATATTCAACTGAAAACCAGCACTGAAGTCGGTGGGTTGCTTATAAAATATAATCTTGACTGTCAGTAGAGACAGGGGTTTGTATACAATCAAGCTACAGTGAAAAATGCTTGTCAGCTTAAGTGCAAAATTACCAGATTTGAATAAAGAAGTCACTTTATTAAAGATAGGTTAGATTTCATAAAAGCAGTTGAGATACCATTTATATCTAGTCCCAAAGCCACATGATTTGTTATCTTTTGATGGTGGCACAGTTGACATTTTGTTCTGTTGTGTAATTTGCTCAAACCAAGGAAAGTTCATAAATAAAGGAACTTCTGTAATTTATTATATACTAAGGACATTGATTAAGTTCTTTGGACTTCATCCGAAAAGAGACATGAAGGCAGGGTGAGTTTTCAGACTTCAGTCTTGGGTGTGATATTGTTTCTTCTGCCTAGAAATTCTCCATGCACTGAGTTTAAGCAATGTACCTACTGAACTCTAAACACAAGAGTCACAGCTTTCTGATTACAAATGCTGTTAGTAACTATTTTTGTCATAAAACTTTGACCTAGCTCTATGGAAATGCTTCTAGACTTCAAAAGTCTATTCCTTTACGAGGAAAAACTTAAGAATATTTGTCTTTACAAACTTTGCCATCTGAAATTGAGATGATTTCAGGGGAATCATCATGCTGTTGCCAGGGAAAACGAGTCCAAGGTTGGTTATTCAGTGTTCTGCTTGCTCCTGATAGAGGAGGAGGCAGAGAAGGGCAAAATGTAATAATATGATAATATGAAGGAAAATGAAAATATTGACAATGAAGAGAAGCAGCAGGGCATTTCTCTGATGAACTTAGAGTATTCAGGGGACAAAATTTCTATGGCATAAATTATCAAAATATTCACTTTTAAGCAATGAAGGAGAGAAAAACAGAGTTCACCACCAGCAGTATCCACAAGGCACAAGGGTAGTGCATGGGAATGGGTACATTAGTACAGAATAATATTTTAAGAACCATAATTTGCTCATACACTCTGTAGACCTGATGCTTGCATTTTTTTTTCAGCTAAATGAGCCATTAATTTCTATTTGGACCTTATTTTGATGAGTTTAGGAACAGTAAATTTTAGTTTACCTAGCATAGCATATCCTCCAAGGTGAATTGAGTGACACTGATGTTAACTGAAGGGAAGCCCAGAGCAAAGCCCTAGGCTTTCATTGTAAGGCGCATCCATAAAAGGGTTAAACATTTGTAATAGGGAAATGCTTTGTTTATTCACCTATCAATACTATCAAAACCATGTAGATAAAGTTTCCACTGATCAAAGAGTCAGTCATTTGCTCTTTCAGAGACCTCCATGATTAACTATGGAATTTGCCCAGACTGGGAAATTCTGACCTAAGGCTTCGGCTTACCCTGGTTTTGATGACTCTTAAAGTTGGTACTACCAATACTGACTGCTATGTCTGTCACAGTGAGATGAGGTTATGTGATGAACAAAATGAAAAATAGCTTTATATTTCTAGATTCTCAAACAAGTACTTATAACTAAGTATGCTATGTGAGGCAATGGTGAGTTTGAATAGATAGGAGGAATAATTTACCGAAATGCCTGTAAAATCACAGGTCATGATAGATTTTTTTCAATATGGGTTAAATTCCTATGAAAACAAAATAAACAAATATGACCTGTATTTTGCCGTGTAAGACCTGAAACAAAATATTTGAGTATTTCTTTCTTTTCTTTCCTTTTTTGAAAATGTTTTATCTGTTCTAAGAATGAAGCACTCTGAATTGTAGCTCTTACACATTTATGATTCTCTAGAAAAAGAAAAATGCAACAATGTTCTATTCTGCATAATTCAACAGTTAAAATGAAAGATCAATTCTATTGCCATATTCCTTAGAGTAGGTGCTAAAAGTGAAATTTCTGTTTCAGATACCAAGTTCTACATGTAATACTGTCAATTTGGATAAAATTACTTGAGATCTGTTAAGGAATCCATACTGAATGAAAATAGATTTGTTTTGAATAACTATTAAATATCTATCCTGTTTCATGGCCAGTGTGCAAGGCAATATCATATTTAAAGAGCCTACATAAATTTTCATTTTCTGAATACATTTATGACACCAGTTTGGTTCCCCAAAAGAAAGATGTTGTTCTTGATGTTTTTCACTCACATTGATAATTCTCTAATTTCTGTAAACATAATGGCATCTAGATATTCAGGTAAAGTTACATTAGAAAAAGAATACCACAAAAAGGCAGGCATAATGACTTCTTTATTTCCTATTTTGATTCTGCTAACAGGAAAATCAGGTCAGAAACAGAAGATTTAGTGTGCAGAGCTAGAATTTGAATGACTCCTTTGAAAATATGTTCCAGGTGGATATGAGTCACTCGTTTATTTATTTTTTTACAGCTCTAAATCAAGCATCTTGTACACCTTTCACTCATAAATCCTTATTCTTCATAAAGATTATTCAACTTAGATATGTGGGATAAATCTTTAACATCTTGAAAATATTTGGAAATTCTCATTTCAAGATTCTGCTATTTTCTGCACACCCCTACCTCATACGTAGATTTTTTTCCTATTTTGAAGGCAATCCTTTAGCTAATATTACTAACTTTTGTTATTATGCTAAAAAAGTACTGATAGAGCAAATGAAATAATCCACTGAACTTATGCAATCATGGGTAATTGTAAACTCAGTGCTGAAAATCATTAATTTTACACATACATGGATCCAGCCTGGAGCTAAATTAAGTTGGATATAGTAAAAAATGGGATTGATTATTTGATGATTTCTAAATATACAGAAGGAAAAGTAGCTAATTCTCCAGATGAAAATCAAAATACCCTAGTAATTTTCTAAGTATCTGTGTGAGAAGAATTCATAAATTACGACAAGACTGTAAATGGTATGACCTTGAGTAATATCTGAACTTATCTTAAACTCAGTTTCCTCATCTATGAAATGGATAGAGTAATTAATATTAGCTTGGAGGAATTAATAAGAGTATTGAATATACTTAAAGCATGAATGCTATTGGCTTTCAGTGAGATAACTCAACATTTCAGTCCTACAATAATCTCTTTTGTGAAGATTTCAAAGAATACTTTGTCAGCAGCATGCCAAACATACATTCAAAATGCATGGATCTGTGTTATTTTCAGCTTTGTTTGTTATTGCGCAGCGGCATTTTCATACGAGTGCTTCAGGAAGTCCCTGGCCATCACCTGGTCTTGGCCTACAGCCTCCTAAGCATTTGAGCTCACAGTCCCACCTCTACCTTCTTCTGTCCCCAGCTTTGGTGTTAAGTCTCTCCATGCAGTCTTTGAGCCATATTGAGGCTCCCTATGGGAAAGCCATGGAGGATAGGTAATCTTCTATGTGGAGCCCAGGGTCAAGGTGGTTCTTTACATATATTTCTGATAATATAAAACAAGGCTATTATTATGTAGTCATTTAGAAATAGACTTTATATTTAGACAGTTTTAGCTTTACAGAAAATTTAGAAGATAGTTCAGAGATTTTCCATATATCCCATACTCAGTTTTTCCTGTTATTAGCTTCTTACATCATCAGCATGACAAACATATTTCAATTAATGAAACAGCCTGGATAAATTACCTTAAGCTAAAGTCCCTACTACTGCTAGGTTTCCTTGGTCTTTAGCTCCCATTCAGGATTCCACATTACATTTAGTCATCATGTCTTC
This sequence comes from Tolypeutes matacus, assembly GCA_026826555.1. Classification (NCBI taxonomy): domain Eukaryota; kingdom Metazoa; phylum Chordata; class Mammalia; order Cingulata; family Chlamyphoridae; genus Tolypeutes; species Tolypeutes matacus. The sequence continues at coordinate 8,317,915 of JAKSZT010054215.1, read as the reverse complement.
TTAGGTGCCTATTGGCTGTGACAGTTTCTCAGACTTACCTTGCTTTTGATGACTTGATATTACACAGAGTACTGACCAGATATTTTGTAGGTTGTCCCTTTATTGGAATTTATCTGATGCTTTTCCATAAGTAGCCTGAAGTTAGGGTTTTAGGGAGGGAGATCTCAAAGGAAAGTACCAATTTCATCACATCAAGGATACAATAGCAATATGAGTTAGGGCTGTTGATGTTGACCTTGATCATCTGGCTGAGATAACATTTGTCAGGTTTACCCACAGTAAACTTCCCTTTCCCCCTTTCCATACTGTACTCATTGGAAGGAAGTCACTTTGTGCAGTCTGCATTTACAAAGTGGGGAGTTTTGTCCCACCTCATTGAAGGCACAATATTTGCACACATTATTTGAATTTCCTCAGCTCAGACAATTTGCCTCTTTCTCCCATTTTTTAATTGAGTCAATAATTATTTATATCACAATAGACTCATGGATATTTATTTTGTAACCTGGGTTTATAAAGCAATACTGATTTGTTCATTTTCTTGCTCAAATTGTTCTAGCTATAGCCATTGGGAGTTTGTTCTTTTGGCTCCTGTGCCCCTTTCACATACCCCCACCAACGTGTTCATTTTGTTTAGTTATTTGAACATTTCCTTATTTTATGGCAATACACGATGCTTCAGGCTCATCTTGCATATATCCTGCAGATACCCTTAAATCAGCCTTTCCTTCAAAGAATACCAGTTCTTTTTATTGGAGAATGGTATTAGACACCAAGATCTGGACACTAGAAATGCTTGTTGCTACTGGAGTGTTGTTTCTTTTAGGCTCTCTCAGCTGGCAGAGCAAGGAAACATGTGAGTATACTAACTGGTGTATACACACATATTTTTGTATGTAACAATTTATGTCTATATTAAGCTAAACATGAATCAATGTATCCAACTCTAATCAATTACCATGTGATCATTCTAGCTTCCTCTTCTTACTTATCTGTAAGTGTCCTCTCTAATAGTAAGAAACCTGGACTCACACTATCCAGCATTCATTGATTTGATTGCTCAGTTCCAGTATACATGTATAGCAGTACCATAATTGTAAACCTGCACCCTGTACCCTCATTAGAAACAACTTTGACAACTACAGCGTTATACTTGTGCATAGTTCCTTTTGCTTTAAATCTTACAGTCTCCACCATTTGCAAAGTTACTTAGATCAGCACCTTATCCTCCCACCCGCTCCAGTGGGTATTGTGGTTAATTTAATGTGTAGGCTTGACTAGCTTATGGTGTCCAGTTGTTTGTCAAACAAGCACTGGCTTGATTGTTCCTGAGGGGTATTTTGTAGATGGAGTACCATCTATAGTCAGCTGATCGCTTCCATGGCTGAGTGCATTTACAATCAACCGAGGAGATTGACCTCAGAAATGAGGGGCATCTTCTCATCCAGTTAGTTTGAGATCTTAAAGACAGAACTGAGTGTTTCAGCCATAAGATGGAAGAATTCCTACCTCTACTTCAGCCAGCCAGCTTCTTCTGGGGAAGTCAACCTTTATGAGGGATTCCAACTTGCATCCTCCTCTACAAAACTCAGACTTGTCAATCCCCATGGTCTCATGAGATACTTCTTATGATAAATCTCTTCACATATATCTCCTGTTGGTTCTGTTTCCCTGGAGAATCACGACTAACACAGTGAGGATGTTTCAAATCTTTTTAATACAGTATATTATTGCTTTGCCATTAATATTGTACACGGTGAATGTCGTTAACCTACTGAGATCTTCCATAAGCAAAAATTGTTGGGGATATTGTATAAATTATATCTGTAGCAAAGAAGAGAACATTAAAAGTGTTTCATTTTTTTTCCGTTGGAAGAGAATGAAATACCTTAAGATAGAGGAATAATTATTTTTGCTAAGTACAAATACAACAATTTTCTGATAGATTTAGTCATGTTAGAGATCCTTGACTACATTCTATCTTTCTGGCTATTAACCTGGACAGAAAAGAAGGAAGGGAATGAAAATACTCAATATAATAGCCAGCAAAACTTTGTTCTTTTGGGTCAATAGGTTTTAGGTTAAAGTAAAAAGAGCTACCTCAGGTAGAAAGATGAGTATTGTTTGAATCCTATGAATTGAACACACACACACACACAAAGAATTTTTCAAGTATAGGCTTTCACAGAATGAGAATATAGTAACCTTAACTATACTAGTTTCATCATTTTATTATATCAAACATTTTAAACTTTCTCCATGATAACACAATATCCTCTCTGTTTTAAGCTCCCCATTCATCTTGTACTTCACATTAATCCATACTGGAACTTATCATATGGCATCCTTCCTGCTAAGTTTCTGTCCCTGCCACCTGATGTGAGATACTTTGAGAACAGAAATTCTGTCTTACTTATCTTTGTATTTCCAGCATTCAGCATGGAATTTAGCATAAATTGTAACCTAATACTTGTTTTCCGGGCTTGGATTTTGATTGAAACTAAAAGGAAATATATTTGTGTAAGTCATACTTATATGAAATTGAAGGTATTTATTGTTGAAAACATCATACCTAGACCATTTACTAGTCATATTTATACCTGACATTTACTAGCATCATACAAGCTCATCATTATAGAAGAGAGTTTTATGATATTAAAAATAAGAAAACACGGTTTCTCAATCTGGATATCAAAGAAAGGAAATCCCAAAACCCCAGAAAAATTGCTTTCTAGGAGCTGATAGAGAGCTGTTCTTGCTTTCTTATTATTTTTTTTTTCTTTTTTCTGGCTATTGTAGGATAAGCCAAACTCATTCTAGCCTCCATTGTTTATTTAATTGGCAGATTTCATAGAAAGCTGTTCAAGTCTCCATAAACTTTCCATTTTACCCTGTGAATGAAGACAGGATTTGCAAAATGTCAAGGTAAGAATATGTAATAGAACTAACAGTTCTTAGGAGCCAGTGTTACAGAATATCCAATTATTCTCAGAATTCTCTTTCTGGAGATGTCAATCAAAGTCTATATTTTGACTGAAACAGCAATAGATAAGACCCATGGGCCAAAATTTTAAAACTTACTATCTCATTGGTTTATAATAATAATTTTATAATCATTTAATACAAAAAAATAAGGAATTCCAAAACTGTGTTCTGTGAATCTTCTTTATTAGATTTTCTAGCTAATGAAAAAGAAAATCCTTCAGCAGGACTGTATCCAACATTTCATATATTAGGCAACTAGTATTGACATGTGGAAAGAACCTAGGTAGACAAATGTGATATTTACTTATTTTTTTTACAATTTTAGTTTACTTCTATTGTTTAAGGCTTGGTTTAAATTTGATTATACTTTCCAAATTCTATTTTTGATTGTTACAGTATAAATTAATGTAGAAAAGTTACAAGAAGTATTTAACTACACTATACCTTGTAAGTCTACAAAATCAAGTTGTCTGACAATGAAAATGTAGTGATAAAATGATGATTTCATCACTACAATCTCACATTCAGACAGAAAAAAAGCATTTCATTTTATTACAAATTTTAATACTGTGATTGAGATACTTATATTGTCTATTTTATTGAATAGGGACCAAATTATATTGCCAGGCATAACAATTTTGCTATATGGGGCAACTATTTGCAATGAAATTTATCACTATGATGATTGGCCCCATGTTATTTTTCTACAAACTTGTCTTATGTATGATATCAGGTAATCCAGTATGAAGTAGTTTGGAATATGGTCAATGCATAAATGAATTAAAATGAAAAACAAAAGATAAATGTGATTAGTTTTGAATGCAAGGAACCCCAAGCTGTTCTGACATATGCAAGAGGATTGTCAGAGTCCAAAAGATTGAGTTCACTGAATGTGATTTCTGTATAAGCCAGAACATTTTTTTTTTATTACATAAATGTTACATAAAAAATATAGGGATTCCCATATGCCCTGCTCCCCACATCTCCCACATTTACCCCCATTAACAACATCCTTCATTAGTGTGGTACATTCACTGCAACTGATGAACACATTTTGGAGCATTGCCACTAAACATGGATTATAGTTTACATTGTAGTTTACACTCTCTCCCACACAATTCTGTAGGTTATGTCAAGATATATAATGGCCTGTATCTGTCATTGCAATGTCATTCAGGACAATTCCCAAGTCCCAAAAATACCCCTGTGTTGTACCTGTTTTCCTTCTCCCTGACCTCAGAACCTCCAGTGGCCACCGCCTCCATATCAATGGTACAAGTTCTTCCATTGCTAGAATCACAATAAGTCTATAGTTGAATACCAGGAAGTCTACTCTAGTCCATAGTTCATTCCCCAATCCTGAGGATTCTGGGCTGGAGATGCCCACTCCACCTTTAATTGAGAGGCAAGCCAGAACTTTTCAAAGAATGTATTTGATATGGAAAATATACTTTTGACTAATATTTATGAATCATACTTTAGTGAAACAATTTTTAATGTCTTGGGTTAAAAGCATAATGAAAATCACACTTCTTGTCCACTTGTAAAAAAATAAACATCTCTTTTGTTCATACATTTTTCTTTATGTAAAACCCCAAAGGTAAAATTGTAAAATTAACATATTTTAAGTATGACTTGACACCATACATATGTGTTTTGTCATTGGTAAATGGGTCAAGGGGATACAGCTCAGGCTTCATTTGGGAGGGAGAAATTGTAGCTTTAGGGACCTTTAGGTATATATCCATACCTCAGGCTAAATCCTCAGGCAAAGTTCTCATTTCATGGTATGAAGAACGAATGAGTAACTATTTTGTAAATAGGTCAAAATAATGTTAATTTCAGAATGATTCATATAGTTAGCAATACCAAATGAAAAAGTACAAAAGAATATGGTAAAATAAGTATTATTTCCAAAACTCTTTGCAAATAGAGCATCAGAAGTTTTTAAAATCAAAACCTATTTTTTTAAATGTGTCTTTTCCATATTGTTGGGGCAAACATATCAAGAACCTCTCTACACATATGCAGCATTTTCCTTCTGCAAGAAAACAAGAAGCCTTTAAAGATAAAATTTAAAAGTGTTGTATTTCTAGATTACAAGTCCTATGGTATTTAATTATTAAGTTTAGTTGTTAAACATTGTAGTTATTTTTAAATAAAAATATTACAGTCTTTGCTTGTTAGTAAAAATGGATGGAGGTTCAGAATATCCTTCTGAATCATTTTAATTTATGATGAACCAGAATCAATATATGGAAAGAAAAAGTTATGTAATCTCCCTATTGTAATGATTAAGAGTCATCATAATCCCTTTTTAGGCCTTAATCAATTAAGGTTATTTCTTTATTCCAATTCAATACTATGTTTTAATTATCAACCTGTAGGAATGAGGGTTTAACCTTTAAGTCACATGGTAGTTGGGGGAGCCATTCTGACTGTAATTTCTAGGCAAGATTTTATAAGAATTCAGAAAGAAATGAAGAATTGCACATGTTTAAAGGGTTTTAAAACCCAGGATTTATGCACATGGGGCACTTACATATCCTAGACAAAATCCATACTCCAATAAAACATGATATGATTTCACTTTATATTTATAATGCCAGTTAATTGTCAACCAGTCAGTCAACCAATATATACTGAGCACCTAAAATGTAGCAGAAATATATCTATATGTGTCTTGGAATACAAAAGTGAATGATTCTCTGTTACAGGGTCTAAGTGTCAGGTCGGGAAGTGTGAGAAATTACTAAATAGTTTATAATGAGCTCAATACAGTTGGTGCATTACTTCAATGAAGTTTTCTGTAAAGTGAATAAAAAGCATACTATAATAAACTAAATCTGCTTCAGGGAAACTGAAAAGAGATTAAACATTCATCTGTAGTCCTTTCCGGAAAGTGAACTTCATTTGCTGTTGGTGAAATAATGTCCGGCGCCTTGACACCAAAGGAGTCTGGGAAATATAATTTCCAGCTCCGGGTAACACTGGGGTGAGCGCCGTGGAGATCACAAGGGGTGTCAGCTGCTGATGCAGAAACCCTCGGGCATACGATAATCAGCACCCACCCAAACATTTGAAGGAAGCCCCAATTCTACACCCCCTCTCAGTCGATACACTTGCTATTTCTCAAATCCTCACAGTCTTACAGAGTAGGTGTGTGTTATCTCAGATTTGATGACGAAGAAGCTTACCAAAGAACACTCAGCTCAGTCTTGCTTTAAAATATTAATATTTGTTCACCACATGACACTTCCCCCTGTATCAGACATGGATGACTGTTCACTTGTAACCAGTTTTCTCATATTTCCTTTGTAGCTCTTACTGAGATCCCAACATTTATGATTTCTTTATAACCTCAGAGCTATAATTTTGGAATCATCAGCAATTTTATTGATATTTTGATTGTTTCAGAGTTAGAACTTTCATTTTTTAATATCAAACCACCAAATGTAAGGAAGATTTTTTCCAATTTTATGAATGCTTCTTAATTCCTCATTTTCACTCCAAAGTTCTTGCATAGATATTAAATGAACAATTATCGTTTTAAATGTAAAACATTTTATACAAGTACATTTTTGTGTGTTCTCATTTATTTGATTTTTTTATACACAAGTGTGTTAGAGAGATTGTGCCTATGTTAAATATAGATAAATGATAAAAATATGAAGTCAAAAATTAAATTTTCACTCAAACAACAAAACCATCATGCCTATTTTTAACTGGTTTTCAGGAGAATAAGCCAATTATGATAAGAAACACCAACAGAGCAGATGACAAAATAAACTTCTTTAAAAGTACCTTTACTTCAAACTTTAGATTAAATATAGGAATGAACGAGGCTGCTTTATAGGTGGATTCTCTTTGAATTTTTCTCAGTGCAGACAGATCCTCAGTGTAACATTGGGAGCATACCCTCTGCCATTTTCCCGGCTGCTTACACAATAGGTAGCATCCCCACACTCCTTACGATGACTGTTGATGTCACAGGTGGCTGTCGAGGAATTAGGTCACAGTATAAACACCGCCACCTTCATCCAGAAAATTCAAGTATCAGATAAGGTCTTTTCGCAAAGTTTCCTGCTCATTCAAAATAATAATAATAATAAAAATTGTGGATAATCTTTATTTATGGGCTTTTAGCAATTTAATTGATAAGGTTTCATTATAATTAACGTTAGTTTTTAAGTTTTAAAATGAAAGTGCATTGGGAGTAGATGTAGCTCAGTGGTTGAGAGCCTGCCTCCATGGATGAGAACCCAGGTTCAATTCCCAGTACCTCCTAAAGAAAAAAAAAATGAAAATACATTAATGTATTTCTATTTATGACTCTGTTTCAAGACCATTTTTTCCATTTGAAAGATCTGAATTATGCTCCACTTTGAAATTTATACCTACACTTAATTTTTTTGGTAAAAATACACAATTTTTCCAGGTTTGGATGCCTGGTCTTTCATCTTTTAACTTTACAGAAAATGGTGTTTATATTTTATTAACTAAACCATCAAAGAGGTTAGACAATACAAAGGCTAAAAGTTTGGATTCAAAAGAACTGGTTCACTCAGCTCTGGCTTAGGAAAGATTACTCATATTTATTTATATACTTTTCCTTTTAAGAAGCACCCCATGTGTTTATGCTATATATCAAATATATACATATATGTACATATACATATATATTAATAATACCGATGTGTTTGCTTCTCTTGCATCTCTGTACCTCTGACAAAAAAGTCATCTCTGAGTAGTCTATTTGTTGTTTGTTTTAGCAGAAATTGGAGCTATTTAAAAAGGTAATCATAGGTGAAATAGTGACTCTAATCTTTGTTTACTGGTTTTAATTACTTAAGTCTCTTCTTTGAAAATATGGTTTGTGGAAAAAATTAGATATATGGCTTTTGTCTAAACTAGGTGGAACTATATTTATCTGTGCCTCTCTAAGCATTAAATAGTCTGAGTTTCATAATGCTGAACCCTTTAATCATGACAATGGAAAGGAGATATTTTTTATTTTAGGGGGTTATTGGAGAGAACAGGGGCATGGGATGTATTTGTGGTAGACCAAATCAGTAAAGGCATTTCCAGTTGGTACTCTTGGGCACAAGTTGTTAGAAATAGAAGTAAATAAAATATTTCCACCCTAAGAGATTTTGCTGGGTGTAGTAAAAATTGACTTAATGTTTTAGAGAGTTAATTTATTTTTTACTCATCTCATAACTAATTTATATATTGTGGTTTATTATCCCACTAAGAATAGAAAAATATTTTATTATCAATAAATTAATTGGTTCATTTAAGAAACTCTATGACCACCAGGTGTCAAAATGTTAATATATGAGGAATGTTAACACATAGTATGTAAGTCAGAGTCAATAAAATAGTAAATGAGAGAAAGATTACTCTTAACTTTCTGTTGTTAGGCCAACAAATTCTCTTACTAACAATGTTGGTTTACTTGCAAAAATAGATATTATTAATCCCTACCCCACCCACCCCCAGTGAAGGGCCTTTGTTTGGCCACTTCGCACCACCTACAATCAAGAAGTGGAGTATAGATGTATTTTTCAACCTGAATTGATGTTGTCCTTGCGACTTCTTTTGACCAATAAAAAGCAGAAGTTAAGTCAAGCCAGTTCTGAAATTAGGCCTCAACAATCTCTTGGAGCCAAGTGCCTAGAGAAGGCAAAGGTTGGGTGACCAAGTAGCTATCATACCATATATTAGGGGTTAGAAAGAATGTAAAATCTGTGGTTTGTTGGTTGCTTCAAAATGTAAGGCAGAACTTGGGAAAGGGAAATGATGAACTCAGGGATTTAAATTCATAGAGCCAAGTATGAGTAAGATACTATAAAATTCTATGACATTTCTAAAAAAAAAAAAATTCTCTTCTGTGGTTGTAGAATCATTATAAGAAACAAACCCAAGTCAAATTTTGTGGGTTGCTGAATTACAAACAGTTTAAACATGCTAATTTGCTGAGGCTCTTATGTTAAAGTTAACTTATTAATTTGGAAGCAGTAGGACCCTGAAAATTGGAAGAAGGTCATATGAGTTGATTCCAATGAAGTTAAAAACTTTGATTCCTTTACCAACACTCCTTTGCCAGTAACAGTAGCCTTTCCACCACTATCATGGTAGTTGAGTCTTCTTGCCTGCTATACCTGCAATGATCGCTGTTGACGTGGTTGCCATTGCTGATTGTCCACAATCCCATGAACTCTTGTTTACAGATCTATAACTATACTCAAGTCCAGAAATCCAGTGGATAAGACAGAAAGCAGGACTCAGGAGGAAGGAGCCTCCATGTCAAAATAATTGAAATGTTGCCAAATGGCATTGACAGAAACCTGAAATATGCATGGAATTGGATCTTAAAGGTGTTAAGTAAGGATGGAAGGGACATAATCTTGGATTGGGCTGAATCAGTTGAGATAAGATTTAATGTTAGCTTGAGATGATGAGACTTGCTTTAATACTATCCTCAATTGTTTGCTCTAAACCTTTATCCAAAAGTGTCCTATATAGAATGAAATTGAGATAAGATTCTTACTCAGTATATTGAAGAGGAAGATATCTAAGGGTTTGGGATATTGCAGTGCTTAAGTGAATTTATTATGTAAGATCTACCCACTTATCCGCTATCTCTTTACTCTGGAAGGGTCCAGGGGATAGAGGATATTCTTTTCATCAAGGGTTTGAGAAATATTTTAGAGAAGAGATTCCTGGTGTCCTTAAAGTGGTCTTTATAGAGAGGTCAAAGTCCAGGAGTAGCAGTATGAAATGCTGTCATCAAAATGAGCTCCCTGAATTCAGTGGATAAGTTGGGATATGGAGTAGCAGAGGCCACCTGGCAGTACATATCTGTCACAGATGGGAAGTACCACCAAAGCAGTAACCAGAATGATCTGACATGCATGTATTTTTAATGGTGGCTAAGTGATTATGGGGTTCCTGTTACAATTTAAATTGTATATGGTCTGATCCAACAAGCCATAAAGTTGGATGTGCAGAGTAGCACTCCATCAAGTAGAAATGGTATATACAAAATTGGAAAGCAGTTCCTGAAAGCACAAATAATTTTCATGTGAACGTGGTTCAGAAGCCTAAGAATCTTCCTCATGACCAAGCACTCTGACACTGACTCTTCTGCCTCCCTCTCCTATTCTTTATGTACCCTTTAATCACACTGGGCCCACCAAGACAGCCAAGCATAGCTCCATATATTAAGGTCAGCTAATTAGCAATCTTAATTCCATTTGAAACCTTCCTCCCTCTTTCTCAGTAACATAATAAATTTGTAGGAAATTTCCTATTTCCTGGAATAGGGTTGGGTATCTTTGGGAGGCCATTTGTCTGCCTGGCATATAGGCACTAGAGTTTTACTCTTCCGCAAGGCCATATGGATGGAGTCGTCCTTTTACTCAGTGATGTGCATTGAACATCTGTTCCATTTGTTGTGGGGATTCATAGCTCATTCAGTTTTATCTCTGGCCAGTATTCCACGTATGGATATAACAAACTTTATGTAGCTCTTCATCTATTAATGGACATCTGGATGCTTCCAGTTCAGGGAGAGTATGAATAAAGGTGCTATAAGCATTTATGTACAGGTTTTGGTGCAGATATATATTTTCCAGTCTGTTGGGAGTGTGAGTGCTGGTCATATGCTAAGTTTGTGTTTAGCTTTATAAGAAACTGCCAAACTGCATTCCAAAGGAATTGTACTATTTTGCTTTCCCACCAATAATGAATGAGAGTTCCAGTTCCATACATTTGCTAGCATTTGCTACTGCCAGTTTTTGTTTTGCTTTTTCTTGCATGTGTTTTTTAGATGGTACCCATTCTAATAGTTGTGTAGTGGTATCTCATTTTTTAAATTTCCATTTCCCTAATGACAAGTGATTTTCAATATCTTTTCATATGCTTATTTTCAACCTATATATCTTTTTTGGTGAAGTATCTGTTCATATCTTTTGTCCATTTTTAATGGGTTTGAATTTTTAACATTGCATATTAAGATTTTTTTATTGTGGATAAGGTCATTTACCTGATATGTAATTAACAAATATTTTCTCCCAGCCTGGGCTTGTCTTTCTTAATCTTAACAGTGTCTTTCACATAGCAAATATTTTTATTTATTTTTCTTTCTTTCTTTTCACACCTTTATTTAGAGTTCCTGTCATAAATTCCATATTTGTCCGTTAGAAGTCCAAAACCATTGATTTATCATTATGTTTTATGCATTTGACTTTCAGATCTTTCAGGAAGTAAAAAGTGAACTGCTAATCAAAAATTCAATAGTACTTGTATTTATATTTACCCATGTCATTGTCTTTATTGGAGGTCCTTATTTCCTCATGTGACTTTTTTCAATTATCTAATGTCCTTTCCTTTCCATCTGCAGAACTCCAGATAGCTCTTCTTGTACAATTGGCCCAGTGGTGACAAACTCACTCAGCTTTTTATTACACGGGGATTTTCTGAAAGACAGTTTTGCCAGATATAGAATTCTTGGTTGCCATTTTTTTTTTCTTTAAAGCAATTTAAATATGTCATCCCATAACCTTCTTTCCTCCATGGTTTCTGATAAGAAATCAGCACTTAATATTATTGAGGCTTCCTTATATGTGACATGTTGATTTCCTCTTGCAGCTTTCAGAATTCTTTCTATCTTTGGCATCCAACAATTGGTTATAATATGTCATTGCATGAGTCTCTTTGGATTTATCCTCTTTGGAGTTCATTGAGCTTCTCGGATGTGTATATTTATGTATTTTATTAAATTTGGGAAGTTCCCAGCCATTATTTCTTCAAAGTTTCTTTCTACACCTTTCTCTCTTTCTTCTACCAGAATGGGACTAAGACTTCCACAATGAGTATACACTAGTATGCTTGATGGTGTTTCACAGGTTCCTCAGTTTCTATTTACTTTTCTATGTTCTTTCTGCTCCTTGAACTGAATTATTTCAATTGTCTTATCTTCAAATTCACTGATACTTTCTTTTGCCAGGTTCAATCTGCCATTGAACTAAATGCTTTTTATTTTAATGAATTCCAGCATATCGACTATTTTTTTCTTTCATGAACTGTGCTTTTTCATGCTGTAGCTAAACCTCGTAACCAAACTGTCACACAGATTTTCTATGTTTCATGTAGAAATTTTATAGTTCATGTATTATATTTAGCTCTGTGATCTATTCTATGTTAATGTCTGCGTAGGGACTAAGGTTAATACTGAGATTCATGGGTTTTGGTGTTTTTTTTCCACTGTTTATTTTATTTTTTATTTTTTGTTTTTTGCATACAGACATCCATTTGTTGAAAGACTATTGTTTCTCCATTGAATTATCTTTGTCAGTTGACTATATTTTTGTGGGTCCATTTCTGCTTCTCTATTCAGTTGATGCATTTGTCTATTCTTTGGTCAATGCCACACTGTATTGATTACTGTAGCATTATGATAATTCTTGACATCGAGTAATATGAATCCATCAAACTTGTTCTTCTTATAAATTGGCTTAGCTATTCTAATACTTGCGCACACCCATATCCATTCTTAAATTAGCTTAATTGTAAAAAAAGTTTCCTGCCTCATGTAAAACATGAATATGGGTGATAGTCATATATAAGATGGCTTTTACAAAATATAAATACAAATATACTAGAGAAAAGGGAAAAGAATAGCAGTGGGGAGCTGATGTGGCTCAAGCAGTTGAGTGTTTGCCTCCCACATGGGAGAGCCCGGGTTTGGTTCCCAGTACCTCCTAAAGAAGACAAATAATGAGCAGACAATGAGCAGACATCAAGCAAAAGCAATGAGCAGACAGATGAGGGAGCCATCTCAGGGGAGGGGGTAAAAAAAAATAGCAGCTATGTATATCAGGGGAAACATAGAGAAATTGAGAGGTGATGAGTTTTGTTTGTCTGGTTTTTGTTTATTATTATTATTATTACTGGGATAATGAAAATCACAGCAGCTGCTGGCTCCAGAGGTTTTGTTCTTGTCTTGTCTCAAGGAGTCTGTTCAGCCCACCCACTCCAGCCTTTGGCAGCCATTGTCCCAGTTTTCCCCACAGGGCCCATGTGCCAAGGAGCTCCCTCACACAGCAGCTGTGAATGGCACAATAACCTACCCAAGCATGGAGACTACACATCCTCACTCCTGGGGGATGTGTCCCTTCTATTTATTTATTTTTTTTTTTTTTTAATTTTTTTTATACCCAGTATTTTATTGGCATTCATAAAAGATGGGCAGAAGTCATTTCCTAAGTTAGGCCGTCTTTATATTTATGTCTTATCTCTTAACCTGACTACATCCTCCCAAGGTAGAGAGGAAAGGGTCGGTGGAAAAGCACAAGTTCATTTTTTCTGGTGACCTTCTTGGTACTCAGGGTAGGAAGTATAAGGACTGTTGCTTCTGCTGCCTCCTTTCTCCTGAGGGATGGAGTAGAAAGGGCAGGGAATTTCTGGGTCTGAGCCTTTGTATTCCATCCCAGCTCTATGAGTTATATGTTGTGTGACCTTGGACAAACTCCCTAACCTTTTGAAGTCTCATATTCCTCATCTGACAAAAATGAGGGCGATACCTACCTCACAGGGTTGGTGTGGGGATTCAGTGGAATAATGTAAATGAAAGCTCCTTGCACAAGGCCAGAATATACAGTAGGCACTCAATAAATGTTAGTTTCCATTCTCTTAAAAGAAAAGAAAATGCTCTAAGAATGATTGAATGCACATATATGTGATTACAAAGAATACCATTTATTTTACACTTTGGATGGTTATGCTTTATTAATATATATCAATAAAATTTATTTGTTTTAAAAATAAGTTCCCTGGGATCGAGGTTTTGCATATTTAAGTAAAAGATTACGTACAAGCAAGGGGAGAAGGCTAGAATTATCCAAGTGGAAATTAATTATGTTTGGAAACATCACTATCAAGTCATGTTTAGTTTAATATAGATAAAGTGGCTATAAATCAAAATATTTGCAATTACATGTAGATATGTAGGTTAGTGCACACACATGTTTTTCCTTGCTCTGACAGATGAGGGGGTTTAGAAGTAACAGCATCCCAATAGTAACGAGCACTAGTGTCCAGATCTTGGCTTCTAATACCATGTACCAATAAAGGGAACCAGGGCTCCTTGGAGAAGGTGCCCGTTCTATGACTGAGACAGAAAATATAAAAGATGAGCCTAGAGTATCTTATAGTGACAGAATGAAAAGGAATGTTAAAAAAAATAGGACACAATGATGGAGTTATTCCAATGGGAACTAAATGAAAGAATTCAAAATGACAAAAGCTGGAATAATTTGAGCAAAAAATAGGGGGGGGGGATTTTGGATTATAACTAAATGCATTAGTTATAAATATTTATTAATACTTATATTAATACTTATATTATTAAATATTTAAATATTTATATCCGTGAGTCCAAACTAGTATAAACAATTGAGTGAATAAATAATTAAACAGGGGTATTGAGACAAATCTCCCATGCAAAAGAATTCCAAATAATTTATGCAGAGACTCCACCCTTGAGACGATGGAGCATAACTCTTTAAGTGTGGGCTGCTCATTGTAACTTCCCTCCAAAGATTACAGTATGGAAAGGAATAAAAAAGTAACTGTACAGTGTAGAAACCTGACATATGCTACCTCAGCTAGGTGATCACGGTCAACATCAACAGTGAAAAGTCATATTGGTAGTGTGTACCCTTGATATAATGTGATGAAAATGTACTTCACCTCTAGACACTCGTCCCAAAACCTATAATACCAGTCTAATCATGACTGAAAACATCATACATTTCCAATAGAAGAGCATCTGGTAAAACTTCTGGCCAATACTCCTCAAAAATATCAATATAGTCAAAATCAAATAAATTCTGAAAAGATGACCCAGCTAAAAGTAGCCTAAGGAGACACTATGACTAAAGGCAATTTGAAATCCTGCATGGAATCATGGAACAGAAAAAGGCTGTCTTCCAATCCATGAACATGGAATATCTATACATTTAATTAGCTATTTATTTATTTAATTAATGTTTGGTAGTTTTGCAATTTTATATATATATAAAATTTAATTTAGATTATAATTTAGTTTTATATGTATTTATTTTTTTGGTGCTACTGTGAAATCTAACTGCTCACTGCTGGTATATAAGAAAACAATTAACTTCTATACATTGGCCTTGTATAATGCATTCTTACAAAACATGCTTAATAGTTTTAGGAGGATTTTGGAACTTCTTTTCAATTTTCTGTATGAATAATTATGTTCTGTTGGTAAATGCAGCTTTATTTCTTCCTTTCCAAACTGTACATCTTTTATTTATTTTTATTAACTGATTATATGTGATAGAACTTCCAGTGTGTGGTAGATTGGATTATGTAACCCAATTTAGACATCTTAATCTTAATCTTGAATAGGTTATTTTAATTAAAGTGTGGCCCAATTGAATGAGGTTGGGTCTTATTCCCGATTACTCGAGTCCTTTATAAGCAGAAGAAATTCAGATATAGTCAGAGAAAGCCACAAGGAGAAATCAGATGCCAGATAGCAAGGGAATCTGGAAGGAAAAAGAGAGAACATCACCATGTGATGCAAGGCAGGGATACAAGCCTAGAAACCTCAAGGATCACCAGAAGGTTACAGACTTTGGAGAGAAAGCATAGCCTGCTGATGCCTCAGTTTTGGATTTCTCCTAACCAGAAAACTGTGAGTTCCAGGTGTTTAAGTCAAACCATTGTGTGTTATTGCTCATAGCAGCCTGGAAAACTAAGACACAGTGTCATGTTGAATAGGAATGGTAAGAGGAGATATCTTCACTTTGTACCTCATCTCAGGGAGAACACATTTAGTTTCTCACCATTAAATGAGATGTTAACTGGAGGATCTTTGAATATGCCAATTATTTGTAATAGGAAGTTCCCTTCAATTCAATATGAGAGTTTTTGTTTTTTATAATCCTGAATGGTTGTTGGATTTTCTTGAATATTTTCTGCAACT
This sequence comes from Tolypeutes matacus, assembly GCA_026826555.1. Lineage (NCBI taxonomy): Eukaryota > Metazoa > Chordata > Mammalia > Cingulata > Chlamyphoridae > Tolypeutes > Tolypeutes matacus. The sequence goes on along the minus strand of JAKSZT010054215.1, from coordinate 8,301,909 downwards.
ATTGGGATTTTCATATGTTTCTGTTATATGTTAGTTAATTAAATACTACTTGCATTGCATTCTTAGCATACTCTCTATTCATGAGAGATATTTGTAAGTTTCTTCTTGTAATATCTTTCTTTTTTCAGTATTCGGGTAATGCTGGCCTCATAAAATGAGTTTAGAAATGTTTCCTCCTTTTCTGTTTCTTATAAGAGATTGTGTAGAATTGGTATTATTTCTTCCCTAAATGTTAGTCATAGTTCACCAGTGAAATCATCTGGGCCTGCTGTTGTTAGATTTTGGGGGGAGAAGGTTAATTATTGACTCAATTTCTTTAACAGATATAGAGCTATTCAGATGATCTATTTCTCCCTGAGTGAGGTTTAGTAGTTTATGTTTTTCAAGGAATTAGACCATTTCATTTATATTTTCAAAAGTTTTGATATAGAATTGTTCTGTTTTTCTTTATTAGCCCTTTAATATCACCGTATTAGTAATGATGACTTTCTTTTATTTGTTCTGTAAGGGAGCAAGGCATGAGAGACTTTCTCAATAACTACACTTCCCTTCCTGTGGTAGGGCCCGGGGTGGCTCTCCTTACTCGCATGGAAACTCCTGTGCGAGCCTGATTGAGTTCCTGGGGAAAAGCCTGTGAACCCGTAGAGAGATTTGATGGATGTGGTCCCCAGGTGGTTTACATCACTCTCATGCTTGTCTACACCCATCTTCCAGCTCTTCTCATCTTCCAGTAATCTCCAAAATTACTAGTTAAGTGTCCTCCCCTCTTACGGTGTGAGGCAGCAAACTCCTCCAGGTAAGTAGACCTCAGCTCTGACTACCTGGATGAACACTTCTCTCAGACTTCAAGCTGGTGGTTTGCCCCACAACCTTAGTTCTCTTGTGGGTACAAGAAAAGTGCTTTTCATTTTCAGAGTTCAGTTTTTACATGTTTTTTCTTATTTTAAGAGTAGAGTGAAAAATTCCAAGCTCTTTAGATGTCAGAGCTGAAAAAGAAAAGTCCTCACTTATTTTCTTAAACATGTTAAATATAATTGTTTTAAACTCTTAAATTCTTAAATTCCAATAACTCAAAATATTCATGTGTTTTCTACTATCATTTCTGTCATTTTTTGTTCTTACTCATACTTCCTTGATAGGTTGCAACCTGGTATTTTTGACTGCTTGCTGACAATTATCCTTTGTGTTTTTGAGGCCTACAATGATTATTGCCTCTCTAGAAAAGCTTTGCCTTTGCTTTTGCAACCAAGTTGAAGTTATGAGACTGTAAGAAATAAGTAGGCCATAGGTGCTAGGTAAGGAAGCTGACAAAAACCCTCCAAAACCTCTTAGAAAATATTTCACTTGCATTAGCTTTCTTTTACACTTTTGTTCCCCTTGCCTTTTGTACCTTGCCAAGGGGCCTTCTCAGTGAGTTTGGGGATAGGGTGGTGCAAATCCCTATATGGTTCACCTTAACCTTAAGATACAATTATTTGGGTAGTTAAAGACTCTCATAAGAATCTTCAACCTCCATAGGTCCTGAGCCTACAATTTTTTTCCTCTGGCCACTATGAGGTTGAGGCACCAGAGCACAAGATTTTGCAGCATAGATAAATATCTTCAGAAATAATAGAGACTATAATTCTAGGATATGTATAGGCTTTAATAAAAAATCTGGCAATGGAATTAGGCTTTACACCTTCAATAACTGTGTGTTTATAGATATATATACACACACAAAACCATACACATACACATATACACACAAATATATGTTTATATATAATTTACATATTTTAGCATTAGTTATTGTATTCAAAGGGAGTCTTATTTTGAATAACCAAGTCTACCATAACATTTTAAGGAGAAATTTCAAATATTTTCATTATGAATTGATAAGTTGAACATACAATTAAAGAACTTAGTTTACAGAAATCTAAAAAGACATCTTAGGAAGAACATTTAAGGCATGAGTAGGTAATGATAATGATATTCTTCACTTTATACCCATCATTCAAGTAGAAATAAATCCCACCGTAAATGGAATGATCATATAATTTCTGTGCAAATCAGGTCACATTTGAGAGTGGAAGAGGCTCAATTAATGTTATCATCTGGACAACATTTATAAATGTAGAAAATTTGATGTCTATTTACCTTTAATCACCACCTAGACAATTGCTTACTGAAGAAGTATTAGAAACCAAAATAGAGATAGATACCAATACACTGAAAGTTTTGAGGTTTATAGTGTTATATTTCATCTTATAATATTTTATATAATCATATGTTCTATGAGCATGAATATATCTTATCTCATATATTTATTTTAAGATTTTGAAAATTATCTAAATGGATTGCAACAATATATAGACCAAAAGATGAATTTTACTATGTGTCATTTTTTTTTATCACCTAACAGCTAATTGCTTGTTGAGTGAGACAACATCCTGGGAAATTATTTTACCTACTGCTGACATTTCTAACATTTAGTATTTCAGATTTATAAAATAAAGGGAAAGTATTTGCTTTTCCTTTATTTCAGAGGAGAGGAAGATTGCACATTAATGGTATTAGAAAGCAGAAATTTAATTCTAGTTCCAATGCTGCCACCGACATTGTGACCTCGGGTAAAACATATAACATATAAGGGTCAGATTCCCCTGGTATAAAGCAATCATTTTTACACATTTTTATAGTCATTTTTAACTCTAAGATTCTGTACTGTTCAATACTAAATTTTATGTCATAGAATGAAATTTACTTTTGAATACATTAATGTCCTTACAAAACTCCATACTAATATTGAATTTCCTTTCCTCTGAGTTCATATCTATATAAATTGGGTGCTTATTAGAGCAAAACCCCTCATGATTCCTCCTCAACAAGAGTCTGTTTGACATGTTCAAGTAATAATAAGGTGGACAGATTGAATGGTGCCAAATGACTAGAGGAAAGAGTGTTTGCCAGAACCAGATCATGTAAAGTTTTAGATTCCATGGTAAGAATGTCTGATTTTATGCCAATCTCAAAGAGAAAACCTCATAGTGCATTGGTCAGGGCAGTAGCATTTACATTTGTGATGTAAAAGGATCAAACTGTTAAAAAAAAACAAAAAACAATCTGTAGAGTAAAAGAATACAGGTGGAAAATCACAGTTAAAAAGTAATTACTATAGTCTATGGTGTGGATCAAATGTGTGCCCAGTGTGGACATATGCTTGGTCTCAGTCTGCATTCTGGTGGGTGAAGATCCATTGTATAGGTCCTCTTCAGGATGTTACTTTGGTTAAGGTGTGGCCCCACTGAATCAGGTTTAACCTTAATTCAAATTACCAGAGTCCTTTATAAGTAGAGTGAAATTCAGACATAGAAGAAGAAAGTCACAACAATAAGCTGGAAGTCAAAAAGAATCCAGGGAATACTTACCTGGTAGGGGAGATACCGTGATCACAAAGGTGGTTTTCCCAGGGCGAGGCTTATCCATTGTACTCCAGATGTGCTGACCCCTGCGATTTCCCCAAATGTGAGAAACTCAACTGCATAATTTGTGGTAGTGGGTAGTGGGGGACTGCATTCGTACTCTCCCCTGGAAAAAAAAAAAGAATCCAGAGGAGAAAGGAAAAAACATCTTTATGGGCATTGTCATGTGACAGAAATGCCAAGGACCAAGGATCACCTGCAGCCAGCCCCAGAATGCCACAGTCTTTGGGAAGTAATAATTGCTTTGCTGACATCTCAATTTTTTACTTCTAGCCTCGAAACCATGGACCCATAAATTCCTGTTGTTTAAGCCTACCCAGTTTATGGTATTTGTTTTAGCAGCTGGGAAACTAATACAGTCTGTGAAAGAGATGATTTTGATGTAGATTAAAATGGTACCAGTGAAGGTTTTAAAAGGTAGAAACAAAAGTTGCTCAAAGGACAAGTGTGGGGAGTACAGGTAAGATGTGAGTCAAGTTTCTTTCAAATATTTAAGGCCTGAGAAATTAGTCTTGTTTATTGATTTGGGCAGCACTGGGCTATAGCAGAGACATGATTCAAACTGAGAGCAGAGCACGGATGGGATGGAAACCTTTTCTGGTGTAATATAAATAAGCAAATAGAAAAAGAAGGAAAGGAGAACTGAAAGACAGAGTCTTCAGAGTCTTCAGAGATAAGGAGCCAGGCAAGACCGATGTAGATACAGGGTTGGCTATCTTCTCTGCTTAAATCTTTCAATAGCCCTTTTTTAAAAAAGTATTTTACAGCTGTACAGCACATATTTTACTTATTCTATAAACCCAGGCTATATTTTACTTTGAGAATATTTTGCTGGTAGAAAGGTTGGAAATGAGATTTTTTTCTTTTCCCAAATGAATAAGTCTTAGTGCATTTATATTTCCTCTATATTTGGCTTGCAAGTGAAAGAGTTCTTTTTTAATTGCTCTGTCTTCTTTGCCTTATTATATAGAGCTATGCAAATTGATCAACACTTTCATCATTTTACCAAGAGATCTTCTTAGGTAAATCAAAAGGTTCATTGGACATTCTTTCCATGTGACTGGAGGGAAAAATTAGCCAATCACTTTGTCACTAGATAATAGGGATTACTTCTATTCCAGTCTGCAAAAGCTATTTCCTTCTTATTTTACAGCTTTAGCTAAAGGTTGAGTCACCCCTTTGCCAGTCTCTGATGTTGCTTGGTTCTTTAACCAATGCCACATATTTGCTTTTTGCTTTGACAGCACACCAATATGCTACAAATTTCCCTAATCAGATAGATAGATTCTGTTGCATTGACAGCCAACCCAGAACTTCATCACATAAAAAAGAACATTTATTTAGCATGTCAATTTGGTCTAGGCTGGTTTGTTTTCAGGTCTTGACAATGCTTTGCTGTTCTTGGCTGATCTTGGTCATAAATCTGTAGTGCACTTGTGGAAGCCCTAAGGCTATCTGGTTTATAATTACTTTGGGTGATATAGGTTGACACGTGGGACTTCTTTCCATATTTTCTCTCATCCTTCAGCAGGCTATCCCCACATGGCATGCCATGACAGTGAGAGCATTCCGGGAAAGAGCAGGGAAATGTGCAAAGTCTTTGGGGTGTAAACTTAAAATTGGCACAAGTTCACTTCTAGCACATTCTGTTGTCCAAAGCAAGTTCAACGGTTAGTTCTCCTTCAAGGGGTAGAAAAGATACTTCATCTTTGCAAGTGAGGTACTCCAGAAAAGTGTGCCCACTTTTGCAACATAAAGCATACATTTTATTCACTCTCTCTAAACCTTCTTGCCAAGATATATGATTTTATTAGGATATCTTCTATGTCTTAGGTTTCCACAGGTACCAGGTAACAGTTTGTTCTTCCACTACATATCATGGGTGACCTTTTTTCCAGGTCATGAAAGCAGATTCTTTACTGCATTTCCAGCTTCCACCTACTGCCCATTTTTCAAGTAGTTTTAAATGTTTGTTGTTATCTTACTCTCTTCTTACAAATTTTTTAAGTTTCTTTCCAATCAGTGTGTAACAAAGCTTCCCCAAATTTATTGGCTTCACATAATAACCATTTATATTGCTTACAGCCCAAAGGCACAGTGATTGAAGCTGGTCTCAGATGGGCAGTTTTCCAGTTTCTTCTGAGCATTTGTGGTCAGCTGCAAGTCAGGTAGACAACTCCATTTCTGGAGACATGATAGTTGCCAATTGGGATTGAAGAGTGCCTGGAATGCAGGTCACTTTTACTTCACTGGACTAGCCCAATTGTGTTCAAGTTGTTACAGGATTACAAGAGTAGGAATAGGACAAGTCTCAAAGCAAAATCATTTTTCAATCCTTCGCTTCAATCAAATTTGCTAATATAAATGGTCACCATTTTACAATTTCCAAAATATAACAATTCATTCAAAGATGCTAAAAGAACTGGATGAAAATTTGAAGAGAGAAAAAGATATATTCACAGTGCCAAAATATCACTCCAGACATAATTTATTAATGAAAAATTCAAAAGACAGTAGAATAAACACCAAAAAGCTGAGAGTTTATCATCAGAAAAACTGTCTGCATTAGAAGAATTGTTGGAAGAACACGTTCAGGCTAAATAAGAATTACACTATATTGAAACTTGGATTTATAAAAAGGCATGGAATGATACATAAATGGTTAATCAGTGCAAAACTAAAGTGCATTCAAGTTGTAAATTTCTTTGAAACATGATGGTTTAAAGAAAAATTAATAACAATATACTCTACTGTTAATAATATTTGAAGAAAAATAATAATAGGGGATGGGAAATTAGAGTATATTATAAAATTCTTACTTCATACTTGAAGAGTTAGGGTATAATTTAAAGGAAGACTTTGATAGATTAAAAGTACCAAAGTAAATCCTAGAAAACAAGTAGAAACATAAAACAAAGAGTCATAGTTAATAAGCCAAAAGTGGATGAATGGAATTTCTAAAGCTACTTAATTAATGCAAAAGAAGGAAGGACAAAAAGGAGCATAGATCAACTGAGTTAAACAGAAAATAAACAGAAAACAGTAGATTTAAACTCAATCATATCAATATGCCCATGAAAAACATATTTTCTGAATATGCCTATTAATGCAGATATTTTCCTACTGTATTTTAAAAAGTGCAACCATCTATAAGCATTCTACAAACAACATACTCAAAACATAAAGACACAAACAGTAAAAGTAAAATAATGAGAAAAAAATATGTGATATGCCATCAAAAAGTAATCAAAAGATATCTGGAGTTGGAGTGGAAATATAGCAAAATAACTTTCTTGACAAATATTATTATATTACTGGGCAAAAAGAAGGGTATTTCATAATGATAAAGCATAATTATTTAAAAACCTAATAATTCTGTGTATGTGCATAACAACAAAAAAAATCCACAGAAAATAAACAAAAGCTTATAGCTAAAACAACAGCAACAGTTTAGGTTTTCAATACTCCTCTCAATAATTGATAGAGCAAATAGAAAACCAGGAAATATTTAGAAAGTCTTACCACTACTATCAGACAAATTAATTAATACCAAAAGACACATTCATGTACAGTACTCACAAAAAAGATGTTCTGAATCATAAAAATCTCAATACATTTTTAAAAATTGAAATCATAAAGAGTATGTTCTTGAACAAAATTGAATTTAAGTTGTAAATCAAAAACAGAAAAATGTCTGCAAAATTAAACAGCACACTTTAAATAACCCTTGACACAAAGAATAAAACACAACAGGAGCTAGAAAATATCAAAGCAAAGGAAAATAAAATATGCCATATCAAGATTTGTGCATGTTGTAATACCACTGCTTAGAATACAATTTATAACTTTAAATAATTATATTAGAAAAGTCAAATATCATAAAATGTGTTTTATGATTACCTCTTAGAAACCTAAGGAAATAATTATGAATTAAAAGCAGATTAAGTGGATTGAGAAAATAATTAAGATATGAGCAGAAATTAAGGTAATAAAAAACAAAGCAGACAAACAACCCACAGTAGGGAGAAAGCAATGAAACCAAGAGCTGTTTCTCTGAAAAGAACAGCAATATTGAGCACATAAAAAAGGAAACAGATAAAATACAAATTATCAATATCAGGAATGAACAGTGGACATCAGTACAGATCCTATAGGTATTTAAAACCTAGGAAGAGAATATTATCAACAACTTTATGAAAGCATATTTGATAAATTAGAATGAAATAGCTAAAGTACCAAACTGATTAAAAGTTAAAATTCTAAATATCTCTTAATCTATGAATAAGTTAAACCAGTAAAAAGCAAAATAAAACCACACACATACACACATACACAAAACCTTCTAACAATGTAAATTCGAGGCACAAATGGCTCATGTTTTTAAAGAGAACTTTCAGATTATGGAGTAGGGAGTACTTCTCAATTTATGGGATCAGCATTAAACTGCTATCCAAACCAGTCAAAAACATCTCAAGAAATAAAATCTACAGACCAGCAACCCTCAAGAACTTGTGAAAAAAAAAAAAAGTCCTTAACAAAATATCAGTATAGAAAATCCAGTAATATATAAAAGTATAATATATAATGAAAATTCAAAGTTTATCTCCTTTAAGAGTCTTAAAAGCAATTAGTATAATTAAATATTTCAAATAAATGAGAAAAACCATCAGTGGATGCAAGTCTGCTTTAGCAAAATTCTACACCTCTTCATGAGAGAGATATATATATAGAGAGATAAATAGGGAAAGAAAGAGAGAGAGAAAGAGAGAGAGAGAGAGAGAAAGTCCTAACAGACTAGTGATTGAAAAGATGATCTTCAACTAATATTAGGTATGTAATGAAAACTGACAGGTAAAGAAAGAATTGAAGGTGGAGTATGGCATCTGTTTCCCTAAGATTAGAGGTAAAAAAGGCAAGAAAGATTAATATCAGAATTTCTATCAAATTGGAGGCCTGAGCCAGACACATAAAATAAAATTAGAAAGCAAAAGTTTATAGATTAGAAAGAAAGAAATAAACCCCTATTTTTTCAAAGGTGGGATCATGGTTTAAATAGAAATTGCTAAGAAATGTCCCCAAACCTTTCAGAAATAAAAAGTCAAAATAGTCAGAATTGAAAAACTCAAGGTCAATAGAAACAAGAAGTGCATTTATCTATACTAGCAACAGGTGAAAAATAAAATTTAAAAATTATCCTTTTTAAGAATATAATACAAAAAAATAATTAAGTATAAATTTAATAAAAGCTTATGCAAAATATGTATACTGAAACACAATAAAACATTGTTGAGATAATTTTTAAAAGACCTAAAGAATGAAGAAATATACTATTTCTAATTTCCTTAGGTGGGATTATGATATTTTGCAATGGCCTTAGAGTGAAGATATCTATTCTTCAGTATATAGGTCTGTTGTCATATTGCTTTCAAATTTTTATCTTCCCACCAAATTTATATGAATATCACCAGCATATTAAAAAAAGTAAATTTCAAAAGATTAACAAATTCTGGATCAAGGTGTTTACTATATATTTGTATTTTCTGTATATTTAAACATATCCAAGGCCAAAATGGAAGAATAATTGCTCCCACAATATTTTTCTTGAAAAGGCTTTTGATCATGCTTGTGAGTATATTTATGATGCTCTAACATTCTTTCTTTATTTGTGTCTTCTCTCTTTTTTTCTTTGACATTCTTGTTAAGAGTTTGTCAATTTTGTATCTTCTCATAGAAGTTTTAGAGAATATGAGGAATTCCATCTGGATAAGATGAAGCTCACTTCACTTTGTCTCCCGCACTGAATACAACTTCGATGAATGCATACAGCAACTCTTTGAGGACTCTGAAAAGTAGTACAATGAGACAGAAACCCAGAATTTAATTAGTACTGAATTAGTGGTGACCTCACCATGTTTTTCCCTCCAGTGTCCTCCAACTAACCCAGGACACAAAGGAATCGATAGAGCTAAGAACATGCCGTCTAGCTCTGGCTCGAGGAGCAGGAAGGAATTCTTACTGTTCAGAAAGAGTGTGGAATTCCATGTTGTTCCTTTTTTCTTTTCTTGTTTTTTAAAATGGGAATACTTAAAAATAGTCAGAGACTCATTCACAGATGGCTAAATTAATAAAAAAGCTTTTATTTCTCATTGGGTAAGCAATTTCTATTTTTAAAGCATGTTACTAATGATTTATTTTTCTCCTGTAAGTACAAACTAAAGAGAAATGATCACCTTTTTAAAACTCTGTAGCACACATTGCACTGATGGGCTCTGTGAAGGGCCTATGTCCATTCTGAACTTGAACATTTCTGTTAGTATAAAAGTTATCTTAATAGAGATGATGCTGGCTTCCCTGGCGCATTACAATATTTCTGAGAGCTATGAAATAAATAACAGCTGAAATGATGCAAAGTCAACGTGAGGGCGTGATAATAAAAAACGGTGCCTACCATAATAATCTCAAGAAGAATGTAATATATTTTATATTGATATGCTGTCTTTCATCATGTCAGTTTTAGTTTTTACCTTTAAATATAATAGCAGATGTGTTTGCTGCTCTAGCTGGTATAAAATTTATCCTTATTTCTGTTTGTCTCAACAGTTTTTCAATGCTAAATGAGAAGTACTTAATTATTTTTAATTTAATTTGCATACAGCTGTGGAATTCACTAGCTTCTATTTACTATACATAGAAGCTGTTGGTTTAAATTATTTCTGTTTTTTAAAAAATCCATTCATTTTGATTAGTTTTGAATTTTTTTTTACGTAATCCAAAGCAAAATTGTAAGTCAATTGGTTTATTTACTTTGCACATGAACTTCTATTAAACTCTATAATCTGAGAAAGGAAGTCTTTATTTATTTATTTTTTACAAAAATTTGGTAATTTGGGCTCTAAGGAGGAAAATTGTGTTCATAATTTAGATTATATTCTATAAAATTTGTAAGTGGGAAAATATTTATATAACAATTTTATTTCTCACTTTATTACTCTAATGTAACTACCCCAAACTTCTGTCTACAACATATAGCAAATATTGAATATTAGGGAAACTGGACATCATTTGGGCTATGTTATTTTTTATGCAATTTTAGAAACTGTGGTAATTTCTTGGTGCCAAAATTATACCATCTTGCACATATTGAAGTAAGATTTTTATATTCAAAGTAGATACATTTTTATAATGATACTATAATTATTTGTTAAAATAAGGACTGAATTAGAGATCATATCTGAATTTTAAGCTTTAACTTTAAAATGGTTGTATTACATGTTTTTTTCATTACAAAAATTGGTTAAGAGTGTATAATTTGGTATCTAACAGATCTGCACTCAACCTCAGTCTTTGCTATTTTTTTCTTTTTTAGCAATGAGTTATTTTATTATATGTATATGAAAGTAATCTTTTTCAACTGAGGCTTATTAAATTATTATTTCTAAAGAAGCTTTAGATTATTACATAAATGTTACATTGGAAATATAGGAGATTCCCATAGACCTCACTCCCACCCCTTCCCACACTTTTCCCCATTAACAACATCTTTCATTAGTGTGGTACATTTGTTACAATTGATAAACACATATTGAAGCATTGCTACTAATAATGGTCTATAGTTTACATTGTGGTTTACACTTTGGACCACACATTTTTATAGGTTTTAATAAAATGGATAATGGCCTGTATCCATCATTGCAATGTCATGTAGAACAATTCTAATGTCCCCAAAATGCCTGATGTTACACCTATTCTTCCCTCTCCCTCCTCTCAGAACCTCTGGTGACCACTGCCTTTATATCAATGTTATAAGTCCTTCCATTAATAGACATTACATAATGTCTTCTTTAGTCCATAGTTGCATTCCCTGTTTATGTTTGTTCATTACTCAGTCTTGAGGATTTGGGGATGGTGATGCCCACTCTGCTTCCATTTCAGAGGGTGTTTAGATCCCATGAGACAGATAGGTCTTGCTTACAGTTGTAGATACTGTTTTGGAGGATGAGTTTTGTCCATCATCATCCTTTTTTAGTTGTCCTGGGCAAGTCCCATAAATTGGAGGGTTGGTTTTGGCTACAACTCTGTTGAGATGCAGGGCTCAACTGGCACATGAACAGCCAGAAGATTTAAGTCTCTGGGATACATATTTAACAGGTATATTTAATAGGTTTAACTAAAAGGGGCATATGAACCATGGGTAGAAAAATTATAAATGAGGGGATAGGTTATCATATATTCCAAGATAAGTCCCACTGACAGGGTACTGAATTCCTGGGGTTGTTTGCCCTGCTTATAGTGTCCAGATATCTCTAGAGCCCTCAAGAGCCTCCCTGCTTGAGGCACTGTTTACTGAGGCAGTCAGTGAGAACCTTCTAAGAAATGCATACGTGTAACCTATGGAATGACTTCCTTACTCACTATGAAATCTCTTAGGCATAAAATTCATTTGTATTTAATATTTCCCTCTTTTGGTCAAAGTCTATTTCCAAATATATCACTAGTTGTCACTTGGTAATAATCCCTTGGTGCCAGTGAGGTTCATCCTTGGGAGTCATGTCCCACACTGGGAAGAAGGTAGTGAGTATATATGTTGAGTTTGATTTAAAGAGAGTCCACATTAGAGAAACAAGGAGGTTTTCAGGAGGTAACTTTTAGGCAATATATAATCCTAAGCTAAGTTTCTATTTCACTCAACTTCAGGCTTTGCTACTTCATAGCCATATGACTTCAGGAAATTAATTTCTCTAAGTGTTCTCATCAGTAAGACACTGGAATAATAATATACTACTTACCTTATACATTTGTTGGAAAGATAAAATTAATTCATTAACATAAAGTGCTTAGTAGGATGTTGGCACATGCTAAATGTTCCCTAAATATTAATGACAATGATGATAAAATAGTCTTTACCTTGACTATGCTTGCAATGCACTTTTTCATATAGAATGAACTTCAAAAGATTATTGCATACATGAGGAAAGAAGATGTGTGATCCCCAAATTCCTCTTCCAATTTCCAGACACCTGTGCTATTGGAAAAGTACATGCACTTTTTGATTCCTCAAGCTTCAGGTTCTGGGTAACCACTTCTTTGATTTAGTAAGCAATGTTCTACTTCTACATGCACTCTAAATAAACCATTTTATCTGTTTTTTTTTTTTTTTTTTTTTTTCCTGTATGGGTTTTCTACCTTATCTTCCAGTAAAAATCTGAATTCCTTATGTCCTTGGCTTATTTTACCTTCCTAAAACCTCACTGGTATTTTGGAATAGAAAAAAAATATTTTTAGAATAACCTTACTGATTCAGAGTTAATACTTTTCAAATAATAATTAATACACTCATTTTGCACTTACATTTAAGTAATACATTTTAAAATCAATGTTTTTATGATTAAAGTGTTGATCAGAATAAATATATAAAAAGAATACTTATGAAAATCATTCCTTTTCCACTAAACTATTGTATACTGAATTCCTGAATATAAAAGTTTTTCTAAAGGAATTTGATTAGATCATAAATGTTAGTAATATTGCATGGTAGAATTTGAGATAGTACTACCAAGGCAATCTGTTGGCTGAAATGTTCATATATTGGATATAGGAAATACATGTGTATTTTTGGTTTCCATCTCTGTTTATTGTATATGATTTTTTTTTCTTGAGAACGGGTGATATTTTCCAGTTTATCCATATGATGAGTACTTTTTTATTGTATCTTTTACCATGTAAATGTTATGTTGTAGAGACTTTGACTTCTGTTATGTTACCCTGAAGAATTTTTTTTTTTTAAACAGCTAATGAATCTGGTTGGAATCAACTGCAAAGTCCATCTTTTGATAATAGCTCAAATCTCAGTACAGTTCTTTTTAGCTTAACTGTAATACTTTAAGTCCATTCTATATACAATTGGTGAACTAGAGATGTGGGCAGAGTTTATATACAAAATTTGTGACTCCCTCTCCCAGACTTGGCTTTCTGGGATTTCCTCCTCATTTTCTAGTGATCCAGGATGCCCAAACCATGTTGTCTGATTCTTCTGGCCAGAGACACTGGGTTTTCTTCCAAGGTTTTTATTACCACATTTAACATATACTGTAGTCTGCACTTAGACTAAAGGCAGTAAAAAATGGGTAATTTGCCCAATATCATATCCTTCCAGATTCTATCTGCTTTTGTTTACTCTCCAGGACCTTTAAGACAGTTAAAAATTATTCATTTTTATTTTGTCAAGTTTATAGTTGCTATCTGAGGGAGCGAGCCTGATGGTAGTTTATTGGTCATAACAGTAATGGAACATAGAAAACAAAAATCAGACAAAACACCCAGGACATCCAAAAGACTTCTCACTGAATCCTTTGCTATGATCTGGGTGCTCCTTGACCTTGGAATAGTTTGTCTTTCCTAGTTCCTCCTTCCCAGGCCTTGCTGTTGCTATAGCCCATTCCTCTGTGGGCTCTTTTTAATTCATGATGGTGTGCCTGATTCAGGTAAGCCACCTCCAGGGTAGCTCATCCAGCTTCTCAGTTTTGGCAGTCACTCATGCCTATCCTAGTTCTTAGATCATTAGTGTTTGCAATGGTTGTTGACATGGCTCTTATCTAGATTTGGACACCTATTTCAGTTGTGCCACTCAAAAACATCAGGTTATAATTCCTGGATAATTCCATCCTGTGTGGAATAACATATATTTGTATTTAATTTTATTCATTGAAACAATAAACACTGAGACTCTATATGAGGGCACATATTCACCTGAGTAGTGGGGGTAATTAAGACATGATTATGAAGTGATTCCTTTTGTTGGGGTGGTAAACAGTTTTTCAAACTATTACCAATAAGTAATAATGTTCTTTAAATGCAACTATATTAACACAGAGTTGAGATTAATTAATTCCATGATGATGGAGAAGAAATTGGGATCTACCCAAACAATAATCTCTGGTTAATTCTTCAAAAGTACTCTTCATTTTTTTCTCACAAATTTATTTTTATTTTTAAGTATATTTGGGTATTAAGTTTAACATTGGCTTCTCCAATGAGAACTTAAGTTTTCGTAGAGAATATTTCTTATTAGCTAATGATTGAATCTATAGCAAAAAAAAAAAAAGCTCAATTAATAGTTATAGAGTCACTAAATAAATTGAATTTGGGATTTGAAATATCAGTGATAGCCTTTAAAATAGTGGTTTGTGTGTGACTTGGAAAAAAATTATATTGAATTAAGAAAAATAAGTTTAACAAGCAGAAGTTGGTAAGTGAAGACACATTTTCAAAAGGTTTGGATATGAACAATAGAAGAGAAATAGAAGACTTGTTCCAATAAGAAGATGGACTGAAGAAGAGTCTGTCTGGAGTCATGAAAGCATCAGTATGTTGTTAAGATAAGTTACTTACTTGTGTACATGCTTGGGATTAAATTTCCAGATTGATGGACTGTGGGAAGATGGTGTCAGACTAACAGGCAGGGGTCAATGATCTCACAAAAAAATAAAAATAAAAATTAAAAAACAGAAAAAGAGCCAAAAGCAGTCTAGATACCTGTTTGGGGGTAGGCAGATAAGGAAGACAGTTCTAAACAACTCCCAGGAGGGTGAGGGACAGAGAGACGAAGAAGTCAAAATAACAAACATGAGTTACCAAGCCTGCATGGCAGCCGGGAAGGGTTCCTGTCCCCCACCCAAAGATATTAGGTTGGGGTAAAACCCCTGGCTCACTGCAGCCACCTGAGAGGGGAACAGACATCTTCCTCCCTGTCAGCTGTTTCAAGGGAAATGGAAGGGAAGGTCAGGGTGCTTTTCTTCAGTGAATTCAGCCAGCAGAGCCCATTTTGATTCTCAGGAACACAAGAAAGCTGAGACTGAAACACCTCCATGGAAAGGTGTGCTGATGACACCACAAAGACAGGGCTGAGAGGGAAATTTATACCCTTCGTTGTTTACATTAAAAAAGAAGAAAGAGCTAAAAGTGAAGCCCTGACTGCACACCTGGAGAAATGAGAAAAACAAATCCCAAACCAAGCCGAAGGAAAGAAGTAGTAAGATCAGAGCAGAAATAAATGAAATTCATACCAAAAAAAAAAAAAAAAAAATAGAATCAACAAAACCAAAAGCCAAAAGTTGGTTCTATGAGAAGATACAAAATTGACAAACTCTTAACAAGAATGTCAAAGAAAAAAAGAGAGAAGACACAAATAAAGAAAATCAGAAATGAGAGGGGGAACATTACCACTGACCCCACAGAAATAAGAGAGATCCTAAGAGGATACTAAGAACAACTGTATGCACAAACTGATTTACAGATTCAATGCTATCCCAATGAAAATTTCAATAGCCTTTTGCAGAAATGGAAAAACCAATTATCAAATTTATTTGGAAGGTCAAGGGATCCTGAATAGCCAAAAAAGATGTTTGAAAAAGAACAAATTTGGAAGACTGTCACTACCATACTTTAAAGCATATTACTTAGCTACAGTGGAAATAACAGCATGGTACTGGCATAAAGAGAGACAGACCAATGGAACCAAATTGAGAACTCAGAAATAGACCCCCACATCTACAGTCAAGTGATTTTTGACAAGGCTGTTAAGCCCACCCAGCTGGGGCAGAACAATTTATTCAATAAATGGTGCTGGGAGAGCTGGAGATCTATATCCAAAAGAAAGAAACCTCTAACTCACACCTTATACAAAAATTAACTCAAAATGGATTAAGGACCTAAATATAAAAGCGACAACCATAAAACTCCTAGAAGAAAATGTAAGAAAACATCTTCAAACTCTTGTGGGTAGGTGGTAGTTTCTTAAACCCTACACCCAAAGCACAAACAACACAAGAAAAGAAATAGACAAGTGGGACCTCTTCAAAATTCAACACTTTTGAACCTCAAAGGCCTTTGTCAAAAGGGTGAAAAGGTGGCTGACTCACTGGGAGAAAATATTTGGCAATTACATTATCCATAAGGGCTTAATATCCATGATATGCAAAGAAATCATACAACTCAACAATAAAAAGACAAACTCCTTGCTTAAAAAATGGACAAAAGACTGAAAAGATATCTGTCCAAAGAAAAAATGCTGATTTTGTGATAATCAGGGTAGGCTAAACATTCACTATATTAGAAACCATGCATGTGTCCCCAGACCTAGTTTTTCTCCCTAGGTCTGGGTTTTGGAATGCTGGTGATAAACTAAGCCTGAAAAAAAAAAAAAAAAAAAAAGAAAAGAAAAGAAAAAATGCAAATGATGGAGAAACACATGAAAAAATGTTCAACATCACTAGTGATAGGGAAATGCAAATCAAAAGTACAAGGTATCATTTCACACCTATTAGACTGGCCACTGTTAAATAGTCGGAAAACTATAAATGTTGCAGAGGATGTGGAGAGAATAGGAATGCTTACTCACTGTTGGTGGGAATGTAGAATGGTACAGCCAGTGTGGAGGACTTTTTGACAGTTCCTAAGGAAGTTGAATATAGACTTGCCATGTGACCCGACAATACCATTACTAAGAACTGAGAACAGAGACACAAATAGACATCTGCATACTGATGTTCATAGTGGCATTATTCACTATTGCAAAAAGCTGGAAACAACCCAGGTGTCCATCAACTAATGAATGGATAAAAAAATTGCGCTGTATACCCACGATGGAATATTATGCAGTGGTAAGAAGTAATGAAGTCATGAAGCATATGACAACGTGGATGAACCTGGAGGACATTATGTTGAGTGAAGCAAGCCAGACACAAAAGGACAAATACTGTATGATTGTGCTGTTATGAACTAAATATATTGTACAAACTCATGGAGTTGATAATTAGAATATAGGTTACCAGCAAATAGGAGGATAGAGAATCGAAAACTGAGGGTTAATCTGTACAGAACTGATACGAAAGTTGTTTGGAAACCTTTGGAAATGAATAGAAATGGTGAAAGCATATCATGGTGTTTTTAGCTAGCAGAGCTATTATATGGGTATGAGAGTGTTGAAGGGGAAAGACTAAGGTCACGTATATTACTAGAAGGAAAGCTAAACACTGTAACATGGGACTGTATAAGAGAGTAAAACCTCATTAAAACACAAATAAGAGTGGTATCGCATACAGAAGACTAATTTTACAAAATACAAATCCAAATATCCAAGAGAGACAGGGGAAGAATAGCGGCCATATTTGGCAGGGAAGCATAGCGAGATCGAGAGGTGATGAGTTTTGTTTGTTTTGTGTTATTATTACTGGAACAATGAAAGTGCTCTAAGAATGATTGAAGTGATAAATGCACAAATATGTGATTGCACAGAATACCATTAACTGTACATTTTGGATGGATCTATGCTTTACTAAAATGTATCAATAAAATTGATTAAAAAATAAAAATAAAAATAAAAAAAATGTCCAGATTGTGAGTTTATTTGAAAATGCATAGACAGACTCACCTTTTCTGAGGCAAAATTGAAGGAGGCAAGGATGTGTGGTAAGTCAGATATGTTAAAAATGGAGGCGCCCAGGCCCAGGGGAATCTCTTAATCACTGGGATTTCATAGCTTACGGTGGTGGTGACTAACTTACCCTGCTGGTGCTGTGAGGAGAAGCTGCTGCTTAAGGAAATAGATGCTGTATTGGGTTAGTCACTGTGGGACCTGGGACTTCTGTTTACCTTTACTGAAAGAATCAGAGCTCAAGGAAATGGAGGAACGTTGTTGGATGGAAGATTTAAAGCTGTTTTGTGAGGCCGATGTTTAAAGAAGGATGGATATGATTTGGGGGAGAATTGAGAAAGGACACAGGCTGTGGCTGGGGCAGGAGGGAATGTGGTGTGGTATACCATGGGGAGCCTTGAGAGACAAGCAGAATGAGAAAATATTTGAGATTTGTAAAAGACTGTATTATTTTTGATGATTAAATGCTTAATACTGAAGTATCAAGGTAAATATTAAATAGAAATCATTTTTGAAGCCAATTTTAACTTCATATCATTTTTTAATGGGAGGACTATCTGAAGCCACTTTGTTTTTATCTCATACATAAACTTATTGATTTAAAAGTTGATTTCGACCACAAATAAAGCTTTTGCCGTAGAAGAACATCGTGCTCTATGCATCTCTTTAGGAGAGTTATTAACAGTTGTTCACTGTGTTCTTTTTTTCGGATTTGGAATCAAGCCATATGAATGAATTACCTGCGAAAAAGGTTTCTCTTCAGATGCCAATTTCACAGGATTGCCCTTTGCGGTGAAAGCCGGTTCTGAGCTCTGTTTTGTGGCGGACTTGGCTCCGTTGGTCCCTGTGTGGGCAGATATTCTCCGTCCCCTTTAAAGACACTTACTCAGGTCTCCTTTCTGTGTCGGTTATGACCTCATAAGCCACCTGCACAGTTCATATTTGCAAATACACCCTTGTCTATTTCATCATGTACATTAATAATTCATTAGTATAACTTTTAAAATCATATTTCCAAAGAGGAATGCTGACCAGAGGGAAAAAACATATATGACTAGATATTTATATATCTATATTTTAATTTCTTTCTATAAGTAAGTACATTTATATATACATATATTTACAATAATTGAAAAAGTTTTTCTCTCCATTGAGTTGCCTGGATTTAATTTAAAATTATTTTTATAACACTGCTAAAAATTTTCGGATAGAATAGTTATATAATTGTGTATTAAATATAGTTTTATCTGAAATTATTTAATTCTTCATTTTGAAGTGTCCAGAACGTTTTATAGTTAGAATTTAATTATATGCCATATCTCCCTAATATATGGAGGTTGCAAATAGCATGATTTACTCTGTGATTTGAACACTGAAAAACGCATCAAATATTACAAGTACCTATAACAAGGAAAACAACAGAGGAACTAATCCCCTTTCTTTTAACCAACATACCATATTAATTTTAATTCCTTTTTCACAAAATCCAAATTTCTTGGCAGAAAAAAAAGTCACTAGTTTCTATCAGAATTTAGTCGATAGATAATATGGTTAGGCATATTTTCACATGGCACACACTGGACAGTTAATTTTAACTCTAACATGTACTTCTAATGTCACTAAGAAGTCTCTAACCAGTAAACAAGTATTGAAATTTTTATTTTATCTCCTCTAAAATAGTTGGTATATAGACAAAATCCGGTTGTAACTTGTGGCTTACACTACACTGCTGCAAGAGAATATCAAAGGTGTGGGGATTTAGGAATACGTGCTTGCCCACTGAAAGTTTACATTAAAGATGAAGCAAGAAGTTTAAACTATCACTTTAAATTGCCTTATGCCAGCAAAATTGAAAGAGTAAGGAACTCTAAAAATTCACCCTTCCATAAAAGCAAAAAAAAAAAGGTGTCAGAATCAACAGTCATAAAGAACTTAATGTTAATTAACTGTGCAAAAGAAGTACATTTATAAAACAATAATAAACCACCTGGGACCACAAATATATTCTCCTGGCATTTGAGGGAATTTTTGTCATTAATTATACAAACATACACATATCTTGCAAAATTCTATTGCTTAACAAATGGTTGAAACCTCAGACTATTTAGAAATAATGCACACATATATGCACACACAGAGTTTCATATAAACATACATGAGAAGATTATTAAGAAACAATTCAGGTCAACGCTAATCTAACTCAGTGCACTATGTACTCATTGACACAATGTTAAACAATTGCATGTTCAAGAAATCCTCATCAATGCTTTAAAGGCAGATAAAAATTGTATGGAAACTGCACTATCTTTGTTTTTTTGTACAGAATAGATGTCCTTATTTCCATTTGCCCTATTCTGTATGACTGTCAACTTTTACATAGTGAATATCCTATAAGAGCGTCTCTTGCTACTCATGTAAAGTTATCTTCATAATACAAAGTTGATATATGTGTAGTTGGGAAGAAATAATAAGAGTTCTTCTAATATCTATTTTTTATTCATTAAATTTAAAAGTTGTTAAGCAACCGTTGTACATAAAAGAGGGAAAACTGCTTTAAAAAACATTGCCAGCTCATCCCCTCCCTACCCCAAAAGTGTCAAATGGCCAGTGTGTGAACTGTGGTCTATGGTTGGTGGCAAGGCTCCAGGATGTGTAAGTTCATTGAGGGTGGTGGGCCACACTGTGGGAGATGTTTGTGTGGGATGTGGTGGGAGGTGTGGGAGGTGGGCAACATGGGAATCCCAGTGGGTTCCGTGTAATATTTTGGGTAATCTAAGCACCTCTTAAAATATATGTATATATATATATATATATATATATATATAAATAAATAAAAAAAACATTGCCAGCAAATGATTTTCTGCTATTTCTGATACTTATTGGAACAATATGTTAAATTTAAGGTATGAATGAAGAAATTTAGCTTTGAAAGGATAGGACTAACAAAATTTAATGCTGGAGTTAGGATGCATCTCTACGTTAGTGAAAGATTAATGATTGTCACTGTAATTTGATTTGATTTAATATGATTGCTTTTTAAAGGAAACTCACAGTGTTGAAAATCAAATGGAAAAATGTATATGCATGCACATTTAAAATGATGTAACCATATAACTCTTAGGTTTTTTCCTATGTTTATGACAAATTAAAACAACAAATTTGCGAACTGGTAAAGAGTACACATTATAAACAAAAATGTTCAAGTAAATTACATTATAAAAGATAAAATGAAAATGAAAATACCACACTCTTTCAATTTGTATATCCATGATGATAGTCATTGTCCCTAGGAAGTTAATGAATATGGTTCAATCATATATCTTTTTCACCTATATTGGCATAAAATATGCAAAATACCTCATACTCCAATGTGTGACTAATCAGACATTGTCACATAGTTTTTACAGACTGCAACTGAGATTCCAAAACTTCCGGTAATAATTTAGCACTATTTAACCAAACAGTAGAAATGAGAATACTCCTTTCCCCCATAACTTTACTTATTGAAATGTATCAATAATTTGCACAAATAGGTATCAAAGAATGTTTACCCTAGCACTTTTATGAGCAAAGGAAAAATTAAGGAATATATTCCTAACATTCCAGAACCATGATATTGATGTGGCAAAATTAGAGTATTACCATATTATAGATACTAAGCAATTGCTGCCAAAGATGCTTTATACCAACCTAGGAAATGTGATGTTTTATATTTTAGTTTTAAAGAAAAGGGAAAAAAAGCAATGTGAAAAAGTGGATGACAATTAAAAACAATTTGTGTATGTATGTAGCATTATTAATAAATTTAATTGTAAAAGTGTGGAAATAAAAAAAACAATCTGTATGAATTGATTTATTGATGAAGAAATTTATTAGTGAATTTTGATATGTATTTATTATAATCTCTAAATCCCATATTTTTCAAGGAGTTTAGACAACATTGCACCTGAATTTTCATCCGTGATGGTGTCTTAGTTTGCCAACAGTATGACATATCACTCCCTACTTCGTTTAAACCACAGTGTATTAGTCAGCCAAATGGGTGCTGATACAAAGTACCAGAACTCTGTTGGCTTTTATAAAGGGTATTTATTTGGGGTAGAAGCTTACAGTCACAAGGCCATAAAGCATATGTTACTCCCCTCACCAAAGTCTGTTGCCACGTGTTGGAGCAAGATGGCTGCCGACTTCTACAAGGGTCCACCCTTCTTTCTCTTAAGGCTTCGTGGTCCCAGCTTCTTCACATCTCAGCTGTAGACTAGCTTAAGGCTCATCTCTTTCCTGGGGGTCATTTCTTTCTGGGCTTTCGCAGCTGTTCAGGGCTCTGGTCTCTTTAGCTGCAAACTATCAGGCAAACAGCTTGGCTTTCTCCTAGGGGCTACAGAGGCCAAAACTAAACTCGCTGTGTTCTCCTCCCTGTATTTACTTCCCTGTCTTTGACCGAGCTTCCGTTTATATAGCCTCCCATGGGGGGGCGGCAAGGGGATGCAAACTGAGTCGCCCTAATGACATGGTCAAATAAAAGCCCAAATCTTGATTTAATAAAATAAAAGTGAAACCTCTGAATCCAATACAATCTAATATGTCCAGAGGAACAGACCAGTTTACAAACACAATCCAATATCTGTTTTTGGAATTCATAAACAATAGCAAACTGCCACACGCGGTTACTTATTTTCTCACAGTTTTGGAGGCTACAAGTCCCCACCAAGGCGTTGGGAGGTCTTGCTTCCTCCCAGAGTCTGTTGCGCTCCTAAATTCCTCCATCACATGGTGATCCCTTTGTTCCTCTGTCTTCTACTGACTCATGACGTCCAGAAGAACTTTTGCTCAACAGGACTCCAGTCCTATGCGTCAAGCACATCTCCCCCCATCTGAATAGGTTTTCTAAAGAAACTAGTACAGCAAGTCCACACCTGAACTAAAGTAGCACCTTCAAAGTCCAATTTACAAAAGGGGTTTGTACTCACAGACACACACTTGAATATGTCTTTTGTGTGGTATGTTATTCAGCCCCCAACAGACAATGTTCATGTTCATTAGCTTTATCACAATGAAAATCATTGTATATCAAAGAATTATTAAGCTAATTGAATATAAGTCATAAATGTATGTAACTGCCTGCTCAAGAGTATGCCTTCATTTTTCATGGAAGAGGTCAGTGTGCTTCTCAGTTAGATGGGACCTATTTCTCCTTCTTTTAAATGCTGTTTCTTCTTTTTCCCATTCTAGCTCTATGGGGGGAATGTATTTTGTTATATGCCCAGAATCACTTCTATTGGAAGTGATGGTCGCATATAGCCAGTCAGTCTACCTCTGTAACCTGGGCTCCTGGCATAGCTATTCCATTGGACTTTCTCTGTTCCCTGATAATCTATTGAACAAACACTCAACCAGAGAGAAGAAAGTTGGACTCTCATCTGGTAGTGTGTTGACTTTTCTTCTTACCAAAGCCTGGTGATTTAGATTTCTCTTAATTTTTATGAGACATTTTATTCCATAAATGTATTCCTTTTTCTTGCTTAGTCATAGTTGATTTCTGTTGCCTGGTGCTGAAGCACTAAAATTTATACAGAAAATAGTGTAAAGAGGTGGACTGCAGGCATCCTGATCTCTCTCTCCCTTTTCTTCCACTCTCTCTCTTTCATCTAGATTCTTTCTGTCATTGTTTGGCCAATGGATATCCAATTGTTCCAGCACCTTTTGTTGAACAGAGTATTCCATCCGCATTTTATTACCTTGAAAATCCATTGCTCATATGTATTTGGGATATTTTGGGACTATTTATTCTGTCCAATTGATCTTTATGTCTATTTTATGCAAATATCATATTCTTGATGACTGTAGTTTTATGGTTAGTCTCAAAATCAAGTATTTCAAAACCTCCATTTTTTTTTTATATTTTCCAAAATGGTTTTGTCTATTTTATGACTTTATATTTTAATATGAATTTTGTATTCAGCTTATAAATTTCCAAAATGCCTACTGGAAAATACAGTTAGATTTGGGGAGAATTGACACATCAACAATATTGAGTTATCCTATCCATAAATTTCATACCCCTTTACTATTTAAAATTTCACTCAGCAGTGTTTTCTCGGTTTCAGTGTACAGTTCTTACACAGATTTTGTTAAATTTATCCCTGAGCAGTTCATATTCTGTAAATGTCATTGTGTTAATTTCAATTTCCAGTTGTTTGAGTTAATATGTATGAATTATAGTTACATTTATTGGTACTCAATGTTTTTGTAGATTTCTTAGGACTCATTTACAGAGATAATCATGTCATATACAAATAAGGACTTTTTGAAAATTTGTCTTTCACAATTTACATTCCTGTGTGTTTTTCTTCCTCATTGTATTGACTGGTAAAACAGTAAAAATGCTGTCTTGTTCCCTAAGAGGTTTATTTATCATTAATTAATTATTATTATTTATTATTATTATTTATTATGTCAACAAGTGTGATACCAGCAGCAGATTTTTGTAGATGAGTAAATTTTGACAAATGGAGTCTTAATTTTTTCAAATGGCTTTTAGACATACTGGACAGAATTATGTGTATTTTTTCCTTTCTTAGTCTATTAATATAAGTAATTATATTGATTGCTGTTTTAATATTAAACCTTTCTTCCATTCCTGGTATAAATCCAGAAAATTATGGCATATCACTTTTACATAGTAAGGAATTTCATTTGTTAATATTTTGTTACAGTTTTGTGCATCTTTGTTTATGAGAAATATTAATCTATAAGTTTGTGTTTACTCATTTTAAGAACATTTTTGTCTGGTTTTGGTATAAGGAAGTGCTGACCTCATAAAATAGGATGAGATGTGTTTCTTTTTACTCTATTTTGAGGAATATTTTATGCAGAGTGGGTGCTTTTTCTTCTATAATTGCTAGAATGTGTGACAGTTTTTTAACTATAAATTCAATTATTAAGAGATATAGTGCTATTCTGGTTTTTAATTTCTTCTTCAATGAGTTTTGTTAGTTTATTTCATTTGATGACTTTGTCCAATTAAATTGTTGAGTATATTAGCTTAATGTTGTTAATAATATGCATTTATACTTAATATCTGTAACATGTGGAGGGATTCTTCTACTTTCTTTCCTGATAGGGGTAATTTTGTGTTTTTTTTCTTTTCTTTCGCCTGAGCAGTCCAGAGAGAAGATTGTTATTTTTATTAGTCTTTGCATTAACCAGCTTTTAGCTTTATTGATCTTCTCTATTTTTATTTTGACTTCATTTATTTTTGTTCTTATATGTATTAATTTTTCATCTTTTAATGTGGGGTTTAATTTGATTAGTTTGATTCTTTTTCTAGTTTCTCAAGGTGAATATTTAGATAAAAGATTTAAGACATTTTTTCTAATATGATTTTAATGTTATAAATATATACATTTATAAAGTGCCTTCTGAATATTATTTCAGTTTCATCTTACAAATTTGAATACATTTTTATTTTATTCAGAATACGTTGTCATGGTTGAAGATCCACATACATCTGAAAAGAGGATATGTTCTGTCATTGTCTGGTGGAATAGTCTATAAATATCAGTACCATCAGTGTTGGTAAAATCTTCTTATACTAACTCATTTTCAGTCTACTTGTTCTGTTCATCACTAAGGGAAAAGTGATGAAATCAACTAAAATTGCAGATTTAGCCATTTCCCCTTATAAATTTTATCAATTTTTACCTCATATATTTTGAAGGTATGTTTTCTGGCGCCCTCGTTTTTAGGAGTCTCACGTGCTCTTTGTAAACTGACCATTTTCTAATTTAAAAACGTACCTCTTTTTCTTTTGTAATATTTTGTTTTCAGATTTTTACTTTTCAAGTGTTAATAGGACCCTCCAGCTATCTTTTGATTCGTTATTGCACGATATGTTTTTTTCCTTTCTTTTAATTTTAATGCATTTGAAATTTATATTTAATGTGTGCAGTGATTTGCTTTTTTCTCCCACCTGACATTTTCTGCCTTTTAATTAGAATGTTTCAGCCCTTTTGTTTTAAAGTAATTAATGATATAATTGACATCACAGCATGCCTATTTTCTATTTGTCCTGCTTAGTCTTTAAGCCATGTTTTGTTCTTTTTCTACCTTATCTCAATGAGTGGAGGGTTCTTGTAGTATTTAATTTAATGTTCTGTTTGTTTGGATTCTCATTTTTATCCCTTTGTCTTACTCTTTAGTGGTTGCCTTTGGATTATAATATACATTGCTAATTAATCACAATTTATATTCAAATCATATTATGTCCATTAGCCAAAAGTTTAAGGCCCTTACGATATATGTCCATTTCTTACCTCCCATCCTTTGTGATATTGTTCTCATTTTACTTATATTTATACTAAAAATCCCCAAATGCATTGTTAATATTGTTGCTTTAAAATGTTAGTTATATTTTTACAGATTATCAAGTGAGAAAGTACTTTATGCTTGCTCATATATTAACTATTTCTTGCTCTCTTTATTCTTTTATGTAGATCTAAATCTATGTTATACATAATTTTCTTTTTGCCTTGAGAACTTGCTTTAACATTTTTTATTAAGTTAGACTTCTGGCAATGAATCTTCTCACTATTTTTTGGTCTAAGAAAGTCTTTATTTCACCAACATTTTTAAAAAGTTTTTATTTTTAATTGTACTTAGAATTCTAGGTTGAGAGGTGTGGTTTTTTTTTTTTTTTTTCCTTTCATTAATTTAAAGACATTGCACCATTGTTTTTTGTATTGCAGAGTTTCTGACACATATCTTAAGTTTATTCTTATCTTTATTCCTCTTTACCAAACATGTCTTCTCTCTGTGGCTTTTTTGAGAAGATTTATTTATAGAGTGCTCTGCCCTTTCTACTCAAGAGTGATGAAAACTATTGCATTCCAGTTAAATCTGCCACAAATCAATGCACTCAACAGTTCTAAAATCCCCACCAAATGTCATTACTTTGGTAACTCATCAAATCCCTAGCTAATATGGAATATCTCCTTGTGTCAAAATGTTTTTTATCAAAAGAAGATCACTTGTTGCCTCAGCTGTCACATCCTTATAGCCAATTGCTCACTGAAATATCCTTGCCAAAGCTCTTTAAGCCGGATCTAGTATGGGTAATTGACAATAACATTTTAAATCCATTGGAAAAAAATATTTTAACTATTCATCAAGTATTCCAATGAACTAAGATTATGTCTTGTCATTATGAATCCCATTATTAATTGATCAATCACTACATTGTAAAATAACTGATGGTTTAGGATTTTCTGTGCCTCCAAGGAGATTAAATGCAAATCTATGTCAGTCATCTGTTAACAAAGGCTTCTTTAAGGAATCTACTGGAATACAAATGGAATGCCCTACAGCAGTTTTGATCAACTGTAACTCATTTTCTTTTTTTTTCTTTTTTCTAAATAAGCCCTTTAGTTAAGGTGCCTATTTGATTTTTGGTCTGATTTTTCTTCCTTTAAAAGGAACTCTTATTCAGAAGAATTTTATCAAAGTACTTAACATTGATACAAATTAGAGTTCTGTCTTTTTCTTTTTTTTATATACAATGTTCTAGTGGATGTAGGTTTTGAGAGGCCTGAAGACAGAGAAAGCACCAAAGTCTCAACTACTTGAGACTTCAGTGAAAGAAGTGCTTCTCCCCTCAAGATCTTTTTTTTTTTTTTTTTAATTAAAGGCAGAGAGATGTAGTATTTCTCTGAATATCTCAAATGAATGAAGACAGTTTGGTCATTTTTCTCAGTAATCTTATGATACTGAAATTTTATTTCAAGTCAATATTTTGGCAACAAGCTCTGAGATACAAAATGATTCAATCTTTAATATAATTTACATCATACACTGTCAGCTCCACACTAACATTATATCCTCCATCCTCAAGATAGCTTTGGTACATGCATTGTGCCTTCTCCTTGACATTGCTGAAATGAGAAGGCAGGCACGATGAGCAAAGCTGCACATTCATTCATTTATTTATTCCAAAATCCTGCAGTCACGTTATCAATCAAGGTCTCAGGTCTTAAGATTGGAAAAAAGGAAGATGACCATCATTCCTGTGCCATTAGTGAGTAGTCATCTGTTGGGGAAGGCCCATGGAAGTTCACATGGAATGAATGCAAAGTGCTGTTGTGCACACAGTAGGAAGTAGACTATATAATATATACTTATCTTCTCCTCATAACTGGCTTATTTCTTGAGATAGGGGTTATTTCTTAGTCATTTTAACACCCCAATTATGACTTAATGCAATGGTATATAGCAAACTGTTGCTTCCCCAACTTTTGTCAGGACTGAATCACATGGAGTAAGTATAAACTATAGATTCCTGGGTTTAGAGCTTGTGTGACGTAGTGATAGAGCCCAGTGGGGTGCTTGGGCTCAACTCCCTTGTTCCTTGTTACTTGGCTGACCTTGGGTATATTATTGAAATTCTCTGTGACTCAGTTTCCTCATCTTAAAATGGAGTCAATATCTTCATAGTACTGTTACCAGGGTTAAGTGAGTTAGACATACATAAAGCTTTAAATTATACAGGCTTAAGGTAAGCATTCAACACAATCCTTAGTCATTTTTAGGAATGCACTGAATCATAATGAACAAATGTCATATCAGAGAATCATGCCAAGACTCTGTCTCCTTAACTGGAATAGTTTTTCTTTACAGCTCTTTCATCTGACATATTTGTTTGCAATTTTAAATCTCTCTTTTCCTCAATGTAAGGCAACCTTTTTGAAGGTGTGGTATTTTTGTTCACTATTATATTCCTAGTACTTTGTTCCTAAACTGAGCACACCTAGAAGATGTGTCATTTGTATTGGTTCAATAAATTAAAGAATAAAGTGTTGAATAAATCATATGTTTCCTATCACTATATTGAGGAAAATCACTCCCTAAAAGATAACAAGGAGTTGCAAATATTCTCACTGTCCTGATTTTGTGATAATGAGGGTAGGCTAAACATTTGCTATATTAGAAACCATGTATGTGTCGCCAGTCATAGTTTTTCTCCCTAGTTCTGGTTTTTAGAATGCTGGTGAAAAACAAGCCTGATTTATTATATGACCATCCTGTGTAAGGGAAAAGACTGTAACTCTAAGTATCTTTGGACAATCTTAAGAGATGTAACAGGGGGATGGATGTGGCACAAAAGGTTGGGCGTCTGTCTCCCATATTGAGGGACCTGGGTTCGATCTCCGGGACCTTCCGGTAAAAATTAAAAAAAGGAAAATATAGAAGACACATGGGCCACCAGTTGCCGTGTGCAGGTGCACTGCTAGGCCCCGTGCGTGGGTGCACAATTAGGCCCCACAAGCCACGCAGCAAGATGATGACATAACAGGAGAGTGACACAAGGGAGAGCCAAGACGAGACGTGCTGAAAAATCAGGAACGAAGGTGGCATAGGTGGTAGGACGCCTCTCTCCCACATTGGAGGTCCCGAGGATCGAATCTCAGTGAAGACAGGAGGAGAAGGATGAGAAGAGAGGGCGGGAAACGGACACAGAGAGTTGCCCAGTGAATGGATACAGAAACAGCAAAGATGGGAGGGAGGGCTAAAAATGTATAAAAGTAAATTAACAAATAAATCCTTAAAAAAAAGTGTATAGGGAGTAAGATACGGACTATAGTTAGTAGTAAAACTTTGACAATGTTCTTTCATAATTTGTTAACAAGTGTTTTATAACAATGCAAAGTATTTGTGGTGGGGTGATGTGTGGGAGCCCTGTATGATGTTATGCATGTTTGTTTTGTAAGTTCACAATGTTTACTGAACACTTATTGTTTATGTATGTTCATGTAAGAATGATATACTTCAGTAAATTGTTTATAAAAAAAGATAATAAGGAGAAATCACGATATAAATAGTGGGGATTATTCAGAATGGACCCTTGATAGATGTTTCACATAACAGATTTATGGGGCTTAATAGGTACATTGCTAGCATGATAGTTAGAACTTCATTTCTCAATTTGAGGATGAGGTATGTATACAGAACCTTTGACTCTCTCCATCTAATACCTCACATGGTTGCCAAGTCTTACAGTTTCTACTCTAAGCATCGCCAATATTTTGAAACTCTTACTTCTCTGCAGGTCCAGTAAAGGTTAACTAACTGTGCCTGTACTGCACTTGTGCTGAAACCTAGCCGCGCATTACCATGGCTCCTCTCTGAGGCATGCAAGCCTTGTAACATCTGACTCTACCTTTATTTTCACAGCTTGCTAATTTCATTCCATAGAAGCCACTTTCTTCTTTAATGTCCCTGGCTATACAATTTCATTCCTTTAATTCAATATTGGGCCAGTTTCTGTGAAATTGCCTCTATTTTACACATGCTGCTTTGATCAAGAGCTCAATTCTTCATTAAGTCCAACTGTCTTCTCTTTCCATGTCTACAAAAAGTTTCAATAAAATGCTGCTGAAGAAAATTTATATAATTGGGCTGAATATTTCCACTATTCATCCATCCATGGTTTCCACATCACCCTCGCCCTCAGCAGGTGAATTCACAGGTAAAATGGATACATCAGCAGATTGATTCTGGAACTTTCTCTTACCCCATAAAAACCAGGTCAACATGATACATATTCTTTCCTACTGTCCTCCTGTTCCATGGTTGACATGTGTTTATGGCTAATCTCTCTACCTGTTTTTTTTTTTTACTTTTTACTTTTTATTTTGAAATACTTCCAATTTTTTAGGACACTTACAAATATAATACAAACCCCATACAGAGAATTACAACACATCCCTACACCCCCAGATACTCAGAACCAGAGATTTTAATATTTTGCCACA
Source organism: Tolypeutes matacus (assembly GCA_026826555.1). Lineage (NCBI taxonomy): Eukaryota > Metazoa > Chordata > Mammalia > Cingulata > Chlamyphoridae > Tolypeutes > Tolypeutes matacus. The sequence goes on along the minus strand of JAKSZT010054215.1, from coordinate 8,271,208 downwards.
TTTGCTGTATCATTCTAGCTATCCACCTGTAGCCATTTGGCAATTTGATATAATTATGAATTTCAAAAATATACTTGGATCATGCTTGTAAACTGATCTGTTAATCTGGGCATGATTAAGTTATGATTAGGACGTTGACTGGGACACGTCAGTAGGGTGTTGAGCCCCACCCCTTGGTGGGTGGAGAATCAAATATAAAAGGCAAGGCAAAGGACAGAAGGAGCAGTTTTTGAGAAGCAGTTTTGATGTTGGAGTTTTGATGTTGGAGAGAAGGTCCCAGGAGAAGAGAAGTGAGCCGTTCACCTGAGAGTCTACAGCTGACCTTGTAGAGAAACCAGAGGAGCTAAGCCCAGAGAGAAACGCAGCCCCGGGAAGAGAGGAACCCAAGAAGCCTGAACCCTGGAAAACATCAGCAGCTGTCTTGCTCCAACACGTGGCAATGGACTTTGGTGAGAGAAGAAACTTAACACTTTATGGCCTGGTATCTGTGGACTTCTACCCCGAAATTAATACCCTTTATAAAGACCAACCCATTTTTAGTATTTCACATTAGCACCCCTTTGGCTGACTAATACACCACCTATCAATCCATCTATCTCCCTATCTAACTCTTTGTCCATTTGTCTGTGTATCCATCTAGTTATCAATTCATTTCCAAACACTTGAGTGTTCGGTTGAATACATCATACTTCTTGAACACTTAAGACTGCCATATATATTTCTTATTCTTAAGAATAAGAAATGTATATATGGTTACATATACACTTATGTAACCAATGCATGTATACCAATTATATACAACAATGAACCAAATTCAAGAAATTTAACATTGATATAAAGCTTGTATTCTATATTCCATTTTTTCATAAGTCCCAATAATGTCCTTTTGAGCCTTTTCTCCTCCTTTGTTATATCCCATCCAGGAACATATATTGCATTTAATTGTTATTGTCTCTTCAGTAGTTTTTCATTTCTTTTTAAATTGTGGAACATTTATACAACATAAACTTTCCCCTCTCAACCACTCTCTGACCATTCAGTGAGATTAATCACATTCATAAAGTTGCGGTACCTTCACTGCTTTCCGTTACTAAAACTTTCCCATCTCTCCAAACCCTACACACATTTTGTATTAACTTCACGTTTTCCCTGCCCCCCCACCTATGGAAACCTGTACTCTAATTTCTGTCTTTATGAAATTACATGTTCTCTGATATTTTTTGTAGTTATCATGGGGCTTAAATTTAACATCCTAAGTCTATAACATTCTCCTTTGCTTTGATACCAATTTAACTTCAATAGCATTCACAAACTATGTTCCAAAATCCCTCTGTGCCCCAACCTTTAGGTAGTTCTTGTCACAAATTACATGTGTAAAAATTATGAGTCCAGTTTCACTGATTTATCATTATATTTTATGCATTTGCCTTTTAGATCCAGGAAGTATAAAGTGGAGTTACAAACCAAAAATAAAATGATACAGACAGTTATAATTACCCATGTTGTTAACAAGTACAGAATTCTTTTTTTCTTCATGCAGCTTTGATCTATTGTCTCTTGTCCTTTCCTTTCAACATGCAGAACTCCATTTAGCATCTCTTGTAGCTGATCAAGTGGTGACAAACTCTCTCAGCTTTTGTTTATCTGAGGATGCCTAATGCTTTCCCTCATTTTTGAAAGACAGTTTCTTCTGGATTTAGAATTCTTGTTTGGCATTTTTTTTCCCCATTACTCTAGGTATGTCATCCTACTGCCTTCTTACCACCATGGTTACAGATGAGAAATCATCTTAAACTTTATTGAGGCTTCCTTGTATGTGAAGCATGTTCTCTCCTGTTGTTTTCAGAATTCTCCCTTTACCTTTGGAATTTAACAGTTTGATTATAATATGACACAGCATGGGTCTATTTGGTTTTATCCGGTATGGAGTGCAATGAGCATCCTGTACATTCTTCCAGGCCTTTTCTTAAATTAGGGAAGTTTTCAGCCATTATTTCTTTGGATATCCTCTCTGCCCTTTTATCTCTTCCTTCTCCTTCTGGTATTCCAACAATGTGTATATTTGCATGCTTGATGGTGTCCCACAAGTTTCTCAGGCTCTGTTCACTTTTCTTCATTCTTGCCTCTTTCTGCTCCTTATACTGGATGACTTCAAATGACTTATCTTCAAATTCACCAATTCTTTCTTCACCAGCTCCAATCTGCTGTTGAATCTACCTGTTTGTTGAAATCAATATTGCTTAAAGCCATGTATTGTCAGACACCATGGGTTTGAAACTTGGCTCTGATGGTTAATATCCATCTGATTTTAAGTTATATTAACTACTCAGTATTTCTACTTTCTTATCTTTAGGTGAAGATAAGTGGTAAAAGCCATTGTTATTGCCCTTGCCATTGTTCCTGAATGTCATCATCTACTTCTCCTGGTTTAGTGTGTCCTGGTGAAAATAAATAAATTCCCAGTCTCCTTCTTTTTGCTAATTGTCTGTTTTCCCACAGACTTATTTTGGATTGTATGAATGCTTTTCCGTTTAAGAAAAGTTGATCTTTTTCCTATACAATCTTACTGATAATTTCTGGATTATATATCTATGGTTTCGGCCACAGTAACTTTGTTTTGTTTTGTAATACAAGCGAATGAACTGCTTCTCCCTTGTTGTGAGTCATTGTCTTACACTGCCACTGTTTTCCAATGAAAAGAGTTTTGAAACAGGTTTTGACAGTTTAAATTTGGTGAATCCCAAAAAGATAAAGATTATGTTTTTAAACTAATCCATTCCTGTAGGTATGAGATCCTTTTTGATTGGACTACATCAGTGAGGTGTGTCTCAGATTAAGTCTCTGCCCTCATATATAAATGGAGCTGATATAAACAGAGACACCTAGAGAGACAGATACACACAAAGAAAGGAAGTCACTGTATTTGATCCTGCAATGTGAGACAGAGGACTCCAGGTTCACCCAGAGCTGAGCTCAAGGAGAGAAACCCTGTGAGGCTCAAAGAGGTGAGGCCCAAGGAGAGGTGAGCCTGTTGGATCAGGGTTGAACTCAGGAAGAATACAGAGCAGCTGAGACTAAGAGAGAAGGCCCGGTAAGACACAAGTCCTATGCGTGGTTGTCCTCAGCTGGTTGCCCTCAACTCCAGGAGATGGTAGATTCTGAGGAGAAGGCAGAGACCTCAGCAGAGATCAGTGGCCATCTTGCTTCACCATGTGGCAACTGACTTTGGTGAGAAAGCATCTCTACTGATGTCTTGATTTGGAATTTTACAACCTCAGAATTTTAAGCTTTTACCCCAAATAAATCCCCATTATGAAAGTGAATACATTTCTGTTACTTTTTAAAATTGGCAGCCCTGAGGCAAACTAAGACACAGGTTCTTTCCCTTCAGCAACAAAAAGCATTTTCTCTAAGATTTTCATAGCTTTCAAACTCTTTTCCAGTTGGGACTACCTAATAGATATTTACTCAACTAGAAATATAAATAAACTAAATTCTCCATCAGAATATCATTTAGAGTTGAAGAAGGAAATCATTTAAATGACTTTCCTTCATGTCAAATGATACTAGGTAGAGAGTTTAGTGTTTCATAACATTGGAGCTTACCCCAATTTCCTCAATAAGTGGGAAATATATTTTGAAGAGTAAATGCATTTTTATTACTTTAAGTGAAGAATGAACTCTCTTCCTACCCTAAAACCTGTAGTTTACTTTATGGAGCTATACCATTAACTTGTAAGGTAAATTGTTAAACTGATAAGGATGCTAATATATATTATATATTATGTACATTGTATATATACATGCCTCTTCTCCTTCATTCCATTTCTATGTAGTCCTTTAATTTCAATACAATCACATTAGTAAACTTTTATGTCACTTTCAAAATTATCTGAACTACAGCTCAATTTACATCCTAAATTCTCCTTAATGACTAGAAATTAAAAGTATGCTATAACCATTGGGCAATTTGATGTGATTATGAATTCCAAAAATATAATTGGACCATGCTTATAAACTGATCTGTTAATCTGGGCATGATTAAGTTATGATTAGGGCATTGACTGGGCCATGTCAGTAGGGCATTGAGCCCCACTCCATGTTGGGTGGGGGAAGAAAATATAAAAGGCATCACAAAGAACAGAGCTAAAGCAGTTTTTGAGAAACAGTTTTGATGTTGGAGAAAAGGCCCCAGAGGAAGAGAAGTGAGCCATTCACCTGATAGTCTACAGCTGACCTTGTGGAGGAACCAGAAGAGCTAAGCCCAGAGAGAAACGCAGCCCCGGGAAGAGAGGAACCCAGAAGCCTGAACCCTGGCAAACATCGGCAGCTGTCTTGCTCCAACATGTGGCAATGAACTTTGGTGAGAAGAAACTTAACGCTTTATGGCCTGGTATCTGTGGACTTCTACCCCGAAATAAATACCCTTTATAAAGACCAACCCATTTTTGGTATTTCACATTAGCACCCCTTTGGCTGACTAATACAGAATTTGGTACTGAGGAGTGGGGAAGTGCTTTTGCATATACCAAAATGTTGGAACAGTTTTATAAATGAGTAAGGGGTATTTTTTGGAGGAATTCTGAAATGCTTGATGGAAAAGGCCTAGATCACTTTGAAGAGACCGTTGATAGTAATTTGGATGCTAAAGAGACTTTCTACAATGCCTTAGAAGTAAATGATGAAACTATTATTGGAAACTGGAGGAAAGGTGATCCATGTTTTAAAGTTGCAGAGAACTTAGCAAGATTAACTCCTGGTGTTATATGGAAGACAGAATTTGAAAATGGCAAACTGGAGCATTTAGCTGAAGTACTTTCCAAAGTAAACCCGGAGAATGTGGCTTGGCTTCTCCTTGCAGCTTATAGCAAAATACTAGATGAGTGAAATACACTAAGGACTGAACTTTTGGGCACAAAGAAATCAGAAACTGATTCTGGAACCTCCAAGTTTCTGGAAATCAAATTCCCAGATAAAAGTGCCCCATTTAAAGACTTAGCTAAATCTGGAACTTGAAAGTCAGAATTGAAGATGCAGTTATCTCGGAAAGACTTGTGGAAAGTCTTACTGTCTGATGGCTTGGACCCCTGCTTCCTGCATGCTAAACCAACAAAGTTTTTGAGAGAGCTGTATGAACAAAACCACTGTCAGCTTGGACAAAAGAGGACATGGAAAGGAGAGATTGAAGGAGAAACTGCTTTAAGAAGAAAACTGTGGAAGCAGAGATCTGGGATTAAGACATCTCCTTGGGCCAAGAGAGGAGCCCCACCCATGTGTACAGAGAGGGTGAGTTTTCCCCAGCAGTTGAAGAGGGTGGATATCCCCACCCAATGTTCTGGGAGAGTTTTGCCACCCCAGGGTGCAGGGAGGGTGGAGCACATTCCTCAAAGATTAGGTCGGTTAAGGTCAACACCCAATAGGTCTGAGAGGGGTGTACCTGTCCCCCATGGATTAGAGAAGGCCAGGTGGTCAACCCATTGCTCTGAGAGGTTGAACCTGTATGCCAAAGGTTAGGGAAGGCCAGGTGGTCAACGCATTACTCTGAGAGGTTTGAACCTGTATGCCAAAGTTAGAGAGGATGTTGTCTTAACCTCACTGTACTAGGGTGGCTAAGACTCTAACCCAAAGATTAGGTAAGGTGTAGCAATCACCCCAGCACTCTTGGAGGGTGAGGTCTGGAGCTTGGTCGACACCCAGATGCTTGATGAGGGTGGAACCAAGAAAGTGGCCATTGGGCAAGCCTGTGGAAAGGGTGGATCCCATGTGGCACCAAGGAGAAGAAACCATCATCTTAAGAATGACTCTCAGACTTTGAAATCGAATGGAGGATGCCCTGCAATTTTACTAAACTGTAAAGGATCCATGACTCATGTTTAACATACCAATTTCTCCTTACGATATTGAAAATGTTTATCCTTTGTCTTTCCATTTGTGTATTGGAAGCAGTTAAATGGTTTTGTAAGTTTCAGAGGTCTACAACAGACGGGATTTTGCCTGAAGACAAACTGTATTTCTTTAAACTGCCTATGATATGATTTTGTACTTGAATTGTTACTGATTTAAGGTTTTTTGAATATTGTAATGTATTTTTGGAATTCAGAGGGTAGAGTGTAACCATTGGGCAATTTGATGTGATTATGATTTCCAAAAATATAATTGGATCATGCTTGTAAACTGATCTGTTAATCTAGGCATGATTAAGTTATGATTAGAGCGTTGAGCCCCACCCCATGATGGGGGAAGAAAATATAAAAGGCATCACAAAGAACAGAGCTAAAGCAGTTTTTGAGAAGCAGCTTTGATGTTAGAGAAAAGGCCCCAGAAGAAGAGAAGTGAGTTGTTCGCCTGATAGTCTACAGCTGACCTTGTGGAGGAACCAGAAAAGCTAAGCCCAGAGAGAAACGCAGCCCCGGGAAGAGAGGAACACAAGAAGCCTGAACCCTGGCAAACATCGGCAGCTGTCTTGCTCCAACACGTGGCAATGAACTTTGGTGAGAAGAAACTTAACGCTTTATGGCCTGGTATCTGTGGGCTTCTACCCTGAAATAAATACCCTTTATAAAGACCAACCCATTTTTGGTATTTCACATTAGCACCCCTTTGGCTGACTAATACATATGCTAAGGAAGTGGGACAGGAAGAATGGAAACTCAAAAATGGAGGTTCCTCACAACATTTGGAAGTGTAGACTTCCCTCCTTCCATCATATATAATCACATGTGCCTTAGAAGGCCAAACTGATTGGGCTCTTCCTTCAAAACTGTGGGAATCCTGCTTTGCTGCAAAGCCGATCAGGGCCAAGTCATGTCTAAGCAACTATTATTAGGGGATGACCTTAACTATTTTTTGTCTAAAATAGTTCATTCTCACTTTGGAGAATGTACCTATAGACTTTGTGTATTTGCAGTTCATTCATTTGGGATTCATATCCCAGTGCATACCTCTCAGTTTCTGGGAGCTCTGAGATTGTCAATGGTTCCTTTAGGACCTTAGGTTTTGGCAGCTTTTCACCTCTTTTTGGGGCACTACCATTCTTAAACATTCCTAATTGTTATCTTTAAATTATCCTCCACTGGGATATGTAATTTAAACTTGCTTTTTAGTCCCTAATTAAGAGTAACTAGCTCAGGGTTGTTTTTAATCAACTGTCTAAAATCAGTAAACACATATGATTCAAAATCTGTGCAGTTGGTGAAGGAATACCGTGGCACACCTCAACAGACAATTTAGGACCCCTGGACTGTTTTAGTAGGATGACTCTTGTTAGGTACTCTGCAAAATGCATATTTCCATATTTTTAAGGAGTCCATTCCCCAACACTGAACTTCTTAGTTTGTCATAGTTTGCATACCTGCCACATACACAGATATACACAGAACACTTGGTCAAGAACTTCTCAGGCCATTTTCTCTTGTGATAAGCTAAATCCATTTGTTCAGAAGGTGTGATAGCCTCTGGTACATATACCTTTCAGCTCCTCAGAGAAGGATTCACCTAGTTTAGAAATATCTCCATTTTGATATATATATATAGATAGATAGATAGATATAGATAGCATTTAGTACCATAAATGTTATGCAAAGTTTATAAAATAGCACTGACTAACAGCTGGCTTGGTTCTAATGACTTTATAAAAACCAGCTACTTTAAGACTCACAATCAACCTATGTGCTTAGAACCGTTACTTTGTTTTCTTTTCATGCATAAGTTAAGTTGGAATCCCAAAATGTTAATTATTTTCCACATGGGTCATACCTCATTGATAGTGTCTCCAGAACTGATAGTGAAATTTTATCCAGGTCTGTGAGTGAATCTCTAGTCCATGCAGAGTTTAAGGACTCATCTTTAAAAATCCCAGGGTGTTCCGTGTAATATTTTGGGTAATCTAAGCACCTCTTAAAATATATGTATATATATATATAAATAACATTTTTGTAAACAAATACACATATATGCATATATATTTATATATCATTTTGCAAATGTTTGTATGTATTGTGAGAATTTTGATTTTTACCCATAATAAAAAAAAATAAAAAATTAAAAAAAATTAAAAAAAAGGTGTGTAATTTCAGTTATGAATGAAGCTTTGTTATATGGTATTTCAAGCATAGATTTTAATTTAAATGTTGTCATCCCACACTAAACAGGTTGTCAAATATGGTTCAATTATCAACTATCTATGTTGACCTCAAGAATATCAGGTTATAAGTAATGATCACTAGAGATAAATTCAGGTTTAATTGAGGGTGTCCACAATCTGTAGATAGATTACTGTCATGTATCCTGTTATTCAGAGAGCTCAGTGTTTATTTGAAGATGAATTTCTCCTCTTATATGTTTTTACAGTTTAACACAAATATTTTAAAAAATAGCCATTTTGTCACCTTATCAGATATTAACCTATTTCTTCAATTTATGTTTAAAGCAAATGAAATTGTAGCAATTCACAGCACATATGACAAACATGTAACATTAAAACAATGATCACTAACACATGCACCATATAACAAAAAAATAAGAATATATAGAAAGTATGTCTACTTATTTTGTCTTCCCATACACTATAGATAATGTTTAATTTTGATAAAAAATACATATAAATTCCTTACTTTGAGAGAATTGTATATTAATATACTGCATTTTAATTATTTGAGTCAACAAACATTTACCAAACAATTTCAGGCACTATATTAGAGATGGAGGTACAGTGCTCTTATGAAATTCATATGAGAAGGGGAAACAATAAAGAGATGCTGCAAAACAAAAGTATAGGGAATTATTTGTTTCTACAGGTTTGGGAGGCTTTACAGGCAAACCCCCTGAGTTGAAACATAAATGAGGGTCGGTAATTGTCAGGTGTGTTGGGAGAGTTGTCGAATGCGTTCTGAGCAGAAGTAGCATGTATGAATGCTATCTGTCAAGGTAACAGTTAAGAAATGGAAATATACCTGTTTATTTTAAATATATATTAAATTTAATAACCACAAAGTTAGATTTGTTGACACCAAAATCTTCACAGCTTAGTAAGAATTATTCTTTTAAACAAAATCTTTAAAAACTTTAATACAAATATACAGAAATGCTTACACATTCAATACGGGAGATGAGATTTTGATTATTAATCAGACAATGCAGGCAAACATAATTTTTCAGATTGCTAAAAGTAGTCACACTGCCATGATCGGTTTGGTGAAAAAGGAGCTTATTTTTCTAGCAGCAAAAACAGGATTTTGGCTCTCTTCCCCGTAGGACCTAGGTTGACTTACTTGATAGTGGATACAAAAGCATTAACACAAATTCCTTGAATTCCTGTGCCAAAAGTGATGATCAGTGCTTCAGCTTCCATTCTTATTTCTGGTTCATCCGCACCGAGATGGAAGACTATAGTAATCTTCTTGGGCCCAACCCAGCAAGAAGCATGGAGTAAGGAGAATTTGAAAGATTGTTCAGCAAAGAGTAGAGGTCTAGTTTACTACTCCATAAATAGAAGCTCTTTCCCCTAGGATTGAATAAATATTTAAAAGCAAGGATCAGACAACCTGGATTCAATTTTTAAAGTTAATTAGTTCTTTTAAAGAAACTTTAGATTACATAAATGTTGCATAATGCTTTCCCACACTAACAACATCCTTCATTAGTGTGGTACATTTGTTACAATTGATGAACGCATTTTGGAGCATTGTCACTAACCATGAACTATAGTTTACATTATAGTTTACACTCTGTCCCACATAATTTTGTACATTATGACAAAATATATAATGCCTGTATCCGTCATTGCAATGTCATGCAGGACAATTCCAATGTCCCCAAAATGCCGGCATGAGCCAAATATCTTTGACTCTAAGATCGCTTGTGCCCACTTCACGTCCTCTTGACCAACTCTGCGGCTCTGCTGTTGCCCTGGTGGCCACCTGTGGGTGGGAGTGAGCTGCTTGGGCTTCCCCTCCCTACTGCATCACATGCAGCTCACTTTCCCCTGGGCGCCACTGGTGTCTGCCTGCAGGAATCTTCTCCTTTGTGTGGTGGGCAAATGGGGAAGAGGAGGGCACTGAAGGGCTGCGTGGGGGCTGAAGAATGAGCACCCAATCTTCCACATCAGGGCTGTATTGTACCCAGAACCTCAGAAGGCCCCCGGGGGACTGAGCCCAAGTTGTCCACATTGCTGGACCTGATGATACTTCCTTGGAGTTATTTCTTTACTTCAGTAACTTTCTCTTCTGGCCCCCCTTTCCTTGCCCTGAATCATTTCTCAAAATAAAGCCCCTATAAACATGGTAATAAAGCACTTTTTACATTCAATGAAGTTAATCAAATATTAAATTAATTACCATTAGTAATATTATTACTATACCATAGGGATGCAAGTAGCAAATTCTATGTGAGAAATCTGGACTTTCTGTAGTCTTAAATAGAGAATGGATATTAATTAAAGTTTCTATTTAATGACTGTCTATTCTTTATCATGCACTATGCTAATTATAACAACTATTTTAGTGATCATAAAACTGAGGCTCACAAACTTTAAGAGGCTTGTCCAAGATCACAACTCTATTCCATGGTAAAAATGTCATCAGTGACTACTAATCCCAATTTGTTCTTTCTGAAAATGTACTGACATATCTCAAATGAGTGATGAGTTTTATCACAAACCAGGAATCAGAAATATTAAATAAATTTAAAGACACAAAAGTAGAATGTGGTGGAGGTTTTTAGCCCCCAATCCTTGGTTTTCTCAGCCACACAATTTAGCCTGCCATCGTGTTTGTATGATATGTATAAAGATTTTAATCAAAGATCCACAATTGACTAATTCTAAAACTTAAAATATGAGCTGTAGTTCAAGGTAGTCAAGGAAAAAATGTATAGAAAAAAAAACATTAAGAACAGAGCAGAATATTAGCTTAAAAGTGGAAACAAAATGTGGATTGCACATCAAATAAGAACCTGGTTAAGACTTATTGTCATCTCTTGTAAAGAAGAATTTAAAATTGATAGCATAACCTTAAATTTCATTTATGGTCTAGTGTTTATAATCACAAATTCTCTATAAAGAAAAAGTACATATCATTCTCATTCCAGAGTCTATCTCTAGGAACACACTACCACTATAATTATTTTTGTGATCATTATTTTAATGTCTCTTCTACTAGTGTGTTGTATGAGGTCAACAACTGTATTTATTTTGCTCACCAATAAATCCCCAGAATATGTAGATCATTTAGAAGCCACACAGTAAATATGGTATGAGTAGATGGATATTACCCCCACCAGTATCTTTATTTTTATACAGTTCTTATAAAAGAGAAATAATGTAGCTAGTTTTTTTTCTAAATTAATATCCAGAAATTGAGGTTCTACTAATCAGATGAGACAAAACCAAGCAAAAAAACAAGTTTTGTTGAATGCTGTCTTCAGAAGACATGCTTGTCTGTGTGATTTGTCTTACCTCAGTATTATCATCAATATTTGAGAATTAATTTTCTTTATTTTCTGTGTGTGGGGGGTTGATCCTGCAACCTGGTATGTGGGACGCCGGAGCTCAGCCACGAGCCACATCAGCTCTTCTGTGTTGGTTATCTCGTTTGTTGGCTTGTTGTTTGTTTTTTGCATTTCGGAGGCACCAGGAAACAAACACAAGACCTCCATGTAGGAAGTAGGTGCTCAATCACTTGAGCCACTTCCACTCCCCAAGAATAAAATTTAAAGTTTATTTTTTCTCACTTAAATTTTAAAAATACGGACGAGTAAAAGTGAGCATATACTTCCCCACACAAATATACCCTCCACAGAGTATTTTTAATTTCTTGCATTGTGCCTTTCATCACCATAGATCTGTTATCTGTTTTGTATGTTTATGATTTCTTCTGTATGCTCCCCCAGTGTCTTTATTATTATTATTATTATTTTTTTTTCCTATCTGGTTGCGGGGTCAACTTTTTGGTGCGTTGCTTCATCTAGTGGGGATCTGCGCCTCTCCGCAGATCTGGGATGCCCTTTTTTCCCCCCTCTCCTTTTTTACCAGGAGGTCCCGGGGATTGAACCCAGGTCCTCCATATGGTAAATGGGAGCTCAATTGGGTGAGCCACAGCCGCTTCCCCCTAGTGCCTTCTTAATGTCCTTTATCTCTTCCTTCACTTCATTAAGCTGATTCATGATGGTTGTTTGGGCATCTCTGATTAGTTGTTCCACATTCTGTGTCTCCTCCTGCTTTTCAGCTTGTTCATTAGCCTGGGCCATGTCTCCCTGTTGCTTAGTGTGGCTTGTAATTTTTTGCTGGTGTCTAGGCATCTGTTTTTCTTGATGTCCTTATTCCGCTGGTTAGCCTCTCTTTCTACTCTAGGGTTTTATATAATTTTTGTTTTGTGTTAAGAGTCCTCCTTGGCACTTGGTTCCACTTATTCTATATCCTTGTAGTTGTCCTTGTTCCCCTGAAAAAATATTAAAACCATAGAAAAGGAAAGAAAGAAGAGAAAAAGAATAATAATAATAATAATTTTTTAAAGATGGAAAAGGAATCATAATAGAACCAGAGGAAAATAAGTAATGTGTGAAAAATCATAAAAAATAACAAAAGGAATAAGAATTTGAAAAGGTGGAATTTTAAAAAAGAAACAGGAAAAAAAAATAGAATTAAAAAAAAAAAGATGAGAAAGATGAGAAGAAAGAAAATGAAGACCAAACAAGAGAAGGTGGAATGAAAGAAAAGCAATGGAAGCAGGAAAAATGAAAGAAAGAAAAGAAATAAAGTAACTAAGGAAAAAGGAGAAAAAAGAAGGAAAAGAAAAAAACAAACAGGCAAAACAGGCTTCCCTCTCTGGCCACTAGCAACTGTCTGAGGCTGCCAGTGCTTACCAATCACCCGGCAGCCAGGTACCCGGGTGTAGAGAAAAAAATAAAGAATAAAAAATATAAGATAACAAATCAAAAAACCTCAGTCTTTAAGTTCCCTGTCCCTTAGCTGCTTGTCCCTCAGCTCCCACCTCCCCGGGGAGCCGGCTGGGTGCCTGGCCACCCACTGGATGGCTCTGGGGATCCCGTCTTCCCGGCAGGTTGGTCACCTTCCAGCTCCTGGGCTGCCTCTCCGCCCCTCTCCCTGGAGCCGCAGCAGCGCTGGCTGGGGTCTTTATTTCCCCTCTGGTCTACCCACCCTGTTCCCCCTCCCCCCTAGCCTCTCTCCCCCTGAGGTGGCTGGGTGCTGGTCCCACACCTGTGTGCCCCACAGCTGTCCCACCTCAAGAACCTGCTGGGTACCTGGACGCTTCCCTGGTTGCCCGGGGGCTTTCCTCACTTTTGGAGCCAGCTGAGTGCTGGACTTCCAGCCTGTCATGCCCTGGCTTCTCTGTCCCTCTGAGGCCTCTGTGTGCTGGTTGAGCGCCCTATCTCCTACAGCTTCCCTTCCCCCTCAGCTGGGTGTCCCCTCTCTAGCTGCCCTCTCCAATTGTCCAGCAGCTTCCCTTCTGCCAGGTAAACCTGCCCACCTGCCCTCAGTTTCTGCAGAAGTGCAGCCTGCCCTTCCCTGCTCCACCATCTTGGATCTCCTGAATATACCCCCCCACAAGCACGTGTCCATGCACACAAAAACACACGTGCATATACCCACACACAAACACACGTGCACACACTCTATACACATGTGTACCCCCACATATATACACAAGCACACGTGCACATACCTACACCCCCACACAAACACACAAGCACATACACACTTTCTTTTGGGTTTTCAATATAGGAGTTGTGACTCAGGACTATATAAAAATGAGTTTATATTACAAAAGTAAGTTAAATTTGACAGAAATTAACAATGAAATTCTTCTCACATGTATACCTTCATTAAGTAGACAAAACTAAGAATGTTATCTCCTGATGCCTGAATAATCACCTGATATTACTAGTCCATAAAGATAAGAACAAGAAAAAGTATGTGGAAAAAACCTTGGAGCTCATGTGGTGAGAAAACTTATACCAATGTAATCCCCATAATTAGCTCTAGAAAAATGCAATTTGAATAAGTGTTATTTGGTAAAATTGTGATGTATAGGAAAGAAAAGGATTCTGGATGCAGGGTGATCTGTCTTTGAAAGCCATTTTTTCTTTTCCTAACTCACATTATCCTAGCAAACTGGCTTGGCCTTTTTAAGGTGCAATCGCCCATACGGTAAATGAAAGTAAAATTTTCTAAGCTTTTGTAGATCTAATGAGAACAGTATATGAGTAGGTCTTAGCGTATTCAGGCATATATTAGGTGCTCAATAAATACCATTCCTTCCATGAATGCGATACCAGTGGTTCTCAGTGAGTGGTGAGGGGATGCCTGGCGATCCCTTGAGATCTTTTTAGGAAACAGTGCTGCACTGTGTTCTTACCAACGCTAAGTGCCCTTTCCATCATCCTTGCTGCCTCTCGCTCAGGTGCACAGACACGCCCAGAGGCTACGTGCCAGAAGATGACCTCACAGCTCTGACTGCCAGATGTGATCTGTGCTTCAGTATTCTTTCAAAGTGTTTTATTAGTTTTCAGTTCAAATATGGGAACTATGAGTAGAAAGTACATATAAAATCAAAAGCTCTTGAAGGTTCTCAATAAACTTTAAGGCTGTAAGAGGATGCTGAGACCAGCTCTGCAGTTGTCTGTAACACAGTCTCGTGGGCATCCCGCGATGGAGGCTCTAATAGTGCCTCATGTGAATGCGTGTGGCTGTGAGTGTCCTTTGATGGAAAATGGCTTGATTCTTTGCACTTTGCATTTATTACTTGATTTAGTGCAGAATAGCCATATCATCACCAACTTGTTTTTTCCTCTATGGGGAACTGTCTGATTTCTTTTAGAAGACAGCGACTCTTTGATAATCGGTAGTACTCTTGTTTCCAAAGTTCTCAATCATAAGTTGCGTTACAGTGAGCAGAATTTTATAAAAGATGCTCTTTATTTTAGGCTCCTACAGGTAGATAATTCTGTCTGGTCACTTAATTTTAGATATAATTATAGCAGAAATATATCAAAGACCTCGAAGTCATTCTTGACACCTCCCCTCTGTCTTAATGTGCATTTCTATCGATCACGTCCTGTTGATTCTGTCTCCTAAACAGCTCTCAAATCTCCCGTTTTCTCTGTTTTTCCACCGTCACCTCTAATTGAAACAACCATCACTCTTCCTCAGTCTACTGTGGATGGTTTCAGAGAAACCAATTTCAATATTTCATTGTAGCAAATCTGTTGTTTGAAACATTGTTAAAGATGTCCTCTTGTGCTTTGCCCTCCCTCTTGTGGGCCAGGCTCTCAGGGAATCATGACATTGAGCACTGCTTGAAATGCATTCCTCAGTGGTGTGTGGACAGTCTGATGGTTGTGTGCATCTGCCTATATCTTTCCAGTCTGTGTGCATCACCAGATTTGCATATACCTGGATAAAATGAATCTGTCAGCCTACTTCAGCAAGGAAATGATGGGGATATGGAAAACTGAATTAAGTCTACCACCAGATGAATTTTGATGGGAACCAGGGTAGAGAATAGCCATCATTGAGACAGAAAATCTTAGAATATTCCAATTCTGAATCTTATTACAATTACCTAAAGAAAGATCTGATAAAAACCATTTATTTGCCAGGCATGAGTTGGAATTAAAGGTATTTTGCATCTCAAGCATGATTAAATGACAAACTGAATAAAAGAATGTCTTAAAATTATTAACCAATATTTTCCCTCAGAGAGAAATGGTATTTTAAAATATTTATTATCTTCAGTGTAATTAGTGGATATGAATAAAAATCAATATATGGATTCTACAAATTTCCACTAACTTAACAATGCGTAAATTGTAAGCAGCCATTTTTTGAAATTTCATGTATTTTCAATGGATAGATAGTAGAAAGGTTTGGAAAGGTGATTTACTTAGTTATACACATCCTCACAGTAATTGATTTATGCACTAATTAGAAAAAATTTCTTCTGAGGCTTTTATGAATTTCTGAAATGCAGGTGGAAATAAAGAAACTAAAGGCTCTATTATTCAAACATGAAATATTTCTAAAGCACCTGTTATGCCCTGATCATTTGTAGTGTCAATGACAAAACAATTGATGAGACACAGCTTGGCTTTTGCAGGTTCACTGTGGCTTAGCAGGACAGAACACTGTAACAACCACTTTCTAGGAAAAAGTACATTAGCAAAAATTAGAATTCTGATGCAAAAAGCTTTCCTATCTTTTGGTTTATGTGTTCTCTGTCATTATTGGCATTGCTGGTGAGAACTCAGTATGATGGAAAATGCAAACATCACATTTTGATTCTAATGGAGTGATAGATAGAGATCTGATTCTAAAGCAAATGCAGCAAATCAAGTATTTCTGAAATTAAAACCTCAATTGTAAAGGAAGATGATTGGCTCTTATTTTTCTGGCAAATTTGGAATGGAGTAGTGAATGCAAGGATGGAGTCTAGATAATTTCTTTGAAACTGATTCTTAGTTGATGTTCATAATTTAGGCCTACATATCACACTTCAAAACCCAAATAACCAAGCTAGCACAGATAAAATAATAATGTCTATAACAAAGGAAAAGAATCTTCTTTTTAACTTGAGCTTGATTATCAAAGCTGGTCGCTGCACTCATTTTTGCCTGTATTTCTTCAATTCCAAGGAGATCCGGGGGGAAATAATGGAGCCCTCCATCCACGAAGGTGTTAAAGTTACTTCTTCCTAAGGAACTGGGCAACAAATATCCCATTCCGTGCTTTCTGAACACCAGAGAATATAACAGATGAGAGACAACAAAATTATGAAAAGATCTAATAATGTTAAAATATTGTTATACAGTACAAAGTTTACATAGTTCTTTAATATCTTTTTCTCCTTTCGTAATCAAGTCATCAATCATGCATCTAAATAGATCAACTCCAAGTAAACTGATAAAAATATAATAAATGGTTTTACCTTGAAAGTCTCAGACAATGTCTTAGTAATTTGTAGCAGTACATATTATAACAAAACTCCTATGAAATGACATACCCTTGATATTAATCAAAAATGCATTTGTTCTGTAAAGGCAAAGCAGATTGATTTTTTTCCCAACATGAACATTATTTCCATCCTACCTTTTTAAAAATACAGATTACATCAACAGAAATGAAGAGGTCATTTGTAGTAAAACTGCTCATTGCAGTGTCAATTAAAGCTACAAGAAGACTAGAAAGAAGAAAGATGGTTTCACACTGCAATTATCTTTCCTATCTTGTATCACATGTTTGCTTTATTTTATTTTCTATATCTTTTTGCTATAATCAGTTCTCACTCTACAATAGTTATAGAGAGAGTTAAAAAAAATAGTTCTTAAAGAACTAGAGTACCAGCAAAGGAAAATATTTGTGCTGATTACATCGCACTTATGCTTTGCCTTCTGAAAAGTCTAATTTATTTATGTACTCATTTCTGTCCCTTTGATTCTGTCTGCCAATTTTTAGGTCAGGAAAATCCCATAACTGATACTGAAAATTGTGAAGACGTTTCTTGAGTGCCAATAAAATATGCAGTGTCATGAATCTCAGAAAACAGTGCAGCCATTAAAAAAAAAAAAGTCCTGGATATGTCTACTTCCTTAATTGCTGCTGAAATATGTCTATAAATAGGGTCACAATTTGCCAAACCACCTGCTGTAAGATGTTATTAATAGGGGAACATGTGAGGGAGGAGAGGGTGCGGTTTTGGGAATTCCCTCTATTTTTAATGTAACTTTTCTGTAACCTAAAACTTCTTTAAAAATAAAGTTGAAAAAAAAAGAATAGGATACTGAAAAGACAAAGGACTCATGGGGGACACTTGAGACAAAGCAGAAGATGAAAAGTGTCAAGAACAAGTTCATCTACACAACCCTTTTGCCTGGAGCTAACTCTACTCCTCAAAAAGCCCCAGCAGTCTGAAGAACAAGTGACATGATACATCATTTAAAAGCCCTTAACTCCTTGGGAGAGGTCTACATTTGACCTTTTACAGTTTGTAGGTCACCATGCATGGGATATAGTATTGTTTACCTTAGCAAGGTTTTTCATAATTTTATGAATATTTCAGTCTATAACTAAAGCATGATAGCTACAAACTACTTCCAAAGATCCAAATGGGCCATGTTATGATTTAATTTAAAATCCACCAACACATTCTCATTAAAAGTAGCATAAGAGTTAATCTTCCTCATGGCATTTGATACTTTCCCCAGGCTGCCTCTGCCCATTTCTTTGACCTTGTGCACCTGCGGCGTCCCACACAGCTTTTGCCCTATCAGTCTCACCGACTCCTTTTCCAGCCTGTGCCTATTTGTTTCATTGCTACGAGCATTTTGTCCAGCTATTTCCTCTTCTTCCAATATCTCCTCTATTCTGGCTGCCTGTAGGACGCCTATGTTCTTAAAAGTGTTACCGTTTTTTTAAAATTTATTTTTCATTTATTGACGTCCCCTTGCTGCTTACGCTGGCTGGGCCCATTTGCTGTGCGTCTTTCTGTGCCTTCCTGCCTCCCTCCATTGCGCCGTCTTGCTGTGCCAGCTCGCCCTGTGCCCGGCAAGGGGCTGGAACCCGGGGCTCCCACATGGTAAACCGGACCCCAACCAGTTGCTCCACGGCCGCTTACCCTGTTAGCACTTTCAAGTTTTTCCTTTTGCTGTAAATACTTTTCTTGACCTTGATCCAAGGAGAATAATCATTTATTTTAAAGAATTCCTCTGGTCCCCCCCACACACCCCTGCCATCATGGCGCCCCCCATATTCTATTTCACTTAATTGCTTAAATGTTTGTTTCCACCTACCAACCTGGGACTAAAACACGGATAATATTAAATTCAACTGTTGAGTACAATGTCTGAGAGAAATGAAGTCCTCAGGAACAGTTGGGAAAGTTGAAAGAATAGGTAACAGAATAGGTAAAACCCTAAAGATATGGACAATAGAACTGTGAGTGTTTGAGAGCTGGATTCCGAGATCAGAGTTCAAGTATGCATGCCCTGGAAATTTTCATATTCTTTCAATCACTGTGAAATGAAGTAATGAGAAAATGTATTTAAAATGGTTGGGGAGGAAAATAATATATGCAAGAACTTGGTGTTATATCATTACAACATTGCATGAATTAATATTTGAATATTATGTATTATTCCCATAAGCTAGATTTCTAAAATTGCAATTAAGGGCTAAGAATATATTTGCTTTTTAAGATGACCGATGTAGTTTGAAAACGGCATTCGTCTCGTGGCTGCACGGGATGCTGCTACGACAAGCACTGTGGAGACTCAGAGAGATGAATCACCGTGTTCTTAAGCCACTGAGTCAAAACCCAGTCCTGGGAGACAAAATGTGCTGGCAGAACTGAGGCCCCAAGATTGAGGAAAGATTAGGCCCTCTGTGATTCATAGGGGAAATAGAGCAACTGGGATAAATCTTTCCCAAATATGCTACAAAACCAGGGAGGAATAATTTCCTCAAATGGAACTTGGTACTGCTGTGAAATGGAATACATGCTGGACAGCACATAAAGGCCGAGATCTACTCCGTTCACAAAATAATAAAATCAGTCTAGTGAAGAATCGTCCATCCTCTGATTTCAAGATACAATATCTGTTATATTAGAAATTTTGTGATGCTTTTTCCATATCCATTCCTGATGATACTCATTTATTGCCAACATAGGAAAATTCATTCAAATTATCTTGAGTTTATTCACAAAAGGTTTTAGCAGAAAGGAAGCATGACTTTTCTTTAACTATTAAACAAAATGAACTAAATAAAAATCCATGAAGCAAAGGAGGTTTCTTAGAGCTAAAATTCTGTGGAATGATTGATACAAGTCAATCTGAATTTCTTAGTGTGATCAATCAAAATAAAGAATCTTAGCTGAGATAAATAGAATTATCTTACTAAATTCTATTTCGTTTTTGCCCTTATGAATGTTAAGCCTAAAATAAAAGGACCACAGGTTTGTAAAATACTGTAGAACACCATTATTTTGCAAAGCCTTTATCTGTAGACATTATTTGCCATTCAGCAGTTGTTTGAAAGAGCTAACTCAGTTATAATTTATAGTACCCAAAGAACAAACAAGCTTATAGGCAAATATTCTTTTATGTAACTAGGTTTTGTCAATAAAAGAAAATTCTCTCTATATATTTTTTTCATTCTCTCAACTTTATCAAATTACCTGAAATATCTGAGACTTGGGTTTGGATTACAGCTTGGCCACTGTGAAATCCAGAGAAATTATTTTAACCTTAATAAATCTCAGTTTCCTCTCTCTACAATGGAAATAATAATTGAAACTATCTGGAAAAAAAAAAGGTGTTTGGGGAGATTAAATTAGTTAAATACATATTAAAAAGCTTATCACACTGGCCAGAACATTTTTGGGATTCAATAACCAAACTGGCTATCAGCACCATCATTGTAAGCTCTGCAATTACTTACCCATGTTATGGCTTATCTATAAAGTATAATGTTTTGAAAAGTGTATATTTGGTATCTTTTCCTATACTAAGCTGTCTAAAATTTAATTCAATCTTAATTACATTTTCTGCTGTAGAGGACTTTTTCTAGATAGTAAAGGAAAAGAGGGTGTATGAACACACATAAGAATGGAATGGGAGATGCTAATTGCAGAAAGCTGGGCAGACTTTATATCTAAACTTCAACTGAAAGAGAGAGAAGTGCCATTTACCTTGGAAATGCATATTTTTCTACTCCTTGTTAAGGGAAGTACAATAAAACCTAATTTAAAAGTTAATTTTCATGAGGGAAAAACGTGAAATTAGAGACTCTCACCTCATTACTGTTGACAAGAGAAAGCTCATAAACATAACAATTCAGTGTAATGAAATTGTAAAGGGTTATTTCTTCAGGACTGAAAAAAAGGCACCAAGATACACACAAAAGATGGAGTACTTCCATTAAGTCTATTTGTTTCAATAAAAGGAGATTATACAGTGACCTTTTCTTTAGCTGCCTTGGTTTCTCCATTTTTAATCATTATGCAAGATGTGGCAGGAATGTTTGCAGACACTGCTCCTCAGGGGGCAATTAGGAGAGGAATGAATTCACTGGAAGCTGCAAATCATTTCTTGTTACTCCCTAGAATGGCAGGAGAGGAGCTGGCATATTTGGACTGTCAAAGCACTCTTCCGAGGTTAAGTAACACAAGCACCTGTAAAGTTTTGGTTATGGAAAATTACATATCTAAAAATTATAAAAGATACATTTATAATATTAGCTACAATTAATGCTGTCTCATACAACAGAGTTATAGACCTTCATTTATCATTTTTGCATAATTGTATAAGTAATTCTGTTCTTAGCAAATGGGCTATTTGGATTTTGCCTATCCTGCTCTTTCTATTTTACATCTCCAATATATTTTACTTTGCTAGGGCTTTTATTTTTCAAAGCTTAAAAAACAGTAATAACAGCTCTAATTTTTACATAAAGGGATTAATTAAAATTAAACTATCATGTTGATTTTTGGTGAAATATTTGCATGTATTTTAGGGAAAGTATTCAGAATAAAATGTAATGAAAACTTTATTATTTAGTATATGCAGCTTTAGCTGCTATAACAGTCTCTCCGTTCTTAGTAGTTTATCACAGCAAAGGTCTATATCATATCATGGCCCAATGAAGGATGGGAAGGGGGCTTCTTTTTCATCCCGTGTTTTTGTTTTCTCCCCTTAGGCCCCAGAGTTTTCCACTAGATCCTCTGCATCCTTATTAGAGACTGAGAGGAGTGGGGAGGAGGGAGACAAGGAGGGGAGAGGAAGGGAAGAGAAGTGAAGGAAGACAGTATGACAGAACAAAAAGTAGTTTTTCTGAGGTCAGGCCTGTAGGTTGCACATATAATTTACCCCCCATATTCCACTATTGAGAAATCAATTCTGTGGTTCCATTTAATTGTCAGGGGTGAGGTATGTGGTCTTGTGATTTTTCCCAGAAAGATGAAGAATACAGATAATGCTGGATATTAGCATTCTCTGTCAGAAAATGTTTCCTCTGAGAGTTATTTATTTCTATAGATTTCAAATTGAGTTAAAATCAAGTAAAATGATAATTAAACATTACATTACTGTTGCTCTTCCTTGAGAACAGTATCTATTACTAAATCTTTGTAAAAGGTATGATCACTATGACTACACTTTTCTTAGCTAAGACCTTAAGAACAAAAACACAATACTTACAAATATTTACAAACGATATATATGTGTATGTGTATATGTACATATAATTATATATATTATTGACACTCACTCCCTTACTCATCTCATCCGTTCTCATTGTGTTCAATCTCATCTTAGCACTTAGGTCTTCCAAATTTACAAATCAGCAGCCTAGACCTTTTCTCTGAATTGCAGTCTTTTATACCCAGTTGTCTCTTTGACTCACTTGCATGTACAGTCTCATTTAATGGACATTGTTTTGGATGCTAGGTTCCTCTCTTTCCTTACCCTACTTCTTAAACAAACTCTAACTGGAATCTGACCATTTGCAGTGATATCTCTGTGGTCCAATCCACTATCATTTCTCCCCTACCTTGTAAAAATAACTTCCCAACTGCTCTCTTCTTCCGCACTTCAAGTTTATTCTCAAAGCAACCAGAGTGATCCTGTGTTCCCAGGAGGGATTGTCCCTTTAGCCTGGTGCGTGTAGATAGCATGTAACTGCATGTGAACAAGCAAAAGGAATTCCTTGTTTTTTTGTTGTTGTTGTTTTATTGTTGTTTCTGAAACATAATCTGAGAAAGCAGGCTAATATATCTAAAATAACCTTTATTTTAATTACTTTTAAATTGCCTATCTCTTGCACTAAAATATTAATTGCATGATTACAGGAGTTTTGTGTCTTTCTACACTGATTTATTCCCATTGCCTAGAGAGTGGCCAACATAAAGTGGGCTCTACTTCAATAACCAGCTGCTGAAAGAATGAACATTTAGGATGGGTTTTCTCCTGGTTTATATGGGCCAGGGCATATTTTAGGAGTGCTGGGTTACACGAAATTAATCTGAGCTCAAGTTGATTCAATAATAGTGTTAAATTTCTAAGTACTATTTCTTCAAAGTCTGATTTTCAGGTATCTGTCAACCATTCAGGGTTAAATTACTTCAGTTCATAATTATTTTCGGATGATTATTTGTATTAAAGAGGCAACAGCTAAAAGTTAAAAGATCTTTAACTTTTAATAAAAAAAAATCTAGAGAAGGGATTTTAAGTCTAAACAATGACTTTTAAAATAGAAAGTTATGTCCTTTAGCTTCTCAAAAACAATATCATGGAAAAATAAGAAATCTGGGAAATAAGATGTTTTCTGATTCTGGTTCTAACTAAAAAGCTTTTGTGAGTATAGTTAGGTTAGCTTTAGATCTGTAGAATGAATGGTTACTCTACATGAGTACTTTTCAAATGCTTTTTAAAGGGGTAGAATTTTTTTCCCAAATGTTAGTAAATTGATAAGTAGTTTGAATGTTAGTAAATTGATAAGTAGTTAGTAAATTGATATAGTTCTTCCCAACTGTAGGTCCCCAATTCCCTTGGGAGGAGACTTTCACTGATATCTCTAAGATACCCCCACAAACTACAATACGTGAGTTCTAAGATTCCTTTGGGTTTGTCATTCTATGATTCCGTCATACTCTACCTCTTCAAAAAACTTCTATCCTTTCGTTTCTAAGGAGCATTGTGGAAATATAGGTTTTATTTCTAAATTGCTGAAATGAAAAAAGAATCCTTTAAGAAATATTGCTGTTCCATGAAAGAACTGTCCCCTTCCAATTGCATGAAAGTTACTGATATAGTCAAAATTCTCTTCAGATATGAATTCTAGGAACATCTGAACTTTAAATCTTAAAAAGTTATTTTAGTAATATATAAGACAAGAAAAGCAACCTTCTAGAAATGCTGCTACGAATATTGTTTAAAGATGTGTGATATTTTAATACATATTTTAAAATACAGAAGGGGAGAAGAAACTCTTTATGGACTCTTGGCCACAGTAACCACACGGAGCCACTTATACCCTCCCTTGTAATTTACTTACTTGGGCTCTAGACAAATTTAACCTACTGCAGTTGTTTGTGATTCAATAGAGTAAAAATTAGGAAAAACATTTCTTTTAGAAGTGTATTTGAAATAAATAATTTTGGCCCATTTATAGAATTTATGCATATAATACACATATAATTGGAAGCTAGATCCGAAAACCTATGCCAGAGATGTAAGATTTCTGAGCTGAAAAAGGGAATATCAATCTGATAACTGCATGGAAGATCCCCCAATTAAACCTTCTCAGCACAACCTAAAGTAAAGTATCTAAAAGCAAGGGCAGGCATCAGATGAAAGGGAAGGAAAGATCAGTAGAAGGGAAAAAGAAGTTATATGACTTTCTGAAATGAAAATATTGTAAATTAATTAATTTGTGCCCCTTCCATTGAATATAAGCTCACTGAGATTCTCCTCCATCCTGCTAAGTACTGTATCATCAGTTTCTAAAACAGTATATTTGATATAGCAGTTGTTCAAGATTTTATTATTGAGCAAATACATGAATTGGTCAATTGAAGAGAAAAGCCCCATGGAAAGAATGAAGTAGCAGTGAATATGTCTAGTTACAGATGGGATTGAGAAGCATATATTGAACCTGCAAAATTAATTGTAAGAAGTGGTATAAAATTACTAGAATATGATTAAATTTTTTTCATTACTTTTTAAAGGCAGCATATTTTGTTTCTTTTAAAGGAAAGATAAAGGAATATTAAACCAATGTATTTTAAATGACTCAGGTGGTATGACTTGTGAAAACTTCCTAAAACTAATATAAACGATTAAAGCATGAAAGCAAATTAATTTATAATTTAAAAAGAGACCTAAGGTATTTAATCCACTATAGGTTAAAAAATGCCAACGTTGGTTCACACGTGTTCAGGTAGAAAATTAAAGATGCAATTAATTCAATTGTAAGAGTAGATTAAATACCGAAGACAAGTTTTATAACCATGAAATTTATCAGGAAATAGACTGAACTCTTTAGGAATGGATGTATATTTTGTATTCTGAGTCTTTTAAAATGAGTGTATTTAGCACTTAAGAACACCCTAAAGGGAACAATCCTTTATTAAGAGCAGAGTTGAATAGACGAACTAATATCGTTTCCATTCCTAATGTTTCTTATGCTATCAACCTTTCACTAAAAAGGGATGCTAATCTAATAGTCTCATAATTACTACATGCGTCATTAGGTTACATTAAATGGAACACAGGATGTTTCCAATTAAAGGAGAAATTAAGTATTATATAAAATATTGAATTTTAAAATTTATATTTTAGTGAAAAATACAACCTGCAAGTTGTGGTTGAAAGAAATTATTTTAGTGAGTGCAAAATAAACCTTTATGGTAAGAATTTTGTTTTTCTGGGATGGCATATAAATGTTTATGATTAAATTAGTGTGTTTTAATTTGAATAATAAGTATCAAAATGTTTTAAAATTTTTGATTTCCAAATTAAAAAGAATAGGGAAAATTTTCACTTTAAACACCAAACATATAAATATATGCATCTATTACAATTCTTTCCATATTTTAACCTGTTAGCTTCAATCATGACAATAGACGTGATGTATCACTGTTTCATCTCAAGTCAGAGATTGTCTATCAGATAATGTGAAATATTTCAGAATTACTAAAAAGTGAAATTTTTCTGCATATGGCTCAAAAGATGGAGTTCAAATATTGATTCAAATAATAGCTTGCACAATTTGTAGTTGTATGATTTACATCAAATTATCTCTTTAACCGTTGGTTTCCTGTTTAGTGAAAAGTAAATGTTTTCATGTATGATATGAGGATTAAAGAGAATATAAAAAAATTAAATAAAAATGAAAAATACCATAAAATATGAATTGGGTTATTAATGAAATAATATTAAATTTCAAGTTGAGGTCTAAAAAACATGCATGAGAAGAGATTAAAAGCAATTAACACGCCATTAATATATAATTTCATACTATCAAGGATTAATTTATATTTGGTACACAATCAAAGCCTGAAGATTAGATCCTGAAAAGGGGCAGGGTATCTGCCAAAGACAAACTTCTTTTATTTGGCTATTTTTTAGAGCCTTCAGAATGCTGCTTATTCTCAGATTTTTACTTAAAGGGAAGACATATAATTTAGATTTCTTTTTAATGAATCAAACCAAAGTAAAACTAAAGAAAATTTATCATTGCTTTTACTTAAAAAATATTTTTTTTCCTAGTAAGTTGTGATTTTTTTATATATTCAGAGAAATTATGCAATGTTTAGGTTCATTATTTATAAAAAGTGAACAGCATTTGTTGTAATTTTCAAAGAAATTAGCTAATATTTATAAACTTAATTTTATAAATACAATTTTTTCCACTAAAGAAAAACTTGTATATATATATTTAGATAAATAAATAGATACATAAACAAGTAGTTACATGGACATATACTCTTAGTGGAAGTATTGCTTTTATTTAACTTAATGTAATGAAAGTCTACAGTTAGCATTAGAACTACTTTTTAAAAACAAATTAGAAGTATTTCTTAACTTACATTAAACAGTGTACCTAATCTTCAACAAAATATTAACAGCTCAAATTCAGCAATATATAAAAAACTTTATACATCTAACCAAGTGAAATTTATCCCAAGAATGTGCAAATGTTTCAACATTGATTAATTACAAAGTAAATCAATGTTATTCATCATATCAGCAAAATAAAGAAAAAAATATGTGGTCATCTCAAAAAAAAGCAATTAAAGGGAAGCAGATATGGCTCAAGTGGTTGGGCTCCCGTCTACCATATGGGAGTCCCTGGGTTCGGTTCCCAGGGCCTCCTGGTGAGGGCAAGCTGGCCTGTGCCTGCAGAGAGCTGACGGCCTGTGCCCGTGGAGAGCTGGCGTAGGAAGATGACGCAACAAAGGGGAGAAAAGCAGGCACAGAGGAAACGCTCAGCAAGCACAGAGAAAGCAGACAGACAGCAAGCACAAGTGAGGGTGGGTATAAATTTTTTTTTAAAAAAGCAATTAAAGCATTGAAAAAGCTCCAAAATTCATTTATTATATAAACAATCAGTAAATTAGGAATAGAATGGAACTTCCTCCAACTAAAAAAAGTATTTTATAGAAAACTTACTTATAAGGTCATCTGTCACTCTTACTGGTGAAAAAGAGTAATTTCTCCCTAAGATCAGAACCAAAAAGGAGGTCTTTTTTTTTTAAACCATTCCTGGTCAGTGTCACACCAGAGGTTCTAGAAAGTGAAATAATGAAAGAAAAATTTATAAAAGGCATACACATTGACAAAAAGAATTACATTTTTCTTGAATTTGCAGAAAATATGGTTATTGCCATAGAAAATGTAGTATATGCATAAACAAGCTACTAGAAATAATAAGTGAGTTTAGAATTGTGGCAAAATTTAGTACAGGTACTTCTATATATTAGCAATGAATAGTTGGACATTTAAATTAAATATAAATGAAAATAAATTAAATGTAAATTAAATATGTAAATATATATTTTATAGATATAATTATATATAGTTTATAAAATTTAAATTTAAATAAAATATAAAGGAATTAGAATAGCCAGAAAAATTTTGAGCACTAAGCACAAAGTTGGAGGAATAATACTATCTGTTATCAAGACTATATAGCAAAGTAATCAAGATGGTATGGTTGAAGGAACAGAGTAAGTCAATGGAACTGAATAGAGTCTAAAAATAGACTTATAGATGGAAGGCCAATTAATTTTCAACAAAGCTGTGAAGTGAAGGTAATTCAATCAGTGTTGTAAAATCTTTTTAACGAAAGGTGCTGGAACAAATGGACATTCATGTAAAAATGCATACACACTCTTACACAGTCTCCAATAACTAACTCAAGATAAACTACAAATTTAATCTTAAAACATAATATTGTAAAACTTCAAAAAGAAAATGTAGGAGAAAAATGAATGACCTTGGGTTAGGCAAAGATTTCTTAGATGGTGTGGCAGTTTGGTAGTTTGATATAGTTATGAATTCCAAAAATAGATATTGGATTATGCTTGAAACTGGTCTGTTCATCTGGGCATGGTTAAGTTATGATTAGGGATTTGATTGGGCCACATCAGTAGGGTGTTGAGCCCTGCCCCTTGGTGAGTGGGGAATCAAAGATAAAAGACAGGGCAAAGGACAGAGGTTGAGTGTTTTGATGTTGGAGTTCTGATGCTGAGATTTAATGCTGGAGCCCCGGGAAGTGAACACACAGAGGAGCTTGGTCGTGAGGAAAGAGAGAAGGCCCTGGGAAGAGAAACAAGCTGTTTGCCTGATAGTCTACAGCTGGGCTTATGGAGTGAGGCAAAGCCTAGAGAGCCTCATAGTCTGCAGTTGACCTTGTGGAGGAAATAGAGGAGCTGAGCCCAGAGACAAGCAAGCCCTGGGAAGAGAGGAACCCTTGCAGACATCGGCAGCCATCTTGCTCCAACACGTGGCAATAGACTGTGGTGAGGGAAGTAACTTATGCTTTACGGCCTGGTAACTGTGGACTTCCATCATAAATAAATACCCTTTATAAAAGCCCACACATTTCTGGTATTTTGCATCAGCACTCCTTTGGCTGACTAATACAGATGGTGATTTGTTCCCACGTGCAGGCTCTTCTCCACAGACTTCACTGAGTAGACACCAAAGGATTAGGGCGGTAGAAAGAGCCCTGGAAAAATGTCCTGGGTGGTGGAGGCCTTGGGAAGGAACAGCAGTCTCTGTGGAGAAGGCACAAGAACCCTTTGGACCCCCTCCTATGTCTCTGCAATGGAACAAAAGCCTTGTAAGGGGAAAGGGCAAAAATGCTTTCACCATTAAGGCCCTGGTGAAAAGCCCTTGCAACTGGAGGGGGAAACAGAAGAAGCAAAGACCCTTTCCCTCTGGGCAATGGGCAGGAATGTGTCCCCTGTCAAGGCGTGCAGCTGAGAGACGGGGATATCACTGGGAAGTCCCCCCCACCCCAAGACCCTTGGACACAGTGCTAACCTAAGCCTGAGGTGTTGTCGGAAGAGAACAGGCCCTTCTGGCACCCCTCAGGCTGGAGAGCAGGCAGCACTGAGTGGCAGCAGGCCGCTGCGGAGAGCAGGACGCCAGCGTGGGGAGATCCTCGCACATGGTAAACACACACAACAGCCGACGTCCTGAAGCCCGTGCTGTTCCAAACCCTGCAAACCTTCTGACGACCTTGACTCCATGCCCACACTAGCGGACTAGCAGAACAAGAGGCATGCTGACTTCCAGGCATAAAAAAATTATTTATCTCTGTATATAGTCCCTCCACAAGATAACTGACTTTCAGTACAAGAGTCTGAAGTATACAAAAAGCTATGGAAAAAAAAGCACAAAAAAACAAAAACACTGTCAAGAGATAAAGCAGTCATAGGGCCAGGCTAAAGATGATTAGAATTAGCACACAGATAATCTAGGGTAACTATGATTGACATGTTAAAGTTAAAGGTTGCAGTGGAAAAGGCGGATGCCAGCATAATCAGATGAGTAATTTCAGCAGAGAGATGGAAACCATCAGAAAGAATCAAATGAAGATGCTAGATGGAAAATACCTATAATGGGCTCATCAGCAGATTCTAAACAGCCTGGAAAAGAATCAGGGAATGTGAGAAGAGGCCAATTCAAACTGTAAAATTGAAACCCCAACAAATAGTGAAAAAACAAAATAAATAAAGCACTTACACATGTAGTACAGAGCGTCCAAGAGCGTGTCTAAAGTAAGTCAAAGGAAAGAAATAATTGAAGAGAAATCAATGGAACTGAAGTAAAAGAACAACAGCGAAAACTATTGAAATTAAAATATGGTTCTTTGGAAAACAATCAATAAAATTTATAGAACTCTAGCCAGACTGACTAAGAAATACAAGAGAAAAGATACAAATTACAAAGAAATCTAAGTGTGGCATCACTGCAAAACATATGGATATTAAAAGGGTACAAGAGATACTATAATTAAAATTTCTAGATGTTAATATCATAGGCAAGATCATTTTGGTCGATTTATTTTTCAATGAGATGAACAATTAGGCATTTGAAAATTTTATAAAACCCAGATAGATTACTATAAATACTCATTATTCTTATTTTGTTCAGCTTTGATCATCGTTGGCAGAGGTGCCTCTATTTTCTCTACTCCCACCACTCCACTCTCTGTGCCAGACCTCGTCCCTAAAAATAAATAAATACATAACTGTCTATTAAGATGATGTTAGCTATAGACATACTGTATCAGATCAAAGAAATTTCTTTTCTGAATTTTTGGAGTTTTCTTATTATTATCAATGGCTATTTAATTTTTAAAATGTTTTTTCTGCATTTATTGAGACAATAACTCACTTTTTCTCCATTATTCTGTTAATGTAGTGAATTGCATTGATCAAATTTTGAATGTTGACCTATCCTTGCATTTTGGGGATAATTCCCACTTGGACAAGCTCTAAATTTCTCTATAAGCACTGTGTTGCTAGCATCCCACAAATTTGATAGATTGTGCTTTTATTATCATTTAATTATAAATATGTTCTAAATTTTTGTGATTATTTCTTTGGATACATGGGCTATTTAAAAATAGGTTATCTAATTTCCATGTAATTTTTATATATGCTCCACTTTAGCCATGTCTTCTTGTCTGGACAGTTATCATCTACTGTCAGTATTTCCTTGTGGGTGACTTCCCATCATCTTACAAAAGCAGGTGAACCTTGCTCCCCTTCTTGGCCAGACAAATGAACTGTAAAATCTTGGTCACATATCAACACAAGCTCTATTAGAGAGGAGAAACCTTTCACTCAAATGTCCTTTTTCTCAGTCACAGAAAACCTTGTTAATTAGCATATATTTTAGTATCTTGAGGAAATATGAAAACTTAAACCTTGCGTAGAAAAGCTGCAACTACTCTGCAAACAAACAGAAATTGTAATCTGCAGTCTATAAGTATGTGTGTTTCTGTAAGTCTCAGTAATGCCACTTCCAATCATTTATAGTCAGTAATGTTTTTGTTAGCTTTTATACATAAAAATGTTTGCACACATTTATTTTATCTTTATAATTATAATATAATTTATTATTATTATTACTATTCACATATTACAAGTTATATAACTGGGTCTCTAAAAGAATCTCAGATAATACAATTTAGAAATGAACTTTGAACCCAGCTTTTTTTAATTCTCTACAGTTTTTACTCCAATTTACAATCATTTTAAACAGTGATTTGTCCTAAAATGTAACACCGGTTTTACAGGACAGACTTGGAGTAAGAGAATCCCTTTTACAAAAAGTTGGTGAAAATGCCCCTGGCTTCTTTCTGTAAGCTTACACATTTCCTCCCTTTGTAGAAATACTGCCCCTGGCTTAACATCTATGTGGTCAAATAATCAATAACAGAATCTTGTCTTTAACTGTAAATAGAATCTGAGTGCAATGCAAATTTCCATTTGCTACTTATCAATAGCCTAAAACACAATAGAATATTTCTTCCTAAGGGCCTTGTGAACTGAGTTTTGCAATAAAATATGTTATTAATCACAGGCTTCAAACATGCCATGCCTTTAATTTCCCAAAGATCTTCAACTCTTGGTTTAAGTTTTAATGTTTTAAGAGACGCATTTAATGACAATTTCTTTTCAGTGACAGCTAGTAACTCTGCACAAAGGTACTCAAGTTTGTGCCACCTCCAATAAATGATTGATCCAATATATTTCAATTCTGCAAACATTTCCCTGGATACCCTAAAAACAGAGAAAGGATGAAAGGACACTAATGTGCCATTCTATTTTCAGTGAGTGTCTTTGTTTTGGTTAGTTGATTGAGTCAAGTGAGGGCACAAAGATAAGACTATTTACACTGCTCATGAAGAGAAAGGGAGAAGGGTATCAGCAACCCACAGAAGAACTAGCCTGGTGTTTCTGAAAAGATAAGCAGAGAAGAAGAAGAACCATCTATCAAAATAGAGTTCTGCGCCTTTAGGTAACTTCTGCTACTCAAATTGAGAGGGCATTGCGGGGGGCTCCTCCTAGCCAGTTAAAAGACCACACAGCTCTGAAACAGTAAAAACTGTGTTTTCATTGTTTATTTTGTTTCCTTACCTTAATGTGAACAATTCTCCACTATATTTTAGAAAAGATACTACGGCGAATATTTTCTCTCTTGCTTTTAGTTGACAGTCATAGGGTGCACCTTCCTCAATCTGAAAGAAAGATTAAACACCTGGTTCTTTTAGATGCTCATACCTTCAAGGCTATTTTACAGTCTGTGTTATACAATTTAAAAACTTATTTAGACTATGAAATGGACTTCATGAAATTAACATCTAATAACAAACATAGTTCTGGTCAATGATTTTCTTCTCAGCTACCAACCACTCAGGATGCAGAAACAAATACGATTTTTCTCAACATCTCAAAATGTCAGTTTGGCTGTCCACACCTAGTTAAGCCCACACCTCAAAAGTCTTAGTAAAGGTTTTCTTCCAAACATATCGTTCTATCAGAGAGGAATTCTAGTGGATAATGCTCTCTCACCTGGACATAATGTGGAAATTGTAGGCAAAAGTTTATGTCAGTAAGCCTCTACAGTGCATTATTTCACATCTAGTTTTGAAAACATTGCAAGTGATGTTAGATAACATTTGAGTAATGTCCTTCTCTAGTTGAAAAAAAATTGACAAAAGTTCACCTAGCCTCTGTAAATACCTAAAACTATAAAAAATATTTAGCAAGCACATGTGTATGCTTTCATCAGGTCCTGTGGAAGAAATGTCTGAGAACAATTGTCCTAGGATCATTTAAAAGAATATTACTAGCTCATCAATACTATTTTGATTGTTCTTTAAATTAAAGATTGAGTAGAAAAATATGTTGTGAGATCACGAAAAATTAAAATATCTTCCAAATGCCTGGTTCCTTGAAGCCAGAAGTAATACATAGTTATTTTCTGAAAGAAAATAGCAGACAGACTTTTAAGGATATGGGCATATTTCACTCATCAAAGAAGTGCCTGGCATGTAATTTATTCTTGTGAACAAAATGTGAAAAACAGAAAAAGAAAGAAAAGAAGAAAATTTAAAAAATATATATTTCCTTTCTTATCTACACCTCTGCAAAAGCCACTCTAAGCAGTGGTAGTGATGTAGCTCAAATTAGAGGTGACAGAAGGCCAGAGACTAAAATTGTATAATATGTGCTGATAAGAATGTTATGCGGTATCTGGTTATGTCAGACCCAATTATCTAATTACAAGTTAGAAGATATGGTTTAAAACTTACCTTCTGATTTGCTTCTTACTGAAATTAATGAGATAAAACTATTCATGTTAAATTACTTGTGTAATACATAAAAGTAGACATGGATTTTGTAAGAACATTAATTCAATCTGTCAAAATACAGAACTCTGCATTTATTTATTGCTGGGTTATCTGACTGGACTTCGATTTCTACTTCAAATACAGTTAACTTATATACGACATACTTGCTGTCATGTGTAAATTAGCTCTATTACAATAGATGCTTTACCACAATTATTAGCAAAATCAGGTTTTTCCTAGATAACTTTAAAAAAAATCCAAATGCTACAAAAAAAAAAAAAAGTTTGAAAATACAGTTATTGGTACATTTATTTTAAAAGTCAAATAACTTATGGAAAACTAACTTTTAAGGGCTTAAAATCTAAGTGAATCTTATAAATATTATCTTTTATTTATTTATTTTTTTTCCTGTCTTTTTTTTTTTTTTATTATGGGTAAAAATCAAAATTCTCACAATACATACAAGCATTTGCAAAATGATATATAAATATATATGCATATATGTGTATTTGCTTACAAAAATGTTATTTATATATATATATATACAGATATTTTAAGAGGTGCTTAGATTACCCAAAATATTACACGGAACCCACTGGGATATAATGTAAACTATAGACCATGGTCAGTATCAATGCTTCAATAAGTATTCATCAATTGTAACAAATGTATCACACTAATGAAAGATGTTATTAATGGAGGAAAATGTGGGAGAGGGAGCTGTGGGGTATATGGAATCCCCTATATTTTTATGTAACATTTATGTAATATAAAACTTATTTAAAAATAAAATGTGCCCTAAAAAGGAAAAAAAAAAAAATCTAAGTGAATAAAAGCAAATAGACATGTATTTTATTTTTTATCTTTTATTTTATTTTATTTTGACCAGTAAAAAGGATTTGTTTGGAAAATGGGAGAAAGAACAGAGCTTGCTAAGAAATGGGAGAGAAAGATGGAAATACACACCAAGATTTGGTGCGGGCTCCTCTAGGCAGAGAGAGTGTGCTCTGCTGCAGGTGCTTACCTTTTAAACTGTTAATTATTCCACCCCATTGCTAGTGATGAGGGGAGGGCCCCAGTGCTTATTGGTTACCCCACCTATGGTGGGGCCACTTTTGAGGACTATTTGGAATATCTGGGCGAAGGGGAGATCCTAGAAAGAGAAACTGGGACCTCAAGGTTAAACTCAAGGTTCCAGGGAGGTCTTGCAGCCATTTTGTCTGCTGGGCATGAGGTCTGCTGGCCGTAGACATGCATTTTAATATTAGAAAAGTGTGTTGTGAAGAGTGACTCAGAAACATGTCAAACTGAGGTCATTTTCATATAAGAGATATTGTTTACCTGAGCAATACAAATTCATTGGGTTTGGATAAAGAGTAAAGATGAAGAAAGATATTCCAGACTGATGAAATAGTTTGAGGAATGGTATAAATATACAAAAACTCTGTGACACATTCTTAGATATGTGAAGAGTTAATTCAGAATACGGTGTATGGTATGGGGGCCATGGCATAGGATATGAGGATACAGGCAAAGAATGGGGCCAAATAAGGGAGGCGGGATTTAAATGGCATGTTTTACAATTAGGGCTTTCTTTATTCCACCCAAAACCAGACTGTAGAGATATGAAAGAGTAGACCATGTTTGCTTGCGGCAGAGCTCAGAAATACAAATGTTACCTAAAAATTGGTAATTTTCAAGTTCAGAGTAGAAACTTAAACATAAAAGTGCATAGACACATGTTTTTAAAAAGAATTCACACCCTATAGATAAGCAAACAAACAAGTTAATGACGGGACCCAACATCACCTACCCACCTTCAACTGGAAATGCCATTTTTCCTTTTCTCCTGTTTGCCCCTGCTGGTCCTGATCTTGGCTCTCAACCAAAATTTATGAGCACCCATTACGCAACATGATTTCTGACATCTTTCCTACAGATGAGCAAAATAGTTGTGCTTTTACTTTAGCTTTAATGGTTGGCATTTTTCTGCTCTTGGCCCTTGACCAGTCCCTGATTTTTTTTCAGCATTTTTTCTCATAGAATAGCTATATGATATTAATTATTATAATGATGCCTTAGCTTTTTTATTTTATTTATTGAAAATTTATTGAAGTATATCACTCATACATGAACATACATAAACAATAAGTGTATAGCAATAGTTGTGAACTTACAAAACAAACATACATAACATCATACAGGGATCTCATACCTCACCCTTCCACCAACACGTTGCATTGTTGTTAAACATTTTTAACTAATGATTAAAGAGCATCCTCAAA
This sequence comes from Tolypeutes matacus, assembly GCA_026826555.1. Taxonomy (NCBI): domain Eukaryota; kingdom Metazoa; phylum Chordata; class Mammalia; order Cingulata; family Chlamyphoridae; genus Tolypeutes; species Tolypeutes matacus. The sequence goes on along the minus strand of JAKSZT010054215.1, from coordinate 8,235,538 downwards.
ATATTACTACTAACCAAAGTATTTTCCCCCAAAGACCCTATTATTATTATTATTATTATATCATTTATATATGAACATACATAAACAATAAGTGTATAGTAAAAGTTATGAACTTACAAAGCAAACATGCCTAATATCATACAGGGGTCCCATACATCAACCCACCACCAACACCTTGCATTGTTGTGAGACATTTGTTACAAATTATGAAAGAATATTGTCAAAAATCTTACTACTAATTATAGTCCTTATCTTACATTTGGTGTATTTTCCCCCAAACATACCCTATTATTATTTTTTAAATATATTTTTAAGACAGAAGTTGTAAACTTACAAAACAATCATGCACATATGCAGAATTCCCAAACAACACCCTTCTATCAACACACCACACCATGGTGGAACATTTGTTACAGATTATTAGATAATATCATCTGATTATTACCAGGTACACAGTGTACATTTGGCACACTTTTTCCATACTCCCCCATTATCAGCACAGTACATCTTTGGCATAGATGCAAAAATATTAGATTATTACTGTTAACCACAGTCCATAGGTCACTCCAGTTGTATTTTTCCCATGCTTCTCCACATTCCCACCACCCTGCAATAGTGATGTACATCTGCTCTAGCTCACAAAGGACACTCGTGCATCTGTACCATCAACCACTATTCTCATCCACCTCTGGGTTTACTGTGTTAGTCAGTCCCTTGATTATTCTCTAGCTTTCTGTCAATTGGCATTTACATCCCTAGACTACCCTTTCCAGTCACATTTCCATTTATAAACCATCTGTTACTCACTATAATGTGTTACCATCAACTCTGTACATTTCCACACTTTTACAGTAAAGCTAATTAAAACTTCTACGTACATTAGCTATCAGTAGTCCATCTCAGTCTTCCTCTTATCTCTTTTAAGAATCCACCACCTACCACCAGATCTTGAAGACATTTTCCTACATTTTCTCCTAGAAGCTTTATGGTTCTTGTTTTTGTATTTCGGTTTTTGATTCATTTTGAGTTAATTTTTGTATAAGGTGTGAGCATGTGGAAGTGCAATCAAAGGTCCAAAGAATTCCCTCACATACCAGTTTTGCACAAAAGCAAGCCATAAATTGGAGCTTTCTATATCCCTATGAGAAGGATAAGAACCAGAGTTACTTTCTTCATTTTACAGAGGAAATGATTGCCATTAACAGGTGATTGCTTGTTTTTAACCCATATAGCTTATGAGTTGTGAACCATTTGCATTTTCTACTCCAGAGAAAACATTCTAATGGTTTATGTCAATATATGGAAGGGATATATTTACCATGCTATGCATTTTTGTTTTCTGTATCCCTCAGCACAAAAAGAGACTTTTATGATGTTTTTCCATTAATATATTCATTTTAAGAAAGATGGAGTTAAGTTATCATTTTTCTTTCCTCTTTGATTCATAGATTCTTGAAGGTCCTTGCTTCTTAATGCAGGGTGTATTGATAAACTGATTTAATATAGTAACAGCCCTTATTGAGGTAAACCTCTTAAATGCCATTGGATACAATGAACCAGCAAATATTTAAATCAATTAAAATCTAAAAGATATTAAATTGCATGGTTATGATGGAGTCAATTTGTAGAGTTGGATACTGAGCAACCAAAGAGCAAAATTTGGATAAGGATTTTGCTTTTCTCTCAATATTTTTCACTTAGTTCAGGGTATGGTTTTAAACTCCAAGTTTTTCTACTGAAGGGCTAAGTAAATTTTTCTCTATAAGTGAGAGTTTAGACTTCCATGGCTGTGCTTAGTTCGCTTTCTAAGATGCTAAAGTTTTCAGTCAGATGAGTCAGTATCTGTTGCCAATTTTGTCTCTTAGAAAGGCACATTGACATTTCAGGAAGGCAGGGTACAATTTAATGCATTAGTACAGGAGGAAAGGAAATTATTGACAAACGAATCACAGGTGAAAGAGCTGTGTAACAGTGGGAACAATTCACATTTCTTTCTTTATTGTTTTAAAAAATTAAATAAATTTTTAGATTTCTCCATTATATCTGCAAGTACTGGCTTATTCATATGAGTAATGGAAATCTGCAAATCATGTAATGTGGTTTTAAATATATCTTTTATGTGTATATAGCATTTTTTTGGGTGTGAGTGGAGACGAAATATAACAAAAATACTTGTAACTTAAGGAAGAATATTTAAGATAATATAAAGAAGCTAAGCCTCAGCAAAATCTCATTGACTGCCACAGTAAATATTGCCTCAAATAGCGGAGACATCCATACTCTATAGGCAGGGCAGACAGCTCAGGAGTTTGGCACCCTGCCAGTGGGCCCTAGTTTGGAATTTATACTCCCCAGTGTGACAGTTGGACTCAGTTGTGGTTTCCCTACACATGGCTCTTTTGCCACTTCTATTTGATTCTATAGTTAGGATTAGAGTTGATGCATGTATGTCCAAGAGACTTAAATCTTTGAGCTGTCCATGTGCCAGTGGGCTCTGAATCTCAGCAGAGATGCAACACCTACTCTCCAATTCAATGGACTCACGCAGGACAACTAACAAGGAAATGATGAAGGGCAAAGGCCATCCCAAGGAACAGAGAGCATTTGCAACTGCAAGCAAGATAGTCCCATCCATCTGCCCCATGGGATCTAAGTCCCCTCTCAATTAGAGGTGGAGGGGGCATCACCATCCCAGAATCCTCAGGACTGGGGAATGAATGATGGACTAGAGTAGACTTACTGGTATTCTGCTATAGACTTATTGTGATTCTAGCAATGGAAGAACTTTTATCATTGATGTGGAGGCAGTGGCCACTGGAGGTTCTGAGGGGAGGGAGAGGGAAAAACAGGTATAATATGGGGACATTTTTGAGACTTGAGAATTGTCCTGAATGACAGTGCAATGACAGATGCAAGCTATTATATGTGTTGTCATAACTTACAAAATTGTGCAGGAGAGAGTGTAAACTACAATGTAGACTATACTCCACGCTTAGTGGCAATGCTCCAAAATGTGTCCATCAATTGTAACAAATGTACCACACTAATGAAAGATGTTGTTACTGTAGGAAAATGTGGGAGGGGTTGGGAGTGGGGCATATGGGAATCCCCTGTATTTTTTATGTAACATTTATGTAATCTAAGTATCTTTTTTTTAAAAAAAAAAAGTATATATATTTTTTTAGAAAGCTAAGAATAACCGATAATATATAAGGAAGTATGGAGGGAGGCCCATAAAAATGGTAAAAGTGTAATTAAGTGTCCTCCTGGGTTGGGGCCATTAGCAAAGCCATCATTATGGAGTTTAGAGTTCACATAGGATACACGGATGTGTGCCATTTAGACAACGACAGGAGAACATAGATGCTGAACTTCCTTTGACACCTTGCCTGCATTAAAAGCAGAGAATGGGGTTATACCAGTGAATTGCTCAAATTACATGTAAGATGCACCATATATGGGAATGGTCTCTAGGCAGTAAATTCCAGACCTAGTAGCCATGCCCTTCATAGTTGAAATACCTTCTGTTCTCATTGTGGAACGCATCATCACAAGGTGTGTCCTTGTAGAGAGGGTGGAGTTAAAGTCCAGATGGCCTTTCACCTTAAAATTCTCAGTCCACTTCCTATACAAAAAAGCACAGAATACATAGGGTATTATTTATTTGGCTACTTGCACTGAAACCACCTTGGAAAGGAATAATTTGAAACAATCCACAGGGAAGATTAGAATTAACATTGTTGAGATTTATCAAACAATTGATAAGGTCGAAAGAAAGATGGCTATGTAGAAAACCTGGGAAATATGAAGTTATTACAAAAATGGATTTTAAATAATTATTGATAGATCCAATGAAGAGAGAGATGTAGCAAAGATGTGATAAAGAAGTTAGGAATCTCAGATGTGAAAAGGTTGAAGGCTAGTACTGATGATGGTTGCTAATAAGAGCTGTCTTGACTAGAAAGTTATGAATGCAGTAAGAAGTAGTAGAATTAAAAGGGGTAGCTAAATACATAGCAAGAAATGTGCTAGAGGCATTCATATATATGTCCACATGTGTTCACAAAAGACCACACATATTCTACAATTCCATTGATATTAAATGTCTAGAATAGGCTAAAATATAGAGACCAAAAGTGGATTATTGGTTGTCTAGTGTAGACGATGGGGAGTAATGGGGAGTGACCACTAACATATATGGGGTTTCTTTTGGGGGTGATGAAATGGTCAAAAGCAATTGTGGTGATGGCTGCACAACTCCTTGACTACACTAAAAACCACTGAATTGTACACTGTAAATGGATGAGCTGCACGGTATGTGAATTCTATCTCAGTAGAGTTATTTAAAAAAAGGAGGAGAGGCAGTGGAGTCTCAGTGCCAACCACCATGCCTGGCCCTGTGTGAGTTCTTAAGATATAACAGTGTTCTATTTATTTTTATCTTTATACAATGTTTTAAAAATTCCTGTTTTTTGCTTTCAAAATCAATGCCATGTCATTTTACATTTTTTCTTTGTATTTATTTTATTCCCTCAGCTCAAAATTATGTAATTTTTAATCCATATGCTCATATCTCTTCAAAACAACCCTATATCAACTCATTTTACCCAGAATTCTTTTTAACCATGAGGGAAATTATAAGCAGCATAATTTAATTGCTTATACCTCCTTAAAGAAATGCTGTGGCCTGGGTAGGAATATAAAGATAGTTTAAAATTCCATGTTTTGGCTTAAACTCTAAACAGTTATATTCATCATGGACTCAAGGGAAAAATCAACATGGATATTCCGGCTTCTACAAATGTAACTTGAAATGTAATTTCAGAGCATGCACACAACAGAAAGAACAATGTAAGCATATTTCTTATTATTGGTATTAAGATAGAAAAACGAATATCTGTTGAGACCATTGATTTTCCCTCATTTCTAATTCTTCCTCTGAAATTAATATCATTAATATTTTAATATGACTTTTGCTTTAAAATATGGTTCAGAATAGAGAAATGAGAATGAGAGTTCACATTTTAATTGACCAGTGCAATTTACACCACCATTTAAAATATATATCATGAATACTCTTCCATGAAGTTGTTCAGTGATAATGGAAAAAAAAGGAAATTGAAGAAAAATAACAACAGTAGCATAAAGTCATATAGATTGGGGCCCCTTGAGCAAGGAAATCTATTTTCAGGTTGAACAACTTACATTTAAACTTTTATATTTGTCAATTGTTGAAGTTGCTGGTTGCCATTTGTTCTAAATCATCAATCAGTATAAGCTATTCAACAATTCAAGAGAACATGCTTTACATATTCAGTTCTACGTTTCAGAAAGCTAATCCTCTGAGATTTTGAAACATATCTGATTGTAATGAAGACTCTTAAAAAATGTATCATTTTTCATTTAACTGGATCAATTCATATAGTCAACCATTTATGTCATGCTTATGCAACTAAAACATGATGAAAGAGCAAAACACAGTTATATGACCTCATCACTGGGTCTCAAGTCAAGACTTTTTCATACCAAGATTAAACATTTGAAAATATCATCAACAATTTCCTAGGTTACTTTACCAATATCTATAAAATGCTTGGAGGAAAAGATAACCTATAATTTGCCAAACGTGTTTGACAAAACAATTTGAATGCTTGATGAGAAAAGCTTTTTTCTATCATCATTACATTCGGTACAATAAAGCATAATTCAAGGAGATCATGTGAGTCTGATCAGAATGCCTTGGGACCTTCTTTATAACTTCACACACAGATTCTAGAGTTCATCATGAAGGACATCCTTATTTGCAAATAAATAAAACCTCTAAAATTATAAACTAAATACCTAACTTAATATATCTTAACCATCCAATTTAAAACAAAGAAACAAAGTAAGTTCAAACTCACGTAAGTATTCATGTTTTTGGAAAAGTAACTTTCAAACTTAATTACATTGCTGATGGGAGTATAAAATTGACTTTCTCAAACACTCCTGGAGGTGTCTAAATGGTTAAAAGTTTTCTGTAGAGCAATTTAATATTCAATAAATTTCCCAGGAAAATGAGTATAAATGCCTATCAATATTAGAGATAAGTAAAAGATGTTCATTTTTAATAAATTGTTTGAACATAGAAAATAGCCTGGAGTTTAAATGACTGTAACATCTTAGATCTCCAAATTGAAATATCACAGGGAATCAGTTCTTTGACCATGAGAGGTAAAGTTAGCTCCTTTGCATTAACTATCTGTCTCTGGACATCTGAGCTTTGTCAGAATTCTGGTTCCCTACATTAAAGTATAAGATTAAGTGCTTATTTAAGAGAAAAAGCACAGGAGGGAAGGGGGAGTTTTAGACACGTGGCTGAGATATGTTGCCCTCAGCCCCTTCCTTATTGTGTCCTAGTTCTTATAGTCCAAGGAAAGGTCATCCCTATGTTGCATAAACTTCATTAATTACAACTTTATTCCTCTGATATGAAAGTTATTTTACTCTTCTTATTTATCATTCATATTTTGTGTTCTACAAGTATCTTAAGGCTCTTTAGAGGAGCCCATTTCTATAAAACTGAAATGAAATAAATAAATAAAATAAATAAAACCAATGTGCTACCCTTGTTGCAAGGATACTGCTCATTAATTCTAAACCATGGCTATTAATTAATCAGTCATTGAAACAGTCAGGAAACAATTTTGTAGATTAATCTTCTTCTATTTCTCACATAAAGTAAAAATACTCTCATAGACCATTATGTTTGCCAAAATGAAAATAGGAAATTATTTTGTTCATAAACCAAGGCTTTCTAAAACTGTCCGTTAACAAGTGATTGCCAGATTAAAATACTTTACCAGGCAATATACAGTTTATTACATATCAATATATAATAAAATTTGAGCCAAGGTGACAAAGAATATACTTAGCTTAGGTTAAGAAAATTTAGAGTCTAATTTAACCCCCATAAATCTTCAGGGGTTTCATTATTTATTTAACCATTTTGTCTTCAGGTCTTAGTATAATTAATACAGCTTCCAAAAATCTAACTTACTGCTAGGATGGTTAGCACTTTCTGTAAAAGTGAGTTTCACAATTACTATATTTGGAAATAAATACTAAGCACTTACATTCAAAGTCAGTTAAAGGGGGACTTCCATTGTAAGACAACCCTGTTTAGCTAGACCCCAGATTTGTTCTCGCCTAACACTTAATGGTATAACCAGAAAAAAAATTAAAAGGCATCAAAAATATATTAGAACAACCAAACAAAGGAAAGAAAATCACTGTAATGTGCAATAAACTTTGAAAAATAATATAGAGGAAAGGAGAAAAATCATTATATTTTAGTATTGGCAATGATCAGAATTTTATTGATGAAAGGAGCAGAGTAGACCAATAAAAATTACACTAATGCCTGATCTTCTCTTCCACACTAATTTGGCAGGCCACAATTCAGAAACCCACTTAAAATAAGACATTTCTTTCACAATTAGGTCACAACCGAAACAGAGAAATTCTAGAGAATCCAATATTTTGTTTTATTTTTATTTTTCCCAGTTGGAAAGAAAACATGAAAAGGAAGATCAGATAAATATAATTACCCAGAACTAATTATCTTTAGCATTAAATAGAGATTAACTAGAACACAAAGACAATAATAAATAAGGTAAAACACTGCATGAGCTGACTCTACAGGGGGGAAATTTTTCAGCATACCCTAGTTTTATTTCTGCTCTTCCATGTTTACAAGTAATAAAAGCTTGACAAAAATATCCACAGTTTACCTTTTTTCCTCCACAGACTGATGGTCTAAAGGAAGTAAATTCTTAGACTATTTAGCCAAGAAAAAACGACATGGGATTAAGTATATCTATAAATAGTGGTTAATTAGGGATATGTCCTTGACTAGGTAGAATACCATTTGATAAAGGATGTTTTTACAGAAGTGAAATGGGAGTGTATACACCAAGTTTTCCAAGTAAACAATGGCAGGAAGCCACTTATTGCATGTCCTTCTCATTCAACACCACTGGTACATCATATAGATAGAGAGCCACCAAATGAAAGCATCAGATGAGAGATTAACAACATCATCAACAAAATTAAGATAAATTAGGCTGGGAATCAAGAATAATGCACTATAAAATGTTAGATAAGTCTTGGAAAAACTGTCTATGTTAAATATGCAAAATAAGACTAGAAACTCAACAGCCTACCTCTAAAAGTGCAGCACCAAAGATGATGAAAAAGAGGCTAATATTTGGAGAAGATATCTGTCATTCATCATCAAACAGAAGAAAAAATTCCTTCATAATGAATGCCTCCCCTAATATAATAAATTTATATCAGCATAACCTCAGTGAAGCAAGCATCAAAAACTAGGCAATAGTATGATAAAAAAGGGGAAATTATGATAAAGATATATTTTAAGAACAGTAAACAAATACTACATGTCTAATCAAGACCATAGAAATACTACATAATGCAGTAGAGCAAAAAAAGGGGAAATCTTCACACTTATTATAAGGTAAAAACACTGAATAAGAGGAACAAGAAAAAGTCGAAAGCAGATAGAAAGAAGTTAATAGATATAAATGTATACTATAGACCATATTTAGTGGTGAACATCAGAGGATGTTCTTTCAAAATCTGTGAGAAATGTTCCATAATGATGCAAGCTGTTGGTGGAGGGGTGATTTATGAGAATTCTGCACATTGTGCAGGATTGTGTTTAATTTCACAACTTCTCTAATAATATATATATTATTGTATATATATAAGAAGTTAATAGACATTGAAGGTAGACTGTAATGCAACAAAAGTAGAAAATTTTATGACCCTGAATTAAAGAACTCCACAAATATTAAACCATAATAACATTGGTTTTCTGATGTGAAGCCCTGAATCAACAAATTGATATTCTGTTACAGAAAAAGATGGAGAAAGTGAATAAAACTTACACAGTAATTAAGCTTGTAGCTAATAAACTACAATTGTATTTGAACACAATTTCAAACATTCAGAGAAAAAGAAAAAAAGGGAAAAAGTTAAAAAGGAAGAGTGTGGGATACTATCAGCCTACCACATAGGTATATTCACCATCAGAACACAATGGAACAGATGCAAGAAGGTATTGAGAGAAAGAAAGTTTGAGCCCATTTATTACACTTAGCCAGTTGTAAATCACCCAAGACCCAAAATGTCAAACCCTCATCTAATTATAAGACAAACATCAGAAAAAAATCCAAATTCTATGTAATTCCTGACCAATATTCCATAAAACTGTCAAGGTTATCCCAAACAAAAGAGTCTGACAAACTGTCACAGCCCAGAGAAGCCTAAGGAGACCTGATGATGAAATGTAATATGGGCTCCTAGCGGGCATCCTGGAACAGAAACAGGACATTAGAAAAAAACCCACAAAACTAAGGAAATCTTAAGAAAGTAGTATGGACTTTAGTTAATAATAATACCACAATATTGTTTCATTAATTGTAACAAATGTACCATACTATTAATAATGTAAGATCTTAATAATAAGGGAAATTCTGTGCAGAAGCATATGTGGGAATTCTCCATTGCTCTAAATTTCTGAAAGTTGAAAATGTCCTAAAATAGAAAAGGAATTAACAACAAACAAATTGCACAAAGAACGTCTCAAATATGAGAAGAAAGTGGGAACAGAGTACCTGTGACAGTTTGGTATTATTTATGAATTCCAAAAATAGATATTGGATTATGTTTGTAAACTAGTCTGTTCCTCTGGGCATATTAGATTGTTTTAAATTCGGAGGTTTCACTTTTACTTGATTAAATTATGATTAGGGATTTGATTCAACCACAACAGCAGGACATTGAGTACCTGCCCTCTTGGTGAGAAGGGACTCACAGAGAAAATGACATAGCAGAGGAGAGAGTTTTAGTTTTGAAGCTGGAGCTCCGGGAAGTAAATACATGGAGAAGGAGAACACAGAGGAAAAGAGACAGCTCATTAGACTGCAGAGGCCCTGGGAAGAGAGAGGAGCTTGACAGCATACAGCTCAGCTGAGCACGGGAAGAAATGAGCTCCAGGGAGAGAGATAAGCTCTCCAGCCTACAGTTGAGATTGGAAGAAGCTGGGACCATGGAACCTAAGGAGGGAGAGGAAGGCTGAACACTTGCAGAGACCAGCAGCCATCTTGCTCCAACAGGTGGCAAGACTTTGTTGAGGGACATAACTTACTCTTTTATGGCCTTGTGTCTATAAGCTTCTACCCCAAATAAATACCCTTTATAAAAGCCAACAGAGTTCTGGTACTTTGCATCAGCACCCCTTTGGCTGACTAATATAGTACCAATTGGTGTTCTTGGAGAATAAATAAAGGCAAATCTTTCTGTCAATCACGATAAGAGAAAAATGAAGAGGGAGTGATACAAGTATTGATAATAACAATAATAAAACCTGAAGTTAAAAGTGATGAAGTTGAGAAACCATAGGGGCATTGTCTTAGTTTTCCAGGCTGCTGTGACAAACATACACAATGGACTGGCTTAAACCAGAAGAATGTATTGGCTCGTGCTTTCCGAGGCCGGAAGCCCATCATCAAGATATAAGCAAGGCTTGCTTTCTCCCTGAGGCCCACAGCGCTCTAGGACGAGCTGCCAGTGACCCTTGGGGCGCCCTGGCTTTCCAGGACATTATGAGTCCACTCCTTTCTTCTGCTCTTCCAGTTTTCCCCTCACTTCTGGCTTCTGGCTCCTTCCCATGGCTTTCTCTCACTTTGGCTTCCAGCTTCTTTCCAGTAATCCTGATCAAGAGGAGACCTCATTCAACTGGGCCACACCTTTACAAAAAAAAAAAAAAAAAAACAAAGCAAAAATCAAACAAAGAAAAAACCCACTAAAATGCCCATCTTCAAGAGGTCCTATTTCCAAAGGTTTCACACCCACTGGAATGCAGATTAAGATTAAGAACCTGTCTAAATTTGGGCACATAATCTAATGTACACAGACATTAATTTCCTTAGTTATTTTGGTAAGGAATAATATTTTTTCTCATAATTTTAGAACAATACCTAAATGTTTTAGTATATGACAAAGTTGTGAGATATAAATGAAAGACTCTAAATACATAATACCACATTTTCAATGAAGGAAAACACTAACAAAAACATGAAAATTAATAAAGCAAAAAATCTAAAATGATTTTAAAGAGTGATTATGAAGTTGAGGAATTGGGAGAGAAAGCAATGGCCAGGAGAAACTTGTACTTAAATGGCCAAAATAATAAATAGAGCGTGAAACAGAGTAAAAAGAAAAAGTAATTAATGCAAATACTATACAACTAAAAATATTCTAAAAAATTTCCAAATTACTAGAAAAATAACAAACATGAAATATAAACCATAAATCAAAAGAATAAATAACATGAAATATCTCTAACATAAGAAAGCTCCAAGACCAAACTCATATGTTGTATCAGGAAGTATAAATGGAATAAACTCAGATTAAAAATTACCTTCAATTATAACACATACCAGTCACAATAAATAAAATGTAATTACAATGTATACTCTTTATAAGAGACACTTCTAAAAAGCAGCCACAGGTCATATAAATTCATGGATGATAACATATTGGGCAAATACTAATGGGAAAGAACCTAAGTTTGCGATAATATGTTTTTATGTCATGCATAAATTTAAGGCAGACTTTTTTGAGGAAAACTAAGGGGAATTTTATCAAAATAATGGGCATATCAAACTTAACATCTTATTGTAATGTAACTTTATGACTAAATAATTCATTGTTAAAACATAGAAAGTATAAACTACAAGAAATTTGGTAATTGATGGCCAGAAACTTAATGATATAAAGAGACTTTAATTCATGGTCTGGGTCAAATGGCAGACCAAATAATAAAACCTAAGAAAGACAGCAAAAATCTAATTTATGAAATTAAGGAATAAATTCCAAAGTGTTTAAATAGTGAAAACTACAATCTCAATCTACAATATAGCAAATTTGGATTTTAATTAGGAAAAAGTCAAACCACAAGTAAGCAGATATTTAAACAAAGCAATAAAAAAAAGAATTGGTTCCATCTCCATAAATATTTATTAAATGAATGAACAAATAAGCTATAGTTAATTATCACCCAAAGCTTTGTGGTGAAAGAAAAGAGCCCCCTATTGTGTGTGTTAGGGAATGTATGTCCTAGTCGTTGTCCTGCATCAGTACTGTTTTCTTTCCGGGGCTGTATCATTCACTCTAAAAGGGGCAGTGGGTCCCAGAGCCTTTGTCATCCATCTTTGCACCATAAGTTTCCTTTACTGTGGTGTTTATTTAGTTGCCTTCTAAAATAGTTTTGACTGGAAAAATAAGAGTTCTACTAAAAATTGTTTGAAAACTAAAGGACTCCATAGTGTTTATTATGCTTGACAAAGCACTGTGTATCAGGCCCACTGAACACTCCCACACTAGTTTTCTAATCTTCCAAGCTCCATCCACACCCAGCATCTCTCCTTCCCTACCCCATCCAGAGCTTATTTCCACTTGGAAGCCCTCGCCCTGCTTTTCCCGACCCTAGAAATAACCTTCACCCAATATCCCACCTGTCGGTTGCTGTTTTGCCCTTCAGACCTAAGCAGTAGAACTCCCCCTGGGAATCTTCTAGCATTTGCACGTCTTTCCATCAGATCCCTCTGTTCTGACATTCTGTGCATCATTTTCTTGTTAAATTTTAATTCACGCGTTTAACGTCTGTGACTCTGCACTCAAAAGCAAGACCCTTGAGGAAGGAATCCTTTTAGAATCACATCATCTGATCCCAAAACAGGGAGACCATGCTCTTCTTTTGGGCTCACTGAAAATGTGTTAAAAACGGCAGAGTGAGCGGATGCTGAGACAGATGATTTAATAAATGTCAGCCCGGGTGTCCCTATAGTTTTACCTGCCAAACAAGGACCCTGTTGAGAAGGAAAGGAGACATTATGTAATAATTCCACCTTGGCAAGAGACATCAAATGGGAATGTCTGGGCTAACCCAATGGAAATGGGTAAACTAGCAAATATTGCCATCATACTTATTAGCTATTAAATCCTTGAATTTGGGATGTGAAGAAGAACCTGTTTTCATAGAGTTTGGAAAACATTCATTTCCATTTAAGTATCTGATAAGAGTGGATGAGTTCCTTCTAAGGCCTGGGTTCTTTTAGGGGTTCACCCTGAGCTAATGCAGAAGTCCAAACACTCAACCCTTCAGGGCTATCAGCTGAGACATGAAACATAGAGACTTAAAAAGCCAGGGGTCATACATATAGTCTTACTATTTTGTGGTTAAATCTTTGTACTCACCCTGAATCTTTCTGTCAAATCATCCCATAGTCCAGAGAGTATCACACCGTACTAAATTCACACTTTTAAAAAGAAGTCCAGAGTTGATTTCACTGGGACATGACCTGAGAAGGAAGATGGGAGAAAGTAATGAACACTTGCATTGGAGATGCTTTAACATCAAATTCAATATATAGCTTAAATTGCGGTTGAGATTGTATAAAAGACAAAATAAAATCAATGAGAGCAAGGAATTTACTGCTAGGATACTCAGACACCAAACAGAAGAAGGAAAGCAAAAAAAAGAAGAAGAAGGAGAAAAAAAAAAAAAACTACAGGCATTTATATCTGTAGAAGCGGGATTGACAGCATCTGTTTCTGGCAGTTGCTCATCACTGAGAGACGCACAGGCCAAAATGGGAAACACAATTGATATTGATAGGTGCTGGCTGCTGAGGGGGGATCGTGCTGCTGGCAATAAATGATGAGCAAATTAAGGGCACAGCCTTCAAAGTATTGCCTGCCACCCACTGCAGTGCCATACACGATTTTACGGAGTTGCCCTTTGACTTCACATAGCTCAGTGCCTTTTACATATGACTGAATGGGAATAATAGATTTGTTCTTTTCCTTTTTCAAGTGTCAATGTGAGCAAAAATTTAAAAGGCAAAATATGCAGAAATATCACTCAAAAGATAAGAATGGATGAGCTAAGTGGAATTGCAATTATGAACAAGAAGAATGCAACCTCAATGAATGACATGGAGTGGTTTAAAGCCTTCCATTTAGAAGTGGAATTGTCCTTGATTTGTGTGACTGCAGAGCAGAGCTAGGAATAATGAGAGGGACACACGAGTATGTATTAATCAAGTTATAGTGAAACTTGCTAATATAGCTCTACAATTTAGAAGGGAATATATTGCCATTCACAAAAGTTATTTATGTTGATGGCGTGTGATTTCTAGCCAGAGCTCAAACATCTGAAATAGGTGGTTAGCAGGTTGCTTTCAGTTTCCTTTTAGCCCTAATAATCTATGGTCCTAAATATAAATCACAGCCTGGTTTCAAAAATTAGTTTTCTTCAAAGTAGTTGGACTTACTGTATTTATTAACTCATTAAAGGACACATTTCCACATTCCATTTACTTATGACAAACTCCAGAATGAATATTGATTTTCACTGGAAAGGTGCTATCTAATATCTTTGGTTGAAATAAAAGTCTTACTTAGTACTGATGCTCTTGGAAAATGATACTGCACATCAGAGCCTTGGCGGTTGAAGCTACTAACACCAACAGGTCTAATTTGGAAGTTTGAATATAATAATAATTGTTAACATCCACATAGGGCTAACTAGTTGCCATGACTCTTCTCATCACTTTCCATAATATTAACTCCTTTAAATCTCAACTCAACCATTAATTGAAGGTACTTTTAGTACCCTCAGTCACAGATGAGGCATTTAGATCCTGAAAGATGAACGTCCCCACAAACAGGCGGCATCTCTCGAGGGTCCTGGCTCACTGGCTGGAGAGGTTTACTGAGTCATTCAGGAGCTAATGGTGTCTGATCAAAACAAACAAATGGCCCTTGTGTTCAAAAAGGGGAAGGTAGAACATAAGAAAAACAAAACAAAACCACACAACAAAAACAGCAAATCAGTGTGCCCTATGATGTAGGTGCTGCCATGAAAAAAATTAAACAGGGAATGGGAAGACATGTCATGTTGAAGGGACAAATTTAGGGATGAGGCAGTTGACATTTTACAAAGCCGTGAGGAATGACACACACACACAAAAAGAGACTTTACAGACAAAATCCTCAACCAGGGTGGTGAGGAAACCAGCCAGGCAGAGAGCTTCAGGGCAGAGCTCCCCAGGCCTCTCAGGAGTGGACAAGCTGCTGCCGCAGGATGCTCACTGTAGCTGGACAGCCTGGCTGCAGAGGAGTGAGCCAGAGAGGACAGCTCACAGGTGGGCTCGTAGAGGCCCTGAAGGCATGAGTCTCATCACTGCAGGAGGTGGGCATTCCCTGCAGGAGTCTAAGCAGAGAGGGACCAGGAAAGGGCCTGAGTCTCAGAAGGGAATCTTCCTATGTCCTACTGAAAACTGGGCAGGGAGTGTAGGTCTGGAGCATGGGAAACCTGAAACCACCAGGAAAAAAAAGGGGAGTGGGGAAGGCTTCCTTACTCCTTACTTGATTTTTTTTTTTTTTTTTTTTTTTGCTAACTTTTTCTTTTGGCCTAATTTTTTCCCTTTTATGGCACTGGTTTCTGGTATTGCTATCATCATGCTAGCCATAAAAATGTTTGTGGCAGTTTGCTCCTTACTTTTCTGTTCTCTGAAATAGTTTATTAAGGATTGGAATTACCTTTCCAAGACTCTTAGTAAAATTCACTTTTAAACTTTCTGAATCTGGCATTTTTTTGGTGGATATACCTTAATGATTTTTAAACAATCAATTTTCTACTCCTTGAGTTAGATTTGGTGTTATATTTTTCTAAGATTTTAAAACATTTTAGCTTTTTAAAAATTTTTTAACAAATTTCCATGATGTTCTTTCTTTATATTTTATTATATGTTTTATCTAACATCCTCCCTTTTAATCCCTAACATTGACAATCTGTGCTTGCTCGTTTCTCTAATTTTCTCTCTCTACCTTTGATAAAATATTAACTTCACTTGTCTGTTTTGTTAGCTTTCAAATACCCAACTTTTTGTTATCATCTCTATTTTATATTTTTTCATATTATTTAATCCTTTACCTTTATGCATTCTTCTTTTGCCAATTTTATGGTTTCATCTTGGTTTTTTTCAAACTTGTTAGATGATGAACTATTGATATTCAGCCATGTTATTAATAATTAAAATCATATCCTCATATTTCCATTTTCACTGCATTTCAAAGATTTGGATAATAGTATTCCAAGGATAGTTCAATTATAATTACTTTCTACTTTTAAATTATTTCTATTTTGATACACAAAATACTTGTATTAAAAATATCCTACTTGTTCTTATCCTTACATCTTCCAAGTTAATATATGTCCAACTGACCCCATTTATTTGCTGCCCTAAGAACTACTTACTAAATCATCTTTATTCAATTTCTCTAACTTCTCACCCCCTGTCCTCACTGTACCACACTCCAACTGGGTTTCTTCTCTTTGTACCCAACCATTTTACTGATCTACAAAGTTCTCCTAATTTGCACTTAACCTTATAATATATATTATGGCAAGTAAACATATGAAAGAGTGTTCTACATGGCTAGCAATTAGGGAAATGCAAACTGAAACCACAGTTACATACCACTATATATCTGCTTGGATGGGAAAGAAAGGAAAGAAAGAAAGAAAGAGAGAAAGAGAGAGAGAGAGGGAGGGAGGAAGGGAGGGAGGGAGGGAGGGAGGGAGAGGGGAATGACTAAATTACTAAATGCCTGGCAAGGATGCAGAGGGACTAGAATTAGCAAAAAGGTATAGTAACTTTCTAAAACATTTTGGCAGTAACTATATAGTTAAACATACATTTACCATGTGACCTAGCCATTCTACTCCTGGGAAAAAAACATGTGTTCAACAAAAATTTTAAGTGAATTTTTATAGCAACTTCATTTATATCATCAAAAATCAGTAACAAATGTCCTTCGCATGCTGAATGGATAAACAAACTGCAATATACCTATACAATGTCATACTCTTAGCAATCAAAAAGGAACAAACTACATATTCAAACAAAGTCATGGACAAATGATTTCAGTTACACTAGTCAAAGCAACAAATTCAAAAGTCAGAAGACTGTAACTCTATGCATATGACATTGTCAAATGATAAAACTACAGGGACAGAAAACAGTGCAGCAGTTGCCAAGTTATGGGGTAGGGGGAGGAACGACTGCAAAGTGCACGGGGAGTAGTTGGATGCAATGGTAGTACTCTATACCCTGATTGTGGTGGTGGATTCAACACTGCATTTTTCAAAATTCATGGAATTCTACACCAAAAAGTATGAATTTTCCAGGACATAAATTCTATCTCAAAGAAAAATGTCCCCATAATAGTATTGGGCTGTATAAAAACAGCATGGCCATTGACCTGTGTTTTTCATGCTTGCCTTTCAACAGCATAAGATATGATTGTCCATGCTTTCCTCAGGCATTTTCCTCATTTTACTTCTCTGATACCATCACCTGCTTATTTGCTTTTCCTCCTCCTCAGTTTCCAACACGGGAATTTGTAGTCTCCTGTTTCCTCTTTTATTAGTCAGCCAAAAGGGCACTGATTCAAAGTACCAGAAATCTGTTGGGTTTTATAAAGGGTATTTATTTAGGGTAGAAGCTTACAAGGCCATAAAGAGTATATTACTTCCCTCACCAAAGTCTGTTTGCCACATGTTGGAACAAGATGACTGGTGGTCTCTGCAAGAGTTCAGCCTTCCAGTTCCTCCTAAGGCTCTGTGATCCCAACTCCTTCCAGTGTCAGCTGTAGGGTGGTATAAGGCTCATCTCTCTCCCCAGGGCTCATTTCTTTCTGGGCTCAGCTGTTCTGCTCTCTTCACAAGGTGAGCTGTAGACTGGCAGGCGAATGGCTCATCTCTCTCTTTCTGGAAACTCTGCTGTGTCTAATGGAGCCTTCTCTTTTTCCTCTGGTATCTACACCTCTGTGTATTTACTTCCTGGGGCTCCAGCATCAAAACTACACTCTCTATGTGAGAGTCTGTTTATCCCCACCCTAATGACGTGGTCAGATAAAAGCCCTATCTTGATTTAATAAAGTAAAAGTGAAACCTCTGAATCTAATACAACCTAAGGGGAGCGCACCCAGAGGAACAGCCCAGTTTACAGACACAATGCAATATCTATTTTTGGAATTCAGAAACAATGCTAAACTGTTATACCTCTTTTATTTTCTATCACTTCACTCTTTCAAGACAAACCCATTTACTAGAGAAATTTAACTTATAATCTACTTGCAGTGACTCCCAATTTAGTAGTCCTTGCCTGACTTGCATTTTGTGGTGGTGGTTGTGGTTTTTTTTTTTTCATCTGACTTGCATTTTGAAATTCAGCTTCCTGTAGCTGCTTGCTACATGATTTTCTTCTTGGGTGTTAGATAGGCCACTTATACTAAACATGACGAAAAATAGAGCTTTTGATGCTCCTTCTCTAAAGCTGTTCTTCTACATTGTTTCCCATCACAACAAATGAGGCCACCATCACAGAATCGCTGAAGCTGAAAATCCAGAAAATAGCACTTTTTCCTTGGCTTTTTTTTTTTTCTCCCCTAGCAAACTCTTCCTGTTGTTCTGTTGGTAATAATTCTAGGCATTTACCAAGTATCATTCCATTTGTTACTCCTACAGGTGCTTCCCAGCTCTAGCCACTCTCGGCTCTTGGCTCTACTTCTGCAACAGCCTTGAAGCTGGTGCCCCTGCTGACTCTCTGGGCGCCTATACGTCGTTTGTCACAGAGCAGAAAGAGTTACATTTTTCAAATGTAATATTGGATCATGAGGAAAGACATCACTTTAGTCTTGTTCACTGCTACGTTCACAGAGCCAGGAGCATTATAGAGTAAGTGCTTGGTTTACATTGGTTAAGTAAATGGTTACTCACTTAGAATACTTCTAAAGGCAATAATCCAAATGAACCTGTGTGATTATGTGGAACTTCATAGATTGTGCTATTTACATGTAAACTCTGTATTTCACTGAACACTTACAACCTACCTTTAATTCACTCAGTACCTGCTCATCCTACAAACTATACAATAGAAATTTGAAATATGTTACTATATAGTTATTTAGTAGAAAATCAAGGAAAGATTTGTAAAATTCCTTATCACTTTCCAGCAATCCAAGAGGAGGTTAAAAAAGGCATAGTGTATTTGGTATAGAGGAGACCCTAAAACGTTTTTAAAATTTCTATTATGTACAGATAAGATTCTCCAATCTTAACTAAACAAAATGTTAAATTATTTTAAAAAGAAGTAGTCATACTAGCACCAGCAAGTTATCAGGGGGCAACTTGCAGCACATACCCAATGGGTGGGTTCTCATAAGACAACCTGCAGCATTGTCACATAGAGGGAAAGAGGGAAGGGGCAGGAGGGGCTCCAGCACCCCCACCCCCTTTCATATCACTCCACACAGCAAACTCCAGCAGGGCTGGTGGGCAGCAGCCAGAAGCCACTCACCACCCGGCAGCATCCCCTAAAAATCCAACCACCCAGTGACTCTCCCCTGCTTTGTCTTAAATAGGCCAGTCAGCCCAGACCCTAATGCACCGGGTTACCCAGAAAGCAGAGAACCCCAGAAGAAAGGGCGTCTCTGCCTGGAGCACACCCGCACTCAGGTCTGAGCGTGTACTTTCCCTTTATTAAGCTCGTTTTCCAACTTTCTCACAGCTCTGGTGCGCCTCTGAATTCTTTCTTACAATGCGGCCAAGAACCTGGAAATCAGCCCCAGTAGCACTAATGTCCCTTGAGATTTCTTCTTCAACGTATTGGTTATTTAATAATGCATTGTTTTATTTCCACGTATTTGTGAGTTTTCCAGTTTTCCTCTGCTGTTGATTTATAGGTTTGGGCCATTGTGGTTTGAGAAGATCTGTTGTATGATTTCAGTATTTTAAAAGCAGAACAGATACAAAAGAAGTATTTATTAAATTAAGCACGTCACTTTGGGAGACATAATGATAATTTCTTCAATTCTCCTATTTAGAAAAAAATTTCAAAACCAAAATTACAATTGGGAACATCTTACCAATGTCTTTCTGCTGTTGTGGTAGCTTTATACTTTTTATGTTTTTTAAGCACTGTATTTGGTTTATATTAACACTCAACCATTACAGTATTGTGAATTATTGTTTTCATTTAATTCAAGTTTTGTCTTGAAAGAACTATTTTTCAGGATTCATAGATTATGTGAAACAGATGTCAAGTGAAACAGAAGTTCTAAGAATGAAGGATTATTGAATGTTAATTTACTTTTATATTATTCAATACTTAGTTTTGTTTAATGAAACTTGTCATTATTAATATAATGTATAATATTTTGAGGATGCATCTACAACACTTTAGTTATTTGGAAAAAGTCAATCAATTGTGATGATATGAAAATGAGATTTCCCAATGAGTATATGATATAGCTCTAAAAGGAAGGGTATTTTTATTTTTATTTTATATCCTGACTAACTCATCCACGTACATATTTTTAAAATGTATATGGGATACAGAAGCCTATATTTTGGAAAAAGAAAAGAAATAGAATACACAAAAAGTAACTCTGGCTTAAAGATAATAAAAAAATCATAAATACTGACTCATTATGGAAATAATTGCCTTGTTTAATGAATGATAATGAGTCCAAATTAGTCAGCTGAAACAAATTGCAGAGTTCATGAATCCATAAAAAAACACTTGTTCAGTTTAATAATAGACGCAAAGCCATGGCTTTTCTTTGAACCCTGGGCTGCCTAGTGAGTCAGTCAAAGCCCCAATCCCTTACCAAGAGTACATTTATGTGAATATTCATAATGGGGCCCTAAATTTTGAGACTTTAAGTCATTCTTCTCATCTGCTTTATTCTTTTAAAAAAATCTTCCAATTACTCACTAAAATTTGCCATAACAATTTCCTCTATCTACAACAAGAAAAATAAATAAGATGCTAGAAATAGAATTAGCCTTTTTTTTTTTAATTTAGGAGAGAAGTGAATTTAGATGCATGACAATAATATTAGGTACGTCAAGTTCAAACTTCTGCAGATACATACACTACAGCATTTCTTCACACCAAACAGACATCAAAGCAAATATGTTAAATGTTAAAATATAAACATCATGTTTTAAATGTACAGATAAATTAGAAATGGAGTAGTTAGAAAAAAAATTAGTTCAGAACTGAAAACCAGGCTAAAGTACCCCAACTGTGCAATATGATTTTAAAGAAAAATATAGTGCTATGACAGGATAGATTGAAGTCTTTCAAAAAACTAAGGCTCTGGATTTTCATGTCCACATAGGGAAAACAGAAAGAAAAAATGGCTTGGTACCATGAAATATGGTCACATGGAATGAAAACCTGCTTGTAAATCCTGGACACTAGAATTTTTATTCCACCATGAAAAAGTTAGATTATAATTATAGCTGCCTGCTGAGATAGGGGTACCACCAAGCAACCCCTCATAATATAGAAATATAATGTGTACCTGAAAAACAAGTAGGTGTAAACCCATAAGAATGTAAAAAGAAATCTATTTTAAGGGGCACATATAAAGCAGACTATATAATAACTCATAATACTATAGTACAGCTCTAATCCAATATAAAAGTTACCAGGTTAAAGTTTAAGTGCATAGCAAGTGAAAAGACCATAGTATACAATAGATTTACAATAGTTTTATTAGCCTATAATGGACATATAATAATCTGCACCTGCTTAAAGTGTACAAAGTGATAAGTGTTGACACATGTAAGCCCATGAACGAAGTGAAGCCATCACCTCCATCAAGGTAATGGAGACACTCAGCATCCCCCAATTTTTCCTCAGCCCCTCTATAGTCCAACTTTCCATCCCTTCCCTTATATCCCCCAGACCACCAGGGTTCTTCTTTTATCCATTTTATAGAGGTTTTTTTGTCTACCCTGGTTCATACAGTATAATTACCTTGAGATTCATTCATATTTTAGCATCTACTCTTTATCTGATCTTTTATTGCTAAGTAGTATTTATTCCTTGTATTGATATTGAACAGCTAGTTTAGCCATTCACCTGCTGATAGAATTTGGGTTGTTTCCAGTTTTTTTCTCTCTATTACAAATAAGGGTGTAATAAACATTCATTTAACAGTCTTTGGATAGCCATATGTTGCCTTTTCTCTTGGGTAAATACTTAGGAGTGGAATATGTGGAGCATATATTAGATGTATGTTTAGTTCTTCAGCAACTAACTCTTTCCCAAAGTGGATATGCAATTTTACTTTCCCATGAACAATGTAAGAGAGTTACAGTTCTTCAAAGTCTTTCCTTACATTTGATATGGCTGGTATTTTCACTTTCAGCAAAGCTATTACACTGTGGTTTTATTTTGCATTTTCCTTTTACCAATATGGAAAGCAGCTTCTTATGTGCTTGTTTGCTACCCCTATATCTTCTCTGCTAACGTGCCTGTTTAAATCTCCCTCTGATATTTAATTGGGTGCCTGTTATTTTATTATTGAGTTTTGAAGTTGGTTTTTAAGTATATTCACGATTTAAACGCATAATCTCCTTATATTCTCTTAACAATGTCTTTCAGGAGCAGAAGTTTTTAATTTTGATAAAATCCAATTTATCAATTTGTCCTCTTATGAACCATCCTTTTGTTGTCATACCAAAGAAATATTTTTCTAATCCAAAGTTACAGAGAGCTTTCCTTATGTTTTTCTACTAGAAAATTTAAAGTTTGAGATGTTACGTTTAATTCTATCATCCATTTCCAGCTAATACGGGTCAAAACATATAATGAAGATCTTGTTTTGTTAACGTACGTGAATATGAGAGGCAGACATTTTTCTACACCAAACCTTTATCCACGTCAATTATCGTTATGAGTGTTAGTCTATTTCTGAACTCTCTATTCTGTTCCTTTGATCTATTCATTTATTTTGACACTAAGTTCTCACTATCATATTGCCAAATTATAAGTCCCACTTTTTCCTGGATAATCTAAGTCCTCTGCATTTCTATATAGGTTTTATAATCAGCTAGTCAATTTCTATTATAAAATGAAAAAGTGGCTGAATTTTTATTGCAATGAAATTATAGATCAATGTGGGAAGAATTAACACCCTTATGCTAGTGTCATCCAAACCACAAATAAAGTATGTCTCTTCATGTATTTAGTGCTTCTCTAATTTCTCTCAACAATG
Organism: Tolypeutes matacus; assembly: GCA_026826555.1. Taxonomy (NCBI): domain Eukaryota; kingdom Metazoa; phylum Chordata; class Mammalia; order Cingulata; family Chlamyphoridae; genus Tolypeutes; species Tolypeutes matacus. Next base: position 8,212,327 of record JAKSZT010054215.1, on the reverse strand, counting down.
ATTTATATTTTAACCATATAAGTCTCTGAAATAATTTGTGAAATTTTTCTTGTGTTTATTATTATATGCTATGTTAATGGTTGATTATTTGTTGCTAACATAAAATCATTTTCCTGTATTGATTTTGCATCCTGAAACTTTACCTAATTAGCTTTTAGATATAGTAGGTTTTTGGTAGATTCCACCATATTTTCAACATATATGAACAAGTTCCAATGAATAAAAATTTTTATTACTTTTTCTTGCTCTAGATGTCATTTAAAAAAATGTTTCTTACTTATTGCATTAACAATAGAATGCTGACTAGAAGTATAACATGTTGGCATCCATATCTTGTTCCTGATTTTAGGTGAAAACTACTGTCTTTAACCATTAAGTGTGACTTCACTGTAGGATTTTTGAAGATGTCCTTTACCAGGTTGATGAAAAACCCTTCTAGCCCTAATTTCTTGTGAGTTCTTATTAAAAATGAATGTTGGGTTTATTCGAATGTTTTCTTGCCTCTATTTTAAGATTCAAATGGTGTGCATGCCTGTTTTAAACCATTGAGATTTTGAGGTCATCTGTTATCACAGCAGAGTCCAGCCTATCCTTACTGATTGTAGAGGTGTTTTATTTATTTGTTGTTTCAAAAGATATTGCACACAAATAACATGTTTTGTTATAACATGCCCAGGATATATCTCTTTTCCTGCCCTGTGAATTTTTTTTCAATTAATGGTAGATGGTGGATGGCATTAATTTAAGTGCGTTTGTTCTCTTTAACATACTTGCCCTTTTAAAAGTTTGGTTCTCCTACTGTGCTAAGTGTTGTGCTTAATATTGAAAACATGGTTTTAAAAACTTATTTGATTTCATTGGCTTCCCTAAATGTTAATTTTCAGTTTTGAAAAAGTTGAGGAAAATAACAAAATAATATTTGCAGTGATTATAATAATAGCCATACTAATAACCAACCTGAAATATACTAACTCAGTTGTAGAGCTCTGTCAACTGGTGTTAAATCTGATCATCTATAATCATACAGGATTTTCATAAATAAATTTCTGCTCTGCCTTTAAGAAGTATTAATCTTTAAAACAGTATTCTATGAATTTTAAATGAAATTTTAAAAGTTGAATTAAAATAAACCAAAGATACCAGTTATATTGGTGCTTTAACATATTATAAACAAAGTGTATTCATCCTATCAGTTTTCAAAATTATAGTTTATGCATTCTGAGAAACAAAGAACCATTGGCATTTAAAAATATACTCTTGATCCTATGAAAGTAAAAATAAAATAGCTGTGTTTTATTATGCTGTATTGGCGCCAGCTTATCATTCCCTGAGGCTCCTGCTTTTTCAGGGAAAAAATGATATGAAAAGATTGTTAGTTTTAACCTTCTGAAAATCTCAGATAAGTGTTAGTGGTTTCCTTGTACAAGCAAATCAAGTCCATCTTATATTGTGTTAAGCAATGGTTTCTTATATTTTACACCCAAAGCATGAGAAACTAACAAACAAAAAATAGATAAGACCTCATTAAATACTTTTTTGCATCAAAGAAATTTACCTTGAAAGTAAATATACAATCTACTCAATGAGAGAAAACGTTTGGAAATTACATATCCAATAAGGGCTTAATATCCAGAATATACACAGAAATCCTACAACACAACAACAAAAAGACAAACAGCCCTATTTAAAAATGGGTGAAAGACTTGAATAGATATTTGTCCAAAGAAGATATACAAATGGCCAAAAAGCACATGAAAAGATATTTAACATCATTAGCTATTAAGGAAATGCAAATCAAAACCACAATGAAATACCATTTCACACCCACTAGAATGAGTACATTTTAAAAATAAAAGCAGAAAATTCAAGTGTTTAAGAGGATATGGAGAAAAGGAACACTCATTCATTGTTGGTGGGAATGTAAAGTGGTGCAGACACCGTGGAAGACAGTTCGGTGGTTCCTCAGGAAGCTAAGTATGAATTATCATTTGACCCGGCAATCCCACTATTAGGTATATACCCCAAAGAATTGAAAGCAGGGACTTGAACTGATGGTTGCACATTGATGTACTTTGTGGCATTATTCTTAACTGCCAAAACGGAAATGGAATCAAGCCAAGTATCTATCAACCGATGAATGGATAAACAAAGTGTGGTGTATACATACAAGGAAATATTCTTCAGCCATAAAAAGGAATGAAGTCCTGATGTATATGGCAACATAGATGGATCTTGAAGACATTATCCTCAGTGAAATAAGCCAGACACAAAAGGACAAATATTGTATGATCTCATTGATATGAAATAATTCAGATAAGCAAATTCACAGAGTCTAGAACAATAAAATAGGTTACCAAGGACTGAGGTGGGGGTAGGAAATATAGAGTTTCTATTTGGATTTATGGAAGAGTTTTAATAATGGATGGTGGTGATGGTAGCAAAACATTGTGGCCATAATTCACAGCACTGAATTTTATATTTGAATGTGGTTAAAGTGGAAACTTTAGGTTGTAGATATGTTACTAGAATAAAAACTTAAAAAACAAACAAACATAGGACTGTACAACACAGTGAACCCCATTGTAAATGGTGGACAATAGTTAATAATACAATTATAAAAATGTTCTTTCATGAATTGTAACAAACGTACTACACTGATGCAAGGTGTTAATAAAGTGGTGTATGAGAAATATGTATTTTGTACACAATTTTCCTGTAAACCTATAACTTCTCTAATTAAAAAATCCAATTTATATATGTGCACACTAGGTAAGTAGACAATATAGTTTTCCACTATGTTTCCCCAAATCTCCACTTTATCACAAGCACCCACCACCAATTAGATGTCAGTGAACAACCAATCACATCTTGTTAACATACTGTAAAATATTTGGTCTTTTAGTCAGAAGTGACACTATTTTAATAGCATCGCGATTTGCTCCAGACTCCTTGGGCTTTCTGTAATAAGACATTGCAAAAGACGATGGTCAGTTACTTCTGTGTCTTTGGGAAATTGAGTGAAAAGCAGTTCACAGCTCTACTTCTTTATGTAAAGATACAGAGAAAGCAAAAGAGTTCAAATATAACTTCATTAAATAAGACAGCAAGTCTAAGTGGCATAAAAGCTATTAAACAAACTAGATTGGTCCATAATAATAAGAAACATATTTCACATCTGTTGCACAGTACAAGGCTTTTAACAAGTAATGGGCATAACGTGCTGGAAAATAGTTGCTACTCCCCATCAGTATATCACTGTCAATGGTAATGCTGTCTCAGAAGAAGCACTTATCTCATACACTTTATTGCTTGATAGCTTGCTGATTGCTTTTACAAAGCAATAAATTGATGGCCTGATTCAGCACTGACATTAGGTTATGTTCATTTTCAGTGATTGATGCCTTGAATTAGAACTCTTATATTCTTCTCTGTTTAGGAATATGAAGTTCTAAACAGGCTTGTCTGATATCACAAATAAAGCAGTATAATGGATACCAAAAGAGCTATATTTACTCATTTAAACAACTGATGGGCTTTCCCCTTTAATAAAGTATTCATAATTTATGATATAATATCTCTGTTCCCAATTAAATTGTCTAGCCAAATTTTTTTTAAACTAAAAAATAGGAGTTAAATTTATATTTCAAAGCAAATGAAGGAAAGGATACAAAATGGTGTACATAAATTATTAATAAATCAATTAGACAAATTTAATAATTTAACTATTATTTTTAAGTTTTAAAGGCTATATATTTATTATTTTCCACCAACGGATATAATTGCTTGAGTTTGTAATGTTAAAATTGTAATGATGTTTTAAACCTAAAAATACGTAAAACAATGGAAAAAGCTAAACTATTTTAGCTCTGTTTTCTATTGCTTCAATCTTTTTCAGAAAATTCAAAAGGACAACCTTGATTAAAATAATATTATTAACCACATTCCCACAGAAGCTAGAAAGTTCAATGCTATGATTTTAGTTAAGAATAAATGAGATCTCAGCACAGCATATTAAATGACAATCAATCAGATGTATAATTCAACAATCTCTCTAGATCAGTGTTTCTCACCTGGGCAGAATTTTACCCCCTAGGGGACATTTGGCAAAGTCTGGAAACATTTTTCGTTGTCACAACTGGGACATTGCTACTGGCATTTAATTACTAGAGGCCAGGGTTGACACTAAAGGTCTTAACAGTACACAGGACAACCTTCCACAACAAAACATCGTCAGGCCTAAAATATCAGTGGTGCTGAGGTTGAGAAACCCTTTGGTAGACACTTTAAGGAGGGACATATATAGCAGACATTTCTGTAAAGTGAAATGTCTTAGTAAGATAGGAATACATGGCCTGTGTAGCTGTGTTCTGTGCCTCTTAATCTCATCCTTCTCAAACAGTATTAAAATTCATTAAAATATTGTCATGAGGAATGTGTCTCAAGCAGTTGAGTGCCCACCTCCCACATGGGAGGTCCTGGGTTTGGTTCCCAGTGCCTCCTAAAGAAGACAAACAAATAATGAGCAGGTGAGAAAAACAATGAGCAGACAACAAGAAAGAATAACAAGCAGACAATGAACAACAACAACAAAAACAATGAGCAGACAATGAGCAAAAACCATGAGCAAGACAACGAACAAACAATGAGCAGAAAATGAGCAAAAACAAACGATCAGGGACTGGATGTGGCTCAAGCAGTTGAGCGCCAGCCTCCCACATGGGAGGTCCCAGGTTTGGTTCCCAGTGTCTCCTAAAGAAAACACAGACAATGAGCAAAAACACTGAGCAGATGAGTGCAAAGAACGAGCAAAAATCAATGAGCAGAAACAATGAGCAAATAGATGAGGGAGCCATCTCAGGGGGAGGGGAAAATAAATATATATATATTATCATGAAATTTCTATTCATTGACTAGAAATATTTAAGTTTTCTGAGTCAAGAAAAGATCATGAATGTCTGATTAATTTGATGGGTAATGCATGCTAGTAGCTAAAATTGGTTTTAAAATAAGTTCTGCAACTTGACATTTCTGAGCTAGTAAACTGAGTGTTTTTGTTTGTTTTTTTAGCATTTCTAAACTTCAGTTGTCTGATTTATAAAATGGAGCAAATATTGCATAAATTAAATGATAGCTATGGATTACATGAGATGACATTTGTAAAAGAACTTAGCAAATATACTGTTGTATTGTTTCATACTTGACAAATATGTAAAATATATATTCATAAATAGAATTCATGATGCAAATGATTCAAAGATATTTTTAGATATGATACCATTTGGCTAGAGAAAATATTTACATAAATGTCTAAAGTATCAAAATATTGTGGCAGGGCATTGAAATGTTGTACATATTATTAAGCAAATATGTGTCTCTTCTGTATCTGCTTGTTTATTGAGAAAGCACCCAGAAATAATCTCATGGACCACTTGGAGGAAATTATTTTGTTCTAAGAATAAGTGGATTTTAAGCAATTATGAGAAGCCAATTAGACATTTCCCTCTGAGAAGCTTTAAATCTGACTATTAACTATGATGCTAAATAAGACTGATCTGGAGATGGGCTCATTAGCATTTTATGGGCACAGGGGTTATAATAGCCCTTAGTAAATAATTATTTAAGACAGTGACCCCAGACAGAGAAGCCAGTGAAGAAGTGATGAGGACCTTCCGTTGGCTCAAGCTCCTAGAAACTTCTGTTATTCTGAAAGACACAGGAATGGCCAAGAAAACTTAGATCTGGTGTGCACACTTTATGGGAGTGGGGAAATACCTAAACAGGGCATCTTCCCTAGAGGAAATCAAACCATAGGGGTGATTAACTGTTTGACATTTCTAGTTCTTATGAAAATGTTATTTCCATATACTAAAGTGAAGTACATAAAAGTTATTAAGATTTTATAAATGTAGAAATACAAAACTTTGAAGTATATATTATTGCGATCAGGTTTTATCTTAAATTAAAATAAGCTTCAGCATGGTGATTGAACAACCAGTCCACAGTTGGTTTCCTTTGACACCAGTAGTTAACAAAAATAAATACAAAGAAATTTTGCAAAGGGTGAAAGTTAATAGGCAAATTTGTTGCCAGTAGTAGCAAAAGCACTTCACTAAGATATTCTCTGCTAAATGTTATTGGAGCTGGTGTTGAGGTTCTTGGCTTTGTCGCGAGAAAGAATTCGCGAGAAAGAATTCACGAGAAAGAATTCAAAGACAAGCTACAAATTTATCAGGCAAGAATTTATTGGGGGCACGGGTAAACCAAGAAAACAAAAGTCACCCTCAGAGTCGAGGGCGGCCATTCTCAAAGAAGAGAAATACAAGTTCTTCCCTGGCTTCCCCTGTTTTATGGGGGTGCAGGACTCCAGGGTCTCTGCTGATAAGCAAGGGCTTAGGGGTGTGAGAACCCAGGGGTGTGGGGGGCCTGGGGGTGTGGGGTTTGTCCAGTGATGATTGGCTCCTGACTGCTGTCAATGGCCTCTGCAGGGTGTGTTGACTGGTGGTGATTAGCCTCTGTTTACTGTCTACAAGGCATGAGGCCACCTGAAAGCTGGGTGGGTGGATAGTGGTGTGTCCCTCTGGCCCCTTCCCTCTTTGCTGGCTGCCTTCTGATAACTGCAGCCTGTGGGTGTGGGTGGGCTGTAAGCTGTAGGATATGTGCTGTGAGCTACAGGGTGTGTGCTGTGAGCTGCAGGGTGTGTGCTTACAAACTATTGGGTATGTGCTGTAAGTTGCCAGCAGGCCAGTGCTTCAGTTTCTCTTACCCAGACTTACTATGTTTTCTGTCCCCTTCCTCCTTAGGTCCTTATTCTATTCTGCCTCATAAATGTACAATAATGCAAATGTGGTACTGATGTAAGCTATCCATATAAATGAGAAAGAAAATAACCAAGCAGGTATAGAAATAAGGAATCGAGTTATCAGCATACCAATATCAGCAGAGAATAAAATGAAAGAGAAGCAAGCCACAGGCAGAGCTGAAACCCTCTGCTCCCAGTGGGTCACACTTCAAAATGACTTGGCTGTCCATCTTAGCTGATCAATAGCATGTTACAGATTATAACACGGTCTCAAATACACCTTCCTCCGGGAATGCACAAGTTAGGGGATATCATTTGTGTGTCTGAATTCTCTTATTTTCTATCTCCCTTGTGTGACACATCAAAATCTATCTTTTAGTTATTTTTGTACATTTTTCAATCAGCTCACCTAGATTTCTATCTCTAAGAGAGCAAGGTTTGACTTTTTCAACATTTTATTCCTTCAGTCCCTAGTCAAAAGCTTTGACCACAGATCTTAACCAGCATTGGTTGAATAAAAGGATGATAAGGAAGAATTGAATAGATGGGAAGGATTTATTCTTGAAATATTTAAATGTTTGAAGAAACTGGGAAGCTTGCTCCAAAGTCTTTGAAATTAGGTGTGCTTTAATATATCTCTCCTATGCTGTGTCGTTTATGGAGACCAAACAGACAATTCTATAGGTCAAGGAACCAATGAATTAGATTTCTGAGCATTTGAAAAATTAATCTTAAACCAGGGAAATAGTACATCTTAATTTGTATGCAGGATATATGTTTAAGTACAGTATCTTATACACAGAGAGTTACAATGCATGACAAGATGAAGAAAGTTTAAAGATGAACACAGTCTTTGAATCTATCTGTTTAATGAGATTCATGTGATTGTTAACATTATCTTAATGCATTTTTAAATATTAAATTACGTGTTCTGTTTTAATAATCAAACATAATGCCAATCTACAATCTTTACACAGGGGTTTTGTAACAGTCCAGAAATTGTACTGTAAAGTAGTTACAGAATATTATTATGCATAATATTAGCAACACACTTATTTGGAAAGCCATGTTGGTGTGCTACAAATGTATCACAAACAATGGTGCAAACATTTTGATATTAAAAAGGCCAGTATCAAATGTGCATGATAAGGAGGGAGATGTTAATTCACTGGAACTGCTTCTACAAGGACAGCCTTGGAGGGCGGGCTTTCTGCCCTGTCCTTTGTGGAGAATGCAGCAGCCCCAGTGCTCAGAGAGGGTGGAGCTTATGCCCCAGGATTTGCAAAAAGCAAAGCTTGGGGCTCAGTGCTTACAGAGGGTGGGGCTGTCCCAGAGGACAGAGCATTTGAGCTACAGATGACTCTCAGACATTGGAACTATTGGAGTTTGCCCTGCTGGGTTTGGCCTTGCTTGGTACACATGACCCTTTTTTTCCTTCCATTTTATCCCTTCTGGAATGGGAATGTGTTTCCTATGCCTGACCCACCATTATATTTTGGAAGCAGGTAACTGGTTTTCTAAGTTTCACAGGTCTACAGAGGGAGAATATTTTTTTCCCCCAGGTTGGACCACACCCATAACTAACTTTTTTTTCTTTTCAGAAGGTACCAAGGATTGAACCTAGGACCTTGTACATGGGAAGCAAGACTCAACCACTCACCTACATCCACTCCCCAATGAGATTTGTTTTTTTTTGTTGTTGTTGTTGTTTTATGTTTGTTTGTTTGAGGAGGTACCAGGGATTAAACCCAGGACTTGACACACGGGAAGCAGGCGCTCAACCTCTTGAGCTACATCTGCTTCCATAAATGACTTTGATAAGAGTTTGGACTTAAGAGTTGTTCCTGAAGTCACCTAAGCCTTTTGGGACATTGGGATGAGGTAAATAGATTTAAATGTGGTAAGCACATGTCTTTTTTGGGATCTAAAGGGCAGACTGTTCGGGATTGAACCATGTACCCCACAAAAGTCATGGTCAAGGCTTCAGCTGTGTCCCTGTGTGAACCTATTTGTAGACAGGACCTTTGAGGATGCTATTATTAGTAAAGGTATGGTCAGATGAATGAGGGTTGGCCTTAAACAAATAGAGCTGAAGTCTTTGTATGCAAAAGAAGTCAGAGGATACCAGAGGAGCAGACACAAGAAGAGAGAGGTCACCATATGCTGGAGGATTGTGAGAACACTGCAGACACTGGGAGAAAACAAACCCTGGCAAGACCCTGTTGTTGGACTTACATTTTCCAAATATGTGAGATGATAAGTTCCTGTGGGTTAAGCCAAGCCATGATGAGGTATTTGTCATAGCAGCATGACAAGCTAAGACAATCAGGGCCCTTTAAAGCTTTACCTGGCCTTAGTTCACTTAAGAGATACTTGGAAAATATCACAAGCTGTTCCTTCTAATTATATTTGTCAGATTGTTAACAAAGAAAATGCAATATAGGGCATTGGACTTCCACTTATTAAATAATGGCAATTAAGTACTAGAATTATTAATATCATGGTGTAACTCACAAATGAATGTTTATATTAATAGCTCAAAGCTAACCTGAGTAGAAAAATAAAGATAGTTTCTTTTACAAAATAGATACTGTTGTAATCAAGGAAAGAGCATTTTGCGTCTTCTTTCATTCTTCCTACAAATGCAAATACTGTTTTAATAACATAAGTATTAGTCCTAATTTTATTAATAGATAAGTCTTAAATAACAAAATTAAGTCATAAGCGTGAATGTAAAAAGATAAAATTTGTTTAGACATACAAATTATTAGAGAACACATTTGCAGAAAATTTAAAGTACCTACTATTTAATTTTTTTTCTGATTTTTTTAACTTTGTTTTGTACATTTAATAATTGAAAAGATAAGCAATTAAAAACTAAAAAGTAAACACAAATGAATAAATACATACATTTCTCAATTAAATGTACTGGATACATAAAAAAATTTTTTTAATCAAATAATATGGTAATATATTTGGTTCATAGTAACACATAGATATACTTCTAATGAGGCTCATATTTGAATGTCCTCAATGAAAATTATTTTACAAGGAAAGAAAAATCAGAGAAAATGTGACAAAATGGAAATAATGGTGTATGGTATAAGATTGGTATGGTTTCTCATTATGGAACCCAAAAGGAGAACATTTTCTTCATATTCAAAACATTTACTAAGCATGCCTAAGTATTTGAACTCCTGTTGTTTTTATTATTTGGTCTGATTTTCTAAGTTTCTATTAATATTCTGCACAAATATTCTTCCCCCAAGCCTCTCATGTTTAATTCCCTGTGAGTTTTACCCTGTTAGTACACATTTGACTATTCAATTGTTCTCTTAAGGGAAAAAGACAAGCTGTTTTTGAGTTTAATCTCTGTTTCATTATATGGATCCAGCGCCTTTTGTTTGTGAATGTAGAAAAAGAAAATATGTTTACTTTTTTTTCAGTATAACTTTGACTAAACTCATATAAATTAATGCTTTCCATTTCTTAACTCATTTTGGAGATGGATTCTTGCAAGAAGTCCACATGGCAATTTTGCTTGATGATTTTGCATCCACTGAAAACTACTCTAGATTTATGTACTCTATATTTTTTACTATTTAAGAAAATTATTGAATGGTAAGAGGATTTTTTTGAGTACTTGTCTTCCACATTTAAGAAAATTGCTTATCTTATTTGATAGTCTTTTATATTTCCTTTGCCATAATCTCTCTCTCTTTCTCTTTTTCTCCCCGTGTGTGTGTGTGTGTTATTCTTTCTAGATAACCCCCCCACATGATTTATATATAGAAGTGAGTATTTAGGGTTTATATGACACTAACAGCCCCCTACCCAAAGGGAAGGGTGAGAGTCTGAATAGTACATTTGTATCTGAAGTTACAATAATCAACCATCATAGAAGTCGAAAAGAAGCACAAATATAGGAACGGTTTTTAGACTGGGCTATGATGTGAGAATTGTGACCTCATTTTCAAAATTTAACAGAAATATTCATTTTGATTGGCCTTTGGGCAGCAAAAAGAAACTTTATCTAATACCTTTATGAGTCGGTCATTTTCCATCAATTCTAAGAAGTTCAATAAGAAATGAAAAAGAAATTGCATGTCCTTATTTTCAGAATAGAAGATTGTCTATCAGTTTAAAGCAAAAGACTGAACAACAGTGTAAAATGATTTACAAAATCAGTCTACAAAAATAAATGATTTTAATATATATTTGCAATAACAAGGCAGAACATATCTTATAAGAAAATGTCCTCATTCTCAATATCTCCAAATTTATTGTCTATATTTTAATACTTCATTAGATAATTTTCTTGATTTTCAGGAAAAAGGTGGATACATTGAAGGAACATAATTTCTCTTGGCCATATCTCATCTTTATAAAAATAAAATTTTGAAATATATATAACTTTGATACAATGGATTCAATTACTTCCTATTAAGACAAAAGATAAAAAGATTGCTCAGGATCTGTAGAAAAAGAAATATTGTACAAAAACATAAATTCCAATATCAAGTCATTTTTGTATTCTTTGTCTTTTATCCAGTCATTTACAATCATTTTCCAACACTCAATCTGTCCATCCCTATCTTGTTTACCAGCAGGGTCTTTGACTCCTAAGTCTCTATCTAATAATTGGGTTGGTTTTGAAAGGATAAGTGTGGATAACTACTAACACCCAAGATGGAAGCCAGGCAGAGTAAGGCAAAGACAGAGCCCCAGGTTCAGTTTTCCCTTTCAGGTTTAAAAATACTGCGTGATGAATAGCATAAGGGAATCAGAAACAAGAGACAGACACCTTTGTGTTTTTTTGTGGATTGGTCCAAACCGTTAGACTTTTATTTTCTTTGTTCTCATGGAGGTTCACGTTTTTACAATAATCATTTTCATGAGGCAGCAAAGAGCAATAGGGGGAATGCACTTTGTAAATATCTAGTTGTCAAACTTCTTTTTCATTTTTTGTTTTCACTTTCACTTTAGGTACTTTGTAGAATATATAAACATAAAAGGGGGGAAAGGTAGTGTGAGGTTATTTATAATACACTATAATTAGAAAAACAATGAGGTTCAAAATTCACAAGCTCCTACAGGAACAAGAAACAGTTTTAATAAATTTACTAAGAATCTAAAATGCCTCTAACGCAGTCAGTGAGGCCCATTGGTCCCAAACCTATTCTTTTTCCTCTGATCAGCATATAAAACAATTACTTATCTCATACATATAACAGAAATATCCTCCTTCTTTTACACCATGCTGAAGTACCAGAGAAAATGAAACTCTGGATTGAAGCAACATGAACCACCAAGGAAATTCAATTCAATTATGCCTCTGTTCTCCATCTCCTAAATGACCACAAGTAAATAAATGAATAAAACAGCCACCTTTGCCCTCTAAGAATGGCTAAGGAAATTATATGACTGCTGTTCTCCTTGAAAGCATTACCACGGTAAAACTTATATATCGATCCATTCTCAGCCTTCCCTTTGGGATAGGGAGCTGTTCAGAAAAGTCCTTTTAAATACTCCCTTCTATGCATAATTCTCAAAACCCCATCTCCCTCCACTCCCTTCACAAACACATTGAGTGAACCTGGCTCTCAATAAATGAAATGAAAACTTTAGCATAATCTAACAAGATGCCTTCATGCACAGGTTAAAAGAAAGCAGTTTCCTCCGGTTACAAATGTGTTGCATTTCTTTAAAATGCATTTGTCAAAATGCATGCATTTTAAAATACCATAGGAAATCTATTAAAAGATGACTGATGGTTTGTTTTGCAGTTGCATAGCTCAAAACATTTCCTTTTTTTTTTTCTAACTAAGACATTACCCAAAGGACACTACGTTTAGCTAAATAATAAAACAATGTTTGAGTCTCTTGCCGGGTAGTGGCAAATAATGCCTTCCAAGCTTATGAGCTTTAGTGCGCCAGCTATAGTGACTGTCATTCACCCATAGATTCATTCTTCAGCCTGAGCCTTCACACACTTACCTGAAGGCTTATGATAAAAGGCGGCACTAAGTAAACCTGAAAATCTCCCCCTAAGCTGGCAAGAAACTTAGAGCAACTAAAAGATGATTCATTGCTCAGACCATCATTTTTTATTTGCAAGAGAGCAGAGCCGCGGCTGACATTAACGGTTGAATCAGTAAAAGAAAAAGAAGAAAGGGAAAGGAAGAGGAAGCAGATTATATGAACTGATACCTTAATTCATTTTATTTTTACTTTTTTCATAAGGATAAATTTTTATTATAGTATAATAAAGAGTCTGAATTTATTTTTGGATGTTTAACTGCTGAAAAAATGTAAGCATAGAAATTTAAGGAAAAAATTTAAGCACAAAAAATTGTGCACCACATCCAGGCAAGCGGATAAGAAAGCTGGTTGGCTCCCTCCTTTAGTACCAGAGGCAGCTAGGATCCTTGTAAGCCCCTGCCTGGCCCTCCCACGACCACGGCAAAAAACCCAAGCCAGTTTCTCCTCCCTGTTCTCTCAAGCCATTGTAAGACAAGCTTGGGAGGTCTGCTCAGCTGCCCCAAAAGCCTTGCTATTTGGGTAATAAACCTTGTTATACCTGTGTGTGTGTGAGTGTGTGTGTGTGTGTGTCTTCAACAGTCTTGACCTCAAAGCAAACTGTGTGTGAGGGCCCATCCCCTTAGCGATGACAACTCTTAGTCAGATGGTTTGAATTCACTCAATGAGTTTTATCTAAATTGTACAGAACACAAATTTAAGGATGTGATACAAATTTTAAGTCGATAAAATCCTTTCCAAAGTAATCTTTAGAAACTAAACCTGATTCTAAAAAAAATCACAGTATTCTATATTCGTTTTCTTACCTAAACTAAAACTAGGATTTCCTAAAAGAACAGACGCAGCCTTTATTATGGGAGCTACAATAGTACATTTACTGAGTGACTCTAAAAGCTGCTACTTTTGAGTGGGGCCCAGAACAAGAGAAGGTTCTACAACAGGTTCAGGCTGCTGTACTAGCTGCTCTGTCTCTTTGGCCATGTGGTCCAGAAAGTCCAGTGACGCCGTGGCAGGCAGAGATGCTGTTTAGAGCCTTTGGAAGGGCCCTACAAGTGAGTTATAATCAGACCCTTAGGATTTGGGAGCAAGGCTCTGCAATCCACTGCAGACAACTACTCTTCTTTGAGAAACAGCTTTTGCTTTGCTACTGGGTCTTTGTAGAGACCGAACACTTAATCATGGGCCAATAAATTACCATGCGGCTTGAGTAGCCCATCATGAACTGGACGTTGTCTCAACCACCAAGCCATAAAGCTGTGTGCGCATGGCAGGACTCCATCATCAAATGGAAGTGGGACATGCAAGATCTGGCTTGAGGAAGCCCTTTAGGCAAGAGTTAGTTATATGAGGGTGTAGCCCAAATGCCCGTGGTCCCCATCCCTGCCACATTTTCTCTCTCCCAGCCCACAGCTATGGCCTTATGGGTGTTTACTCATGAAGGGAAAACCCAGACCTGCTTATCGCTGGTTTCTGCATGATGTGCAGGAACCTCATGAAGTTGGACGACGGCAGCACACAGACCCTTTCTGGGGCATCACTGAAGGACAGTGGTAAGGCAGGATTCGGAGCAGTGCACTTGATTGTTCATTTTGCTTAGGAGACATGGCCAGAAGTACAATTGTATAATGATAAATGGGCTGTGGACAATGGTTTAGCTCATCATCGGACAGGCCACTGTCGCGTGGGTAGGTGCTGTGCAAATGCAGGGAGGGTGACAGGTCCTGGCACATGTGCTGGTAGTCCTGGATCGACTTGTACAGGTCCCTCAGCTGGCACAACAGAGACACGTCCAGCTGCCGCAGCCCCATCATCTCCTTGTGCAGTGTGGCTAGCGCTGAGTCGAGGATGGAACATGATTGGAAAATTAGTAACAAGGTCTGGGTAGAGGTCTGAGGATACATCTCTCAAAATGGGCAAGACACATGAAGATGTGACCCTTGTGAATGTTTTCCAAAGGTGACCTCAGCAGAAGAGGATTTTAATAATCAAGTGTATAGGATGACCATTGTGCGACTATCAGTTATCTTCTTTCTCCAGCCACTCCTGTCATCAACCAATGGATTCATGAACAAAGTCGCCATGGTGGCAGAGATGGAGGTGCTGTTTCTCCCATAGCCAGGATTTGCGGGTCCAGGAATCAAGGGGTAGAAATGGGAGTGGCACCACTCCCTATTACCCGTAGTGATAGACTCAAAAAAATTTTGCTCCCTGCTCCTGCAGCTTTATGCTTTGATGGTCTATAGATCTTAGTTCCAATGGGAGGAATGCTTCCAAATGGACACACAACAATGGTTCCAGTGACCTGGAAATGAAAACTGTCACTCAAGCATTTTGGGGTCTTCATGATTCTGAATCAACAGGCAAATGAGAGAGTAAGTGTACTTGCTGGGGTGACAGATCACAATTGCCAAGGTGAATTGTACTGCTACCCCTCCAAGGAAGTAAGGGAGAGTGCTCTGTAATAGAAGAGAACCCTCAGGGCTTCTCCTCTAACCTCCATCCCCTATGATCAAAACTACAGCGAAAATCAGACAGGACAACTAACACCCAGACTCCAGAAAGAAGCTTTGGTTCAACCACCAGGTAAAGCTGAGGAATGATGTGGAATGTGTAGTGGAAAAAGGTATGTAAAATACCAGCTGTGACAATGTGATCAGTTGCAGAAAGGAGCACTGTAAGTGTTTGAGTACTCCTTATTGTGTTGAATGTTTGTTTTCTTTGCTCTTTTACCCTTTCCTATTTCCTTATCACATAATATAAATATGCATTAACTTTACAGCATTGGATTTAAATATTAACTTTACATCATAGTATTTAAGTTACAGGATATTAAGGAGAGAATGAACATTACCCAAGGGCTTGCATCCTTTTTTGGGGAAAAGTGTTAGTCCATTTTCATTTGTATGCAGGGCAGTTGTAACATATTAGGCAAAAGAATAGCTTTGCTATTGTCTTTAATTGTTGATTATGTGCTTTAAGGCAATGCATGTGGGTGTCAAGGTGACAAGGAGTGGACTGAGATGGTTAATTTTATGTGTCGACTTGACTAAGTTATGGTGCCATCATTTAGGCAACACTGGTCTAGATGTTGCTTCAGAGGTATTTTGTAGATAGGATTAACATCTATAATCTGTTGACTTTAGGTAAAGGAATTATCATGAGTAATGTGGTTGGCCTCTATTCAGTTGAAGACATTAAGAGCAAAACTGAGGACTGTTGGAGAAGTAGACTATCTCAAGACTGAAGGTCAGCTCCAGCCTGCTGGTCCATTCCATGAACTTCAGACTTGCTAGATGCCTCCCCATGTGAAAACCATTCCTTAAAATAAATAAATAAATAGTAAATAGACACACATAATATGCATTTGCATATACATATGAATATATAGATATATGTACATTTGTCTATATGTGGGAATACACATACATCATACACACACATACAAGCACACATATTCTCTGGTGAACCTGCTCAATGCAAAGCAGAAGAGGGAAATGGAGCCTATTTGCTCTACAAAGTTGTAAAAATATTACAACAAGAGCTGCATGTTAAATAAAAGGATACTGAAAAATTGAAAGTTAAATAATAATAATTTTTAAATTCTATCATGGAAACAACTAACCAAAATATTTCTGGTTTAAGTTTCAGAGAATGAAACTTTCTTTTTCGTTCTCATTTTGAATTACATATTATATCAGAACAATGCATCAATTAGTAATTCATTTATCTTTCAGCAAGCATTATTTGAGTACTGTATTAGTCAGAGTTCTCTCGGGAAAGAGAATCAACAGGAGATATCTGTCAATAATATGAGATTTTATAAGAGTCTCTCCTGTGACCGTGGGGATGCCCAAGTCCCGGTTCCGCAGGCAGGCTGCAAACCAGGGGCTCCGATGAAAGTCCAGTGAAGGTCCTTGATGAAGTTTCTGGGAGAAGTTGGCTGTCCAAAGACGAGCTGGGAAATTCTCTCTGAATGCTGAAATCACTTCCCCTTTTAAGGCATTCAACTGACTGGATAAAGCATCACTCATTGCTGACAGCAATCTCCTTGGTTGATGTAGATGTAATCAGCCATCCATGCAGTAAACTCACTGGTGACTAAAGCCCCTAAATGTCCTTGTATTGCAATTAGCCCAGGGCTTGCTTGACCAAACAGTTGGGCACAATTACCTGGCTGAGTTGACACACTAACCTAACCATCACAAGTACTATCATCTGAGTACCTATTATCTGAGTACCTATTAGTACCAGATACACTTTGCTGAAGAAACACTGAGTGCACATTTATATCTGTGAAGCTCCTTTCTACCTTGCAGTGAATTTCCAGTCCCCTCATACCATAGCCCCAACACTTCCCATAACAAACCACATTCCAAAGTAGGTCCTCAGTACAGGAAAGACGGTGTGGGGGCCATGCAAATGCCACAGGCACGTCCGTGTGTCCTCAGGAGCCTCCACCGCCACAACGTTACCTGTTCTTCTGGTCGACTCACCCTCAGATTGTTGGCTCGGGGGTTCTGCTAAGACCCAGCGGTGTCATCCTCGGTGCCAGCGGCGACGTAGAGGACATGCACAGAGATCACCCAGGGGCCACACCAGAAATCCACCGTGTGTAGTGGTATCTTGGTCGCTTAACCAAATCCTCATATTTTCTCATACAAAAGGGGGTGGAGACTGTTGGGCTGTTATGACATTCCACCTCAGTCTTTCGACAATTTATCGTTTCAAAACTGGCAGTGACTTCTTAGAGACTATCCTCACTTCACACATTTACCCTGAAAGATTAACCTCTTAATCCAGCTGGTTCACTTCATTTTCCATTTAAAGTTGAATTAAGCAGTGTGTGGTTATGCACTATACAGGATTTGTTTTTGTTTTTTTTTTTTTTTTGGTAATACAATATTTTATGTAGATACTATATATTAGGTAAATACAATATTTTTTACTCATGGCATTCAATTGAGCAAATAAAGAATTTTTATTTTATTTTTCTATATGACTTAAATTCAGCATTAAAGCCCTCATTTTAGGAAAAAAAAATTTAAATTAATCATTCTAAATCCAGGTAACTCTAATTTTAAAATCCATTTTAAAATTCTATTTTCAATACAATATCTATTACTTTTTTTTTTTTCCTTCTCCTTTCCTTTGCTTAGAGTCATATCTTAGATTAGGTATTTGGAAGACTTTCAATTCTTATTCGTTATCTGAGAGATGGTATTATTTTTCTATATATTCATATATTATTCTCCACACAATGACTTATACTTTAGATTTTACATTGTAAGTTTTCCAACAATCGATCTTGATATTTAAAGAATACCTTATGTTTTCTGAAGATTCCAGCTCTTGTAAAATCAAAGCTATGTTTTAAAATTATATTTTAATAATTGCACAGTTTATATTCATCAAAAAAAAAAAATGCAAAACAGCCAGAAGTATCTAGCATTTATCTCAAAAGCTTCAATTCAGATTAAATTACTTCAAGAATTTTATGAAATAATCTTAAATTATTTCTGCACTTTCTTTTCTATTTTCTTTTTTTCTTTGAAATTCTTATTTAAATGCTTGACCTGGATTGGCCATCAAATTATTTGTTTATTCTCTACTTTTTATTCTTGTTTTTGGTCTTCTTATATGCTTTATGAGAGATTTTCTCAACTTTGTCATCACAGATTCTTAAGGAAATTTTATGTCATATTTTGAAATGGCAAGAAATATATACTTTTTTTTCCATTTTGGAATTATTATCTTGTTCATACATGCTATGTATTACATTTTCCTGTGAATAGTAATAACACATTTTCTTTTGTAGACTTGAGCCACGAATCTAGTTGCCTTTAAATATTTGATTTTTTAAATGGCAATCTTTTATATTGGGATGATTTTCCAAATTCCAAAGCTTACTTCAGGAGGGAATACTACAATGACTGAAGTGCTGGAAAACATGTGGTCTGTCCAACCATACCACTACATTTGTATGATTGGGATGTTTCCTTGGGAGATGCCTAGAATGTTTAGGATATTTTCCCTTGGCTCAATCAGATTCTGAAGGAGACGCTTCCAGGTTCCCTCCTGAAGAGAAATCAATGACTGTCCACTTTTGGTAAGCCAAATGAAGATGTCAAACCCTCTCAAAATTCATTCTACAGCTTTCATTTAAACTCTGCTGTTTAGTAAAGTGTACTTACCCTGTATCTGGGCCTGATATCTCCTGCTTAAAATCTTCTCTGTTAATCTCTCCAAAGACTAAATTT
This sequence comes from Tolypeutes matacus, assembly GCA_026826555.1. Classification (NCBI taxonomy): domain Eukaryota; kingdom Metazoa; phylum Chordata; class Mammalia; order Cingulata; family Chlamyphoridae; genus Tolypeutes; species Tolypeutes matacus. The sequence goes on along the minus strand of JAKSZT010054215.1, from coordinate 8,193,232 downwards.
TCAGTCATTTACAAGCTTTGAGTGAGGTCGGTCACTTGAATACATTGTGAGGTCTCTATGATTTGAATGCATTTCAAATGGGATTTAAAACAAATCCTTACAAGTAACTGGTACCACAAATTCCTGAGTATTGCTTACCTGAAATATGGGGTATTTAAGCATTAGCATTTCAGGATCCAGCTTTCTCAGACCTTTGAAATCGATTATCATTCTTTTTTCAGATACTAAAATAAGATTCCTACTATATCCTATATCACTTCCTTTCTCTTTATAAGTTTATACCTAGAGCTAGCTCTATTTATAGCCATATCAAATAGGGTAAGGGAGTAGACCTAAATGCATGCATGTGATTCTACATCCTTATTAGATAGCCAGCAATATCCTTTTAAAAATAAAGACATTTTAGATTTACAGAAAAGCTGCAAGGATAATGGAGAATTGCTGTACACCACACACACTTTCTTCCTATTATTACATCTTACATTAGTCTGGTACATTCGTTACAGCTAGTGAACCAATAATGAGATATTATTATTAACTAATGTCCATGCTTTATTCAGATTTCCTTAATTTACACCTGTTTTTTTATTGCTCCAGGATGTCTTCTAGGGTACCACATTACATTCAGTTGTCAAGTTTCTTTGAGATACTTTTGGCCATCACAGTTTCTCAGACTTTCCTCCTTTTTGATAAAGTTAACAGACTCTGAACTTTACCATTTTCTTTTGGCTTAAAACACTACTTTAATAATTTTTGCTGAACAAATCTGCCAGTAATGGATTCCTTCAGTTTTGTGATTGTCTGAGAAATTTTTAAGTCCTCTTAACTTTTGAAAAGAATTATGAATTGTTGATTTATTTTCTCTTTCAGTTCTTAATATTTCCTTACACTCTCTTCTTGCTTTTATGATTGCTGAGGATAATTCTTCTTTAATTCTTGAATTTGCTCTTCTATAAGGAAGAAGTTTCCTGCCATTCCGGTGTTTTTCAAGATTTTCTTTTTGTCTTTGGTTCTGCAGTTTGAATAAGAAGGTTTTTTTTTAATCATAAACTTTATTTTTAGAGCAACTTTAGGTTTACTGAATTATTGTACAGAAAGTACTGAGAGTTCCCGTAAACCTCCCCCCCCCCGCTCCCCTATGCATTTTCCCCTATTAGTAACATATTGCATTAGTGTGGTACATTTATTACAATTCAGCCACTATAGATACATTAGTATTAACTATAGTCTATATTTTACATTAGGGTTCACTCTTAGTTTTCTGTGGTTGTATGGGTTTTGACAAATAGCTAATGCCATGTATCTCCCATTCCAGTATCATACAGAATAGTTATACTGTCTAAAAATGCCCTGTGATTCACCTCTTCATCCTTCCCTCACCCCAAACCCATGGCAGCTACTGATCTTTTTATGGTCTCTATAGTTTTGCTCTTTCCAGAATGTCATACATGTAGAATAATAGAAAATGTAACCTGTTCAGACTGGGTTCTGTCAATTGCAATATTCATTTAAGGTAACTATGTGTTTTGTGACTTGACAGCTCATTTCTTCTTATTTCTGAGTAATATTCTATTGTATTTCTATATCACACTTTATTTTTTCATTCACCTATTGAAGGACATCCTGGCCTTTACTAATATTTAGCAATTATGAATAAAGTTGCTATAAACATTCTAGTGCATCCTTTTGTGTGGACCTAACTTTGCCTAGGAGATTTATGTTTTTCTGCTTTGTTTTGTTTTCCTTTGATTTTAGTAGTTATCTTGTTTGGTATTCTCTGAGCTTCTTAGATTTATGGTTTGATGTTTTCATTGACTTGGAAACTTATTGGCCATTATTTAAAGTATTTCTGCTCCAATCTCTTTTTCTTTTCCTTCTGGTATTCCAGTTATATGTATGTTACACTTTTGGATATTATCACACAGTTTTGGATGTTCTCTTCTTTTTTATTTCATTCTTTCTTTCTTTTAGGCTTCTGTTTGGGAGATAGCTATTAACCTCACACAAATTCACTCTAGCAGATTCTGCTCTCAGTCAGGAGATGGCAACTGTGGATGTACTTCTCTGTCTTGATTGTGGAAATCTGTTCCATAAACGCGGTTCTCTGAAGGGCCCAAGAAAAGCAGTTATTTTTAGTTCATTCAACTTTTTCTTATCATAATTAGAAGATGCATGACTTTTAAGTTCTTTACATATTGAAGTTTCAGCAATCTGACTTTTAAAGCTATTTTTAAATTTTAAATCATGTTTTAATCTCTATTTTCCTTGAATTCTTTTGTTTTTTATTCTCTAAGGAACAATAACCTCAAATTTAAGGTTGATTTTTAGTAGATTAATGGCTATGTAATTTGCAGAATAGAAAGTTTACTCTAAAATGAAAATCAGATCAAGTAATGTATTATAATATTACCCTTCTACATTGGCAGTACTCTAAAAAATTCTTGGATTAATAGGAGGTATGTAAGAATAAATATAGTAGAGAAATGCCATTTGATGGTTACTTTGTTATTAATAGATAAAGGGTGTTCGGAATTCAGTTTGAGGAGGAGTCAGGAAGACTGTGATACTATGATAAATCTGCTTTCTGTGGATAGAAGGAAATGCTTTGCAGACAGAGATTGTCAACCATAATGGTGGTTAAAAAAATGAGAAGCTTTGGGGTTGAAGGTGCCATAGGAGAGAAGCTGAGGTCCAGCTTTTATGTGTGCATGTGCACATATGAGGTGGGTAATGTCTAGGAAGCAAGTTAGACTTTGATAGTTGGATTTTGTGCTTTTGTGCCTGGACTGGATTATGGTCTGGGGAGGTATCAGCACAGAGGTGATCATTTTAAGTCCTTGTACATAAAATTTTCCCATGGGTAGATTAACTTTTGGTATTAAATAACACAATAAATAGTGTGAGAATGCATCTCAGCTATATGCAGCATTATGCAAAGTTGTTGAATATTTTTTGAATAAAGAAAAATCAATCAGTCACAAACAAACACTAAATACATAGTGCTTAAATAACACATGTCTTAAGAATGTTCTTCAATGAAGCAGAACAAGTATACATTAATATTACAAGATGTTAATAATAGGGTAGTATCCGAGCTAATATGCACCTAAAGCCAACTAAAGACTATAGTAAACAGTAATATATTAACATTTTTTTCATCAATTGTAAAAAAAAAAAAGGGAGAGACAACTGTCATAAGTGACAGAAACCAGACACAAGGTATTGCATATTGTTTGACTCCATTTATATAAAATGCAAATATAAATAAATTTATAGGGATGGAATTAGATTAACAGATATGTATGGCTGGGGATGGATAGAGGGAATGAAAAGTAATGGCTAAAGGGTGGGTTTTTTTTTTTGAGGGGGTAATGAAAATGCACCAATATCCAAAAATGAGTGTAATGAGGAATGGGAAACTCTGATTATACCAAAACCCATTAATGTACACTTTGGATGGATTGTATGGTATATGAATATATCTCAATAAAGCTGTTTAAACAAATGAACACATGTCCTCTGCACATTGAACTAGAAATCTTTAGGATCAACAAATGCAAAGTACAGTTCCTGCCCTCACAGTATTCAAAAACATTGTGTTTGTTTTAATTTTTCAATCATTTATCAAATACCTACTTTCAGCAAAACGCTATGCTTAGAAGAACCAAGGCAAGGAGAATGCAGTTTACGCAGAGATCACTGAATCCAGATACGCCTCTTCAAGAAATGTTAATTCTATTTTGAGAAACAGCAAAGAAAATGTGCAAGCAAACACACAAATACAAAGAAAGTTAAGAATCTTCATATATATTACTTTAGCTCTTACTAAAAAGAAATTAAAAGTAACTTTTCAGGAGAGAACTATAATATACACAGATGTTAGTGAAGAAAGGAAAATTCTTTGGGAGGAATATTGAAGCATGAAATGTTTTGATTAAAGTTACTTTTGAGCATTTATTAAATGTTTGGTATGGAGTCGTAAGCCTATGGATACTGACTTGTAATGGCAATTCTGTGCCATTTTATCCAATTATAATGAAATAATCTTCAAACTCTTATGTTAGAGATCCATTTTGGAAGCAGTCACTCAAACTTTATATTCTCTCCCCACTATCTAGTTTAGCAATTTAAAGGTATAGATGCAGAAAACATCTTAAAGGCTGGTCTTCAAAAATTGTTAGTGAAAAATGGATAGTGCATGTTAATAATGGCAACATCTATCATTTATTTTTTGCTGATAACTTAGAATACAGTGTGCTTTAAATACAACATCTTGTAATTTTTTTTTTCTTTATTAGAGAACCTGTGGGTTTACAGAACAGCATGCATAAAATACAGGATTCCCTTACACTACTCCTCCACCAACACCTTGCATTGGTGTGGAATATTTGTTACAATTATGATAGCACATTTTTGTAATTGCACTATTAAGGAAAGTCCACAGTTTAACTTAGGTTCACTGTTTGTGTAGTGTAGTTCCATGGATTTTTAAAAAAATATTTATTCTGTTACCACATATACATATAATATTCCCTCTTTTAATCATATATATATTCACTGCTGCTAATTGCATTCACTAATTTGGGCTACTATCACCACCATCCATTACCAAAACATTTCCATTATTCCAAACAAGAGCGCTGTACATTTTAAGCCTTAACATCCCATTCCTTATCATCATCTTATGTAGCTTTCATGGCAAATTTGTAAAGTGTTTATCATTATTCCCATTTCAGAGCAGGGAAAATTGAGACTATGTGAGTTATCTAAAGTTCAGGAAATAGAGGATGTTTCCGTGTGCTAGGCAGCTGGAATGCAATATACCAGAAATGGGTTGTCATTTACAATGGGGATTTATTAACTGATAAACTTACAGTTCTGAGGCCGTGAAATGTCCAGATTAAGGCTTCATCGGGTGATGCTTTTCTCTTTGACCAGTTGCCGTTGATCCTGAACTCCTTTCTCACAAGGGACAGCACATGGTGGCATCTGCAGGTCTCTGCCTTCTCTTCTGGCTTCCTCTGACTTTCTCTTTCAGTTTCTATGGGTTTTTCTCTCTCTCTCTCTCTTCATATTCATCCTCTTTATAAAGAACTCCAGTAAGAGGATTAAGACCCACCCTGGGTCACTCCCTCCTGAAATAAGCTAATCAAAGGGCCCACCTTATAGGTTCTTATCCACAGGGATGGATTCGCTCTAAGAACATGATTTTCTGGGGTTCATAAATGCATCAAATTACTACAGAGGATCTGAACATTTACATCTAAATCTGTAAACTACTACTTTATATTGCCTCTTGTAGAGACTAAAAGGAAAATTATTTTAACAGCTGTAGCTATAGAACAGAAGATAGGTCAATACAGGATTGTCCTTTCTCCTCCCCTTTTGCCTGACCCTTTTCTTTTCTTTGTAACAGTTGTTTAAACTTAATTAAATATATATATATATTATATATATATTATATATTACATAATATATATGTAATAAAAATACATTTATTTGGTGATCTTTCTATTGCTTTCTTTAGGCAGAAATGTTGGGCCTATAATGCCATCTATTCACACACCCTTTACCTTATTTGAGATCTCTGAAGCCAGCTCCAGGTCTTTCCTGAACTCTTTTCAGGAATATAAGAATTGTAAAAATGAGTTTTAAATGGAGATTACCAGAGGGATTTCTTACGCGATGTGCTATCCCTTTCTTTTATTAAAGATATGCAGAAAAAGCATATTTGCAAACCTTGTTTAAAATAAATAACAGTAGATGTTAATCCCATCTTCTTAACTGAGAGGGCAAAATGACATACCACGATAGCAGATGTGTTCCAGGCTTTGAGGGGTGGATTTCCCCAATATAATTCAATAATTCTTGGATGCTTTTTTAAAACATCCTAATCTTGAGTGAAGTTGGTTGGGGATGGGAGGTTATGTGCAGAGAGGGATGGACAGGGAAAAGATGCTTGCTGTATACAAGCAGCAAATTCTCAGTGGTTGAATGTATTTCATTCTTCCCACACTCTGCCAACAGCAGTGCTGTAATCTTGATTCTCCAACCTAAGTTTCCACACCCACTCCTCCTACCTGGATACAAGCACCTTTATTCACTGCTACCTCTCTTTAAGTGGTGGACACTTTTATAAGATTCTATGCAGATGTGCAGGCTTTCCAGGATCACTTACCTGATCTAACTGTCACCCTTTCCCTTGGACCACCTTCTGTCTCCGCATTCTGTCTCTGGCCCTGGAGCACTCTGTGTTGCTCATTTTGTGTGCAGTATTGCCCTGTGTCTGTTTTTGAGTTGTGGTTATCTTTTTCAAGCTAATCCTGTCCTTTTTCCCCTTTCAGGTATCTCTCTTAGTTTTGGTGTACTGCAGACTCTCTAATTTCATAGCTTAGACCTGGTGTAGTGACTTTCTTTTTTTTTTTTTTTTTGCTGCCATTTCTACATTTGGAGCAACTGTGAGAAATGATCCCATCTTAAACAACTTCATCAGCTCTTTTCTGTCTGGTTCCTTTCCATACCTCCTTTCCAGATTTGCAGTAGCTGTTATGTATTTTGGAGTGCTATTTAGAAATTGTGATAGGAAATTTTTCTTTATATGGATACTGTGCAAGAACAATGGTAATTACCAGTCTAGAAATAAGTTAGAAAACCATGGATGAGAATAAGATACAAGTGAACTCTAACCATGGGAGAGACAATACCTCTGAACTCAAATTCAGAAGCTCCCTAGACAGAAATAAACAATTAAGTCACAGACAATGAGCTGGAATGTGACGCTATCAGAATAGTCACTTGTTCAGCTTACCCTGAGGGTGCTACACTATTTCTTCCTCTGTTTTGTTTGTTTGTCCTACTAAAAACTTCTTTTGAAAATGAACAATTTTAGGTTCAATCATGAGAATATTTTTTTAGCTCTATGTCATGTTAGAGTTCATCTAGACCTATCTTTTCATTCAAGGGACTGTAAACCTAAGACTCAAGCTCAGCAGCAGTGGTAAAGCCAAGTTTAAACCCTACCCCCTCTCCTTGTCCAGCTCAGAAGTTTCTCCATAAGCCTCCATGAAGTTAGTCATTAATATCATCATCAATATAAAATTTCAAATAAATCACTCTGGACTCTCTAACTACATGACGTGAATAAGTACTAGAGTGGAGCTTCTGATGTGTCCACTGCACCCTGTCACTTATGATGCCAACATGATAAGGTAAGAATATATAATATGTAATTAATATGCCATGTGTGTGACTGCAGATGATATGTCGATACCATTCTGGAAATAAAAACTTTTATTTATATTGATTTGAATCTAAGAGTATGGTCTTAAAAGTCAGTGAATAACTCTCCTTAGAAGTGCATGTGGGTAAGCAGAAAATGGCAATATCTGCTGAATTTCTCTTGGAAGCTTTTCAATATAGTAAAATGAAATCCACTGGGGATTAATGGATAGCTGAAATCAAGATTTAATTTTATTGGATGGGACCCAAAATCAGAGCAAGGAGATATTCCACCTTTGCCAGGAAACCCAAGAAGCAGGCAGTAAGGAGAAGTGAGGGGAAAGTAAAGGCATTGGGGTAAGTGGTTTACTGCATAAGTGATTGTGTCATTTCACATTACCCCATTGGACAGGAAATGGTAAACTAGCTCATCAAAAATAGATTAGTGATTGTTGGGACATGGCGTTGGATTAGCAGATAAGGCTAAGTGCTGTCACAAAAAACAATGGAGAAAGAGCCTAAAGCTGCCAGAGGGATTGCTTTGGGGGTCAGCAGACCAGGACAGTGCTTTACAACTCCCAGGAGGGTGAGGGACAGAGAGATGAAGAAGCTGAAGCAACAAACTGTGAATTACTGAACCTCCTGGCCCCCAGGAAGTGCTTCCTTCCCCCCACCCCTGAGATTTTCAGCAGAGATAAAACCTGTGGCACATTGAAGCTGACTGAGAGAGTAGCAGACAGTCTTCCTCCCTGCCAGCTGTTATATGGGAAAAGGAAGGGGGAGTTAGGGGTGTTTTCTGCAGTGAATTCAGCCAGTGGAGCCCACTTTGAATCTCAGCTCTGGTCATATGAAAACAAAGGAATACAGAGAAACATCTCTGTGGAAATGTGCACCAACAAGCACCATCTGATGGCTAGTTTGGAAATTACATGGACAAAAACTGCTTTTAGAGCTCTCTTTACCCCACACCTGGGAGAAAGTCTGCACCCCATTAGTGAGTCCCTGGCACAATTTTTTTGTAACTTAAGCTGGGCAATTTTAAAGACTTAGGACAAGTTGAGCCAAATATCAAAGAGCCGTGAAAAAATAATAATAACAATAGGCAAGAGAGAAATTGTCCATTAGAGTAAGTTCACCAACATACCAGATGCCTAGGCATCAGGAAAAAATTACAAGCCATACTAAGAAACAGGAAGAGATGGCCCAGCCAAAGGAACAAACCAAATATCCTGAAGAGATTCAGTATTTAAGACAATTAATCCATGATAACCACACAACTCTCCTAAATCAATTTAAAGAATATGAGAAAATATGATAAAGAGATAAAGGATATTAAGAAGACACTGGGTGAGCATGAAGAACAATTTGAAATTCTGCAAAGAAAAGAAACAGATTTATGGGAATGAAAGACAAGGTGGATGATATTAAAAATACATTAGAGGCACATAAGAGCAGATTTGAACTGCTTGAAGACAGAATTAGTGATTTTGAAGACACAACATCTGAACTAGAAAAGACAGGAGAACAGAAAGAGAAGAGAATGGAAAAAAATGGAACAGGGTCCCAGGGAATTGAATAACAATGCAAAACACAAACACAAGAACACATGCTTTATTGGCATTCCAGAAGGAGAAGAAAATGGAAAAGGAACAGAAATAATATTTGAAGAAATAATGACTGAAAACTTCCCTACCGTTATGAAAGACATAAATATCAATGCCCAAGAAGGACAACAGACCCCAAACAGAATAAACATGAATAGACCTATCCTATCAGAATGACAAATATCAGAGATAAAGAGAAGATTTTGAAAGCAGCAAGAGAAAAGCAAAGCATCACATACAAGGGAAACTCAATGAGACTAAGTGCTGACCTCTTCTCAGAAACCATGGAGGAGAAAAGAAAGTGGTGTGATGTATTTAAGGTATTAAAAGAGAAAAACTGCCAGCCAAGAATTCTATATCCAGCAAAGCTGTCCTTCCAAAATGAAGGGAGTTCAAAGTCTTCACAGACAAACAAATACTGATAGAATATGTTACCAAAAGACCAAAATTAGAAGAGATAATAAAGGTTTTGCTGTAGCCTGAAAGGAAAAAACAAGGGTGAGAGACTTGGAGAAGAGTGTATAAATGAATATTAGAAAGGATAAAAAAATAGACTAAAGTATGCTATGACAACTGAAAACCAAAGGTCAAAATGGATAAAGTAAGCAATGCCTTTACAGTTATAACATTGAATGCTAATGGCTTGAAGTACCCAATCAAAAAACACAGACTGACAGAAAGGATTAAAAATATTACCCATCTATATGTTGTCTACAAGATACTCACCTCAGATGTAAAGAAACAACCAGGTTAAAAGTGAAAGGTTGGAAAAAGATATTCCATGCAAATAGTAGCCAAAAAGGAGCTGGAATAGCAATACTAATATCAGACAAGATAGATTTTAAATGCAAAACTTTTATAAGGAGTGAAAAGGGCCATTATATATTAATAACAGGGGCAAATCAACAAGAAGAAATAAATATTCTAACTATTTATGCACCTAAACTCAGTGCCCAAAGATACATTAGGAACACACTGGCAAAGCTGAAGGGAGAAATAGATGTTTCTACAGTAATAGTTGGAGACTTCAATACAGCACTCTTAGTACTGGATAGAACATCTGGACAGAGGATAAAGAAACGGAAAACTTGAATAATATGATAAATGAACTAGACCTACCAGACATCTATAGAGCATTGCACCCCAAAACAGCAGGATATACATTCTTTCAAGTCTCATTGATCCTTCCCCAAGATAGACCATATATTGGGTCACAAGACAAGTCTCAATAAACTTAAAAAAGACTGAAATTATACAAAACACTTTCTCTGATCATAATGGAATGAAACTGGAAATCAATAATGGACAGAAAAGGGAAAATTCACAAATATTAAACAACACACTCTTAAACAACCAGTGGGTCAAAAAAGAAATTGGAAGGGAATCCAGTAAATATCTTGAGATGAATGAAAATGAGAACACAATATATCAAACTCTATGGGACACCATAAAGGCAGTGCTGAAAGGTAAATTTATGCCCTCAATGCTCACATTAAAAAAGAAGAAAGAGCTAAAATTGAACATCTAACTGCACACTAAGGGGAATGAGAAAAAGAAAACTAATCCCAAACAAGCTGGAGGAAAGAAATCATAATGATCAGAGCAGAAACCAATGAAATTGAGAACAACAACAACAACAAAATAGAATCAACAAAACCAAAAGTTGGTTGAGAAGATCAACAAAATCGACAAACCCTTAGTTAGACTGACAAATAAAAAAAAGGGAAGACACAAATAAATATAATCAGAAATGAAAGGGGGGACATTACCACTGACCCCATAGAAATAAGAGAGATCATAAGAGGATACTATGAGCAACTGTATGCCAAAAAAACTAGAAAATGCAGATAACATGGACAAATTCCTGGAAACACATGAACCACCTACATTGACTTTAGAAGAAATAAAAGAACTCAACAAATCAATCACAAGTGAAGAGATTGAAATAGTCATCAAAAACCTCCCAAAGATGAAAAGCCTGGGATCAGATGGTTTCACAGGTGAATTCTACCAATCATTCAAAGATGAACTAATACCGATCTTGCTCAAGCTCTTCCAAAAAATTGAACAGGGAAGAATACTACCAAACTCATTCGATGAAGCTAACATCACCCTAATACCGAAACCAGATAAAGATACTACAAAAAAAGAAAATTAGAGGCCAATATCTTTAATGAATATAGATGCAAAAATCCCCAACAAAATACTTGCAAAGAGAATCCAAAAGCACATTAAAAGAATTATACACCACGATCAAGTGGGTTTTATCCCAGGTATGCAAGAGTGGTTCAACACCAGAAAATCAATTAGCATAATAAACCACGTTGATAAATTGAAGAAGAAAAGTCACATGATCCTCTCAATTGATGCAGAAAAAGCATTTAACAAATTACAACACCCTTTCTTGATTTAAAAAAAACACTCCAAAAGATAGGAATAGAAGGAAGCTTTTTCAATATGGTAGGTGCATATATGGAAAACCTACAACTAGCATTGTACTCAATGGTTAAAGACTGAAATCTCTCCTGCTGAGATCAGGAGACAAGGATGCCCACTGTCAACATTATTATTCAATATTGTGTTAGAATTTCTATCTAGAGCAATTAGGCTTGAAAAAGAAATAATAGGCACCCAAATAGGAAAGGAAGAAGCAAAACTTTCACTATTCATAATAACATGCTCCTATATCCAGAAAATCCTTAAAAATCTACAACAAAGCTACTAGAATTAATAAACAAGTTCAGCAATGTGGCAGGATACAAGTTTACTATGCAAAACTCAATAGCATTTCTATATGCTACTGATATGCAATCTGCAGAGGAAATCAGAAAAAAAAAAATCCAGTTATAATAGCTACTAAAACAATCAAATATTTATGATAAACTTAACCAAGGACATACAGGACCTGTATTCAGAAAACTACAAAACATTACTAAAAGAAAGCAAAGAAGACTTAAATAAATGGAAGCACATTCCATGTTCATGGATTGGAAGACTAAATAGCATTAAGATGTGAATTCTACCAAACCTGATTCACAGATTCAACACAATCCCAATAAAAATCCCAACAGCCATTTTTGCAGAAATCAAAAAGCCAATAATCAAATTTATTTGGAAGGGTAAAGGTCCTCAAAAAGCAAAAAAAATGTCCTTAAAAGGTTAGAGGACTCTCACTTCCTGACTTTAAAGCATATTACTTAGTTACACTGGTTTAAAAAAAATCATGGTACTAGCATAAGGACAGATAGATTGACCAATAGAACAGAATCGAGAACTCAGAAATTGACCCTCACATCTACCGTCAAGCAATTTTTGACAAGACTGTTAAGCCCACCTAACTGAGCCAGGACAGTCTATTCAACAAATGGTGCTGGGAAAACTGCTTAGCCATACCCAAAAGAAAGAAAGAAAGGACACCTATCTAACACCTTATACAAAAATTAACTCAAAATGGATCAAGGACTTAAATATAAAAACAACAACCGTAAAACTCTTAGAAGAAAATGTAGGAAAACATCTTCAAGTTCCTATGGTAGGTGGTGGTTTCTTAAACCTTATGCCCAAAGCATGATCAACAAAAGAAAAAATAGATAAATGGGACCTCCTCAAAATTCAACACTTTTGCACCTCAAAGGGCTTTGTCAAAAGAGTGAAAAGGCAGCTGACTCAATGGGAGAAAATATTTGGCAATCACATATCTGATAAGGGTTTAATATTCATGATATATAAGGAGATCATACAACTGAACAATAAAAAGATAAAGTATCCAATTAAAAAATGGGCAAAGGACTTGAAAAGACAACTGTCCAAAGAAGAAATACAAATGGTGAAGAAACACAAAAAAATATTCAATATCACTAGTGACTAGGGAAATGCAAATCAAAACTACAATGAGGTATTATTTTACTCCTATTAGACTGGCCGCTATTAAAAAGTTGGAAAACTGTAAATGTTGGAGAGGATGTGGAGAGATAGGAATGCTTATTCACGCTAGTGGGAATGTAGAGTGGTACAGCCACTGTGGAGGACTGTTTGGCAGTTCCTAATGAAGTTGAATATAGATTTGCCATGGGACCCAGCAATATCATTGCTAGGTCTATACCCAGGAGAACTGAGAGCAGTGACATGAATAGATATCTGAACACCCATGTTCATAGCAGCATTATTCATTATAGCCAAGGTTGGAAACAACCCAGATGTCCATCAACTGATGAATGGATAAACAAATTGTGGAGGATACACACAATGGAATATTATGCAGTGGTAAGAAGAAATGAAGTCGTGAAACATATGACAACGTGGATGAACCTGGAGGACATTATGTTGAGTGAAGCAAGCCAGACACAAAAGGAAAACTACTGTATGATTGCCCTATTATGAACTAAATATATTATGTGAAATACAAATATATTATGTGAAATATGAATATGAGTAGAATTGCATATATAAAACCATTTTTCCTTGAAGCTGAACAAATGTAAGTTAATACTGCACAATACTAATATCAGTCAAAAAAAACACACACACATTTTACTAAGTGAAGGAGACCAGATACAGAGTACTACATATTGTATGATTCCATTTATATAAAATGTAAATATAAATCAATTCATAAAGATGAAAGGATGTGGAGTCTTTCTTTTCAGAGTAATGAAATTGTCCTAAAATTTCTAAGATGATGAATGTACAACATTGTGATTATACTAAAAGCCATTGATTATAAACTTTGAATAGCCAGAAACAGCAGCTCTGTATAATGGGGGAAGCATAGAGTGATAGAGAGGTGAGGAATTTTCTTGTTTGATTGTCTGTTTTTTTGTTTATTAATATTATTATTAAAATAATGAAAATGCTCTAATAATGATTGAAGTGATGAATGTACTACTATGTGACTATAGCAAATACCATTGATTGTACACCTTGGATAAATTGTAGGCTTTATTAATATGTATTGGTAAAATTGATTTAAAAAAACTAAGTAAAAAAAAGGTTAGCAGTGCACAATTATGATTCAGCAAACTGAGGCTAGTAATTTTTGAGTTCAAGATAGCGATAACATAATTACTCCATTCATATCTAAATCTTAGAATTAAATGTAGCATAGAAAGACCCATCCATAAAAATTAGCCAATTTATCAATAATTTAAAATGGATATTTTTCTCTATTACTAAGTTATATTTCCAAAACAGTAAGTCTTCTCTTCCTTTATATTTTTTCTAAAAGCCATGAGAAAACACAAAGTTAATTTAAGACAGCCCAACTTTTCTTGTCTTGATTTTGTACTACAATTTAATTGAAAATTCTAAAATATTTTCAATAATAATAAAGTAATTTTTAATCAGTTCATATTGCTGAATGTAGTTTTCATGTAACTTACATATAATTAACAATTTTTCCCCCTGGTCCCTGTGGCTCCGACCAAATCTCATATTTAAAAAAGATAAAATGTTGGCATATTGAGTATGATTAACTATTGAGAAATATTGTTAAAACTCTGCATCTTACTGTCAGAGTCTCCTTAAAATAAAAATAGCTCAAAATTTATAAGACAGGTGAATGGAAGTCTTGTGAATTTAGAAATTATACCCCTAAAATTTTATCTCTTTTGGTATACCATTTGCATCACATAGGAATGTTACTAAAATTTTATATTTTTTAAATACGAATGTTCCTCTGACATGTCAGATACATTTGTCAGAAAATAGTCACTGTAGTTTAAAGACCTTTATTCGACCTTAAGTATTATATCACAAACTATAAGCCACTGGTAAAATCTCAAACCCTACTGATGTTACAGTTTTGAGTGGTGAGTGTCTTCTTATTCTAGTTCTATGTACTGTTTGCCAACAAGTGTAACTGCTCTGACTCCATAGATCTGGAAGTACGGGGCTGCTAGCTTAGTCCAATGGCAGCTCTCCCTTAGGCACTAAGCGCTGCAGGGGCTGCCAGTACATTATTGCCTGGAGATCTGGTTGAAATAGCCAAGGCTGTGAAAAGCACTAAACCGTTTTTATCTTAACATGAGATCTTGGTATTTCTTCAAAAAAAGGGTTAAAATGTTTACATTTAATTTCATGAAATACTCATAACAACATTTGCAAATCTATCAATTTTGCTGAAACAAACCGCTTTATCCTATTTTTAAAGTTCTTTGAATTTAGTTGATATAAACCTTTTCTTGATGCAATCATTTCAATACTTGTCACATCAAGTATCCAAGCAAACAATTACCATGTTTACAGATTAGATACTATAATGTCCATATATTAGACATTTTCTAGATTACTCGAATGTTACTTATTGTAATTGAGCCTATTTCCATAAACTATTCATTTGACTAGGGAAGTTCTTAATGTAGAGACAAAAAATGTTTTATGTTTGCATAGTCTCCTACTCTCAGACAAGTCACCTTCGAAAAACAAATCAATTCTCTCAAAAGTTATTTTCCCCAGCTAAAAAGTAACCCTGCTGTTGGAAAGATGCCATGATTTACCGGGGTTTTTATTTATTGTATCACCAATATGGTGTTTGTAAATCCATGTCATGGGCATGTGTGTGTAAGTATATGGAGGTGTGTAAAGCAATTTATCTACAGATTTTTTTTTCTCAAGAGGTGGAATCCTTTGGGATTTTAATGCCATAATATTTTTTAAATTTGGGCAAGCTTGCCAATTAAAATTGGATTGTTTCTGTACTAACACTGGTACATAAACACTACTTTTCACCAATACTTCTAAATTGCAGGGCTGGAAACCACCCTTACATAATATAAAATCAAGTGGATGTTAAAGTCTAAATCTTTATTTAAATGAAAAAGATTTAAAAAATCAACTTCCTAATCTAGGGACCCCATAGCATTGATTTATGCTTTCAAAAGTCAGGAGTTAAGTATGAAATATTATATATTTAAATGAATGACCATATTTGATAACAATAAAATTAAATCAATTATTCAATTAAGCCTGGTGAAGTGAATTCTGTATTTGGAAACAAATCACATTTAAAATATTGAACAGCACATCACATCTGATGTTTTTATGCTGTAAGCTATCTTCAGAAAAAGTTAGGTGACAAATTTGACTTTTGGGTTTAGGAACCACAGGCATAAAATCTTGTAAAACTGATTCAACCAGATACTAATGAGTGGCAGCTGCAAAGACAGGATCTCAAGAATCACTACAATTATATGTCTGCTGCATTGCATGCTGTCATTGCATAAGGGATATCTATTTCTTCCTACTGGAAATGCTTATCTCTTCACATGGAAGGACAAGAACACGCATCATTATAAATATGAGCTCAATATCATCATTCACAGAGTAGTTTTAACATCCAGAGCATTATTTGCTGCCAAAATGGAAATAGTGTTTTTTATTGAAATTGGAATCTGTGGTTTTCACTGCCACCCCCCAATGGTAATTTCCCAAATTATCTACGTTTCAAAGTATCATTTGAATATCTCTGGTTGATAGTCCTGTGGTACTTCCCAGATTACTATCATACTGCAATCTACTCTTACTCCATGCTTTGCTATTTTGATTAGTATCAGCACCATCATTACATTAACAAGAGTAAAACTATTCAAGTTGGCTGCAAGTTCCACTTTCCTTCTTCCTTTTTCTCTCAATCAAGTCCTAAAAGCCCCCTGTGTTAGTCAGCCAAAGAGGTGCCAATGCAAAGTCCCAGAAATCTGTTGGCTTTTATAAAGGGTATTTACTTTGGCTAAAAGCTTACAGTTCCAAGGCCCTAAAGAGTCCCACTCAAGGCTGCTTTCTCACCAAAGTCAGTTGCCACATGTTGCAGCATCTTGAAGTGATCAGATGATCGCTGATCTCTACGAGGGTTCAGCCTTCCCCTCTGGGCTTCCTCTCTCTCAGGTGGAGGCTGGCATAGGGCTTGTCTCTCAGGGCTTCCTCTCTCCTGGCACAGGGCTCTTTTGTTTCTGGGTCTGCACAGTTGTTCTGCTCTTTTCCCAAGGTCAGCTGCAAACTATCGGTTGAACGGTCCATCTCTCCCCAGGGTCCCAGGATGAAAAATGGCAGAGCTCTCTCTTCAGGAATGCCTTCTTCAGTGAATGTTCATATATATGGGCCCACCAAGGGGGCAGGGACTCAACCTGAATCACGCCTTACTGAAGTGTTTGAATCAAAGCCCTAATCTTAACAGGTAATTTAATCAAGGGCCCCTCAACTGAATCCAATATATTGAAAGGGTATCACACACAGAAGAATAGGTTAGTTTACAAACATAATCTTTCTCTTTTTGGGATTCACAAAAATGATCTCAAACTGTCACACATCCCCACAAACATACTGTTGGTATCTGGCATATGATTTATCTTCCTTCTCCTTCTCAAGGGACATTGTTTCCATTATCTCCTCTACAGTGTTAATTTTTGCATCCTACTCTTGCAACAATTCTTAAAAAATAATTTGTTTTATGCATGCGTATCTCTGCTTAAAAAATAAAATTGCCCCAATACTCTACACCTTCCTTCAGCTACAGTCCAATTTTATGCTCTTTTGCATAAAGGCTAAAGTTCTTGAAACCATTTTTTAATTATCACTACCAATTAATTATATTTCACTTATTAAACTATTCCAATTTGTCTTTACTCTTTCCCATCAATGTTCAGTTGATACTGATCTAATAAAGGTCATTTCAACCTCATAACCTAAAAGACATAGGTTGTGTTTCTATAGTTATCATTATTCCATTCTCAGCAGAATTCCACACCATTGAGTTCTCTTTAGAAATGTCATTGTCCTCTTAGCTACAGACTTCTGCCTTATGCTTATGACTGCTCCATATCAATATTTTTATGGCTTTTCCTTCTCTGCTAAACACAGGTCATGAGCCTATTTTCTTCCTTTACTACATTCTGTCTCCTTAGATTATCTCATCTGTTCCATGGCTTTAAATAATATCTTCATGCAGATGACCTCCAAAACTAAGTCTCCATTTTAAGTATTTCTCAGGAACTCTGAACTCCTATGTACAACTGCATATCAAAAATCATTTTTATATCAAATAGGTATTAGAAACTTAAAATGGCCAACATAGAGCCTCTGATTTTCCCTCCAAATTGTTTCCAAAATCTCCTCCATGTTAATAAAAGATGGGATCATACAAACACCCCAAAATCTAGAAGTTATCTTTGATTTCTTTCTTTTCTGTGCTTTAATTCGTTTCTATCAGTCACCCAAACAAATCCAGTCCATCACCAAATCCTAAGAATTCTATATCTTACATAGGATTACATAATTTCTTTGCTTAAAACTTTACAATAAATTCAAACAAAACTTAAAATATAAGCCAAACTCTTTTCCCTGGCTGACAATGTTCTAGATTAGGCAGGAGACCATGACCCACACCTTCCCATTCTCCCCTCCTTCAGTACACACTTTTTCTTTTTCTTGAACAGATAATTCTCATCTTGCTCTCATACCATTGTTCAAACAAATGTTTCTTTGTACCTGGAATGCATCACTCTTTAATCAAGGAATGGTACTTCTTCCCATGCCACTCAGAGTTCAAGAATATTACACATTCAGAGAAATTTTCCCTAACAACTCAAATCTAAAATACTCTCTTTCAATTTTTTCCTCCTAGCACGATTGAATATTTTGCCTATTTACTCCCACATCTGTTTCCCACTC
Source organism: Tolypeutes matacus (assembly GCA_026826555.1). NCBI lineage: Eukaryota > Metazoa > Chordata > Mammalia > Cingulata > Chlamyphoridae > Tolypeutes > Tolypeutes matacus. The sequence continues at coordinate 8,174,750 of JAKSZT010054215.1, read as the reverse complement.
TGATTTCCACGTAAACTCCAGGAAAGCGGGTTTCATGATGATCAGGTCCATCACTGCAGCGCCAGTGCCTAGAACATGGCCAAGATTCATCTCTCAACAAAGGTTTATAGAATAAATAAATGGAGGAAGGACTAACGAAAGGCCACTTCCATCTACCAGCAATACTAAATAAATAACATCTTTATTTCATATCGGTTAGCTGTACTTATTTAATTCACAGATTACTTTAGTGAACTCTCACATACCAATTGTTATGAGCCTTTATTCATTGAGGTATTTCCTGGTGAGGGAGTGAGTGGAAGGAAAAGCCCTGGCATCTTCAATTGCACAAACTGTAATGTTATAGAAAAAGGTGTATTAATTAAAACGCAAATTTTAAGTGTCAGACCTGCAAGTATAAAAAACAGAGAAGCCAAATAATCTTTCTCTTTTTAGGGCCTGGAAGCGTCTCTTAAGCTGAACTCCCTGGATTGTGTTTTATTGTACTGGCTTTTGGTTGCCTGGTATTTTCTTTCTTTCCTCTTCCATCAGTGGCATTAAGATTCTCTTAAGTGTCCCTGCTCTTTTTCATAATTACACTCAGATGGTCTCTTGTATGTCTTTAATAATAACAATGGAAACAGCATACTCAATTTTATCATTGCTGCCATCTTCTGTACAAACTCCTAGAGAAGAAGGAAAACACATAAACCATGGCAATGAAAACATGCCATTTTTCTGAACACAGAGAATCAGATCTTCACGTATTTTTTTCCTTCCTTGTCCTACTTTTATTTTACATCAAACAATATCTCCCATGATATTCTAACATGTTAAATTATGGTTTACATTTTATGCAAAAATATATAGTGACGGTGTGAATATATCTTCTGGGGCATGATTCCAGACTATTCCATGACAGCTCTGGGCTAAATTAATTTATATTATACTTTGAATAATATCTTGTTGTTTCTTGTGTTCTTTCATTTTATGTATCTTATAATCTGTACTTAAGAGAGCAAATGGAGCAGCATGAATATTTGATGACTCTTGTTAATTATTAGTATAGGACCCTACTTAAAACTCTCTTACATTTTGACAAATCTCCAAAACAAAATTTCAAAAATTTAACACACTGTGTAACTATGAATATAATAGTGACATTAAAAATGCATAAACTTATTATATTTCAAATTAGAACAACCATCACAAGTTATCATTATTATAATTTTGCTAATCATTCAGATTTAATTTTCCCTAATATTTTTCTGGAATGCGAAAATTTTACTCAATGAAATCAAAATCATAGAAAAATAGTTAAAATAAGGTGGCTTAAACATTTATTCAAGTCAGAAGTGAAATGTAGTGTGTACAGTTTTCAATGAATCTTTTATCACAAGAGTTTGGGCTGTGAACTTTAAAACTCAGGTGCATTGCTTGATGTGGTAAAGTAAATGATCAAGATTGTGAAATAAATTTTATTCCTTATTATGCTCTAACCAATTTTAAGCTTATGGCTTATTTGGAAGTAGGTGTAGTAGAGTATAAAGATGCCATTTATTTTAATTAGGTCTGAGAACTAGGTGATGTAGTATTCTTGAAGATATTTACTGAAATGAGTCTGAAACTCAAGTACCTTTCCATTCTGTAATTAACGACCTTAAGCCTAAATCAATCTCTTGCACCTATCCTTTTTTTTCCTAATCCTACTTCCCACACACAGACAAAAGCATCTCTTAGCCCCTGATAGATTAAAATACTGATCTTTATTATTAATGTGAATAAAACCACATTTTGAACTTTAACTGCAAGGAAAAATAAGGGCCAAAAAAACATGATTCATATCAGGCATGAAAATTGTGTCATTGGCAAATGGGGACTCTGGTTGTTATCCATTGATGAACTTCTATAAGCACTGGCTATGCAGATATAGATAATTGGTTAATTTTTCTATTGTTTTGTATATATATGAACCTGTTTTGACACCACACCTGTTGAATTTAGGGGGCAATCCTCAAGTCTGAATGAATTGTCCAACTTCTGCCCTATCAGTATATTCCATATGCAAGAGGAAGCATCTGAGTGGTGGCTGAAATTTGGAATCTATGTATTTACCTGTTTTTTAAAAAAATATCATGCAATTGCTGATATCAATCCCAAATTAAAAGGTAAAATAAAATAGATTTTAAAAATGTACTCAGAAATGCTAGAGAAGATTTTGATACCAATGGACATGATTATTTAAATGAACTTCATTGAAATATAAACTGTATATGATAAAACTGATTGAAGTATAATTTAAACACATTAAAATCAATAAAATTTAACAAATTTATGTGAACAGTTTCTTGAGACTTTTCAAATACATGCACAAACACAAAATCATAACCTATAACATTCCATCACCTACAAAGATTCTACCTGCCCCTGAGTAGTCAACCCTTGCCTTGATGCTGGCCCCTGGCAATGACCAAACTTTCTAGCATTCTATGTATTTTCTAGAATTTCATCTAACTGGAATGATATTTTATATATTGTGTGGAGTTTTTTGGTTTTTGTTTTTTGTTTTTGAGGTACCAGGCCAGGGACTGAAACTGAGACCTCACATGCAGGAAGCTGGCGCTCAACCACTGAGCCACAAAAGCTCCTCTGATTTGGTTTTTTCATTTGTTTGCTTGTTGTTTGTTTGTTTGTTTGTTTTTCTTCTGCTTTTAGAAGGCACCAGGAATCGAACCCTGGACGTCTCACGCGGGAAGCAGGCACTCAACCTCTGAGCCACATTCATTCCTCTATATATTGCTTAGTGTTTTTCTTCTCTCACCTAACATGATGCTTTTGAAATTCATCAACTTATGTGTATCAGCAGTTGCTTCCTTTTTTGTTGAGGAATAATTTTCCAGTGCATATTTTATATTTACCACAGTTTAGAGCTATTGTAGATAAAACTGCTATGGGAATTTGCATACATGCTATATGTATGGGGTTTTTTGTTTTGTTTTGTTTTTCTTTTGGGTAATTACCAAAGAATGAAATTGCTGGATTGTGTGGTAAATGTATGTTTAGCTTTATAAGAAACTACCATACTTTTTTCCCAAACTGACTCCTCCAGCAATGTAGACTATTCCTTCCAGCAATGTAGACTGTTTTCCTGTTTCCTCACATCCACACCAATTGTAACGTCAGAATTAAAAAAAAAAAATTTTTTAGCTATTCTAGTAGTTGTGAAGAGGTAATGCTCTGAGGTTTTATTTGCATTTTCCTGATTACTAATATTGTTGAGCATTTTTTTGTTTGCTCATTAGATATTTGTATATCTTCATTTAGAATGAAGTATTATTCAAATATTTTGCACAAGTATTTATTAATGGCTTGTATTATTTGTTTGTCTTAATGTTTGTGCTTTTTTTAACCTGTCTAAAAAATCTGTCTAACCTAAGGTCACAAACTTTATCTCATATTATTTTTTCTAGAAGTTTTATAGTTCTAGTTCTTACATAATACAAGTGAAGTTTCATGTATGAGGTATAGCAAGGTTTGTGCTTTTTATTTTTGCCTATATATATTTATTTTTCCAGGTTCATTTGTTGAATATATTTTTCTTCGCTGAAAAAAATTATTTTGGCACTCTTGTAAAAACTCAATTGATTATTTATGGGTTGGTCTGTGTCTAGTCACTCTGTTGTGTTCTCCTGATACACCAAAATTAGGCTGTCTTGAATCATGTAGATTCTTATGAAGTATTGAAATAAGGTAGTATAAGTCCCTCAAATTTATTCTTCTTTTGCAGAATGGTTTTAGCTACTCTAGTTTCTTTAAATTTCTTTTTTGTATTAACAATTTTATTTCAAATTCACTAAAATTTTAAAAAACGGAAAAAGGCAACTCAACATGTTATGTAAACATTACTCTTAAGAAGTTCTTTAAGGCACTTTTATCTCATCTAATTCCAACTGCTAACTCAGTTGTTCCTCTAGTGTTCAGAAAGATAGAGAGATGAACACAGTTTAGTTAAATGACATAGGTCTCCTTATTAATGAAAAAATAATGAAAAAGAGAAAAAAAAAAGCTTAATCATATTCATATCTCACAAAACCAAACCCCATATTCTTTTTTATACCTTTAGAATTAATATAGTACCAACTTTGCTTTTGCTACCAAAACATTACAATATTATTGTTAACTATAGTCCATTAATTAATTTAGTAATATTTTCCCTATGAATCACCACATTTTTAACACCCTGTAGTGGAAGAACATTCCTGTATTTATTTTAACTACAATACTCATCTACTTCCAAAATCATTGTTATACATTCCCAATATTACCCTCCAGCTGTCCTCCAACTAACAATCTTCCTAGACTACTCATTTCAGACACAATCACATCCATAAATCTACAGTGTTTGTTACTTTCATTATAATGCGTTACCATCAAGTCCAACCATTACCATTTATTTATATTTGACCTTATTAAGCATTCTTTATACATCTAGTATTGTCTCCCCCTTTTCATTCCACATTCCATCTCCCATCAACCTACACTTCATAGCCCAACTCAGTAAGTCTACTCATTGTAGTTAGTTCTTATCAGTGAGACCATACAATATTTGTCCTTTTGTGTGTGGATTATTTCAGTCAACATAATCTCCCCAAGTTCCTCCATGTTGTCATGTGCTTCCCCAGTTGATTTCTTCTAACAGCTGTGTAATCTTCCATCATATGAATATACCACAACTTTTTTATCCATTCAGTTGATAGAAACTGTTTCCATCTTTTAGCAATTGTGAATAATGCTGCTATGAACATCAATTTGCAAATGTCTGTTTGCATCCTTGCTTTCAGTTCTTCTGAATATATTCCTAGTAGTGGAATTTCTTGATCAAATGGCAGTTCCACATTTAGTTTCCTGAGGGACTGCCAGGTCGTCTTCCACAGAGGTTGAACAATTTTACAGCCCCACCAACAGTGAAGGAGTGTTCCTATTTCTCCATCTCCTCTCCAGCACTAGTAGTTTTCTGTTCTTTTAATAATAGCCATTCTGTATGGTGTAAGATGATATCACATTGTAGTTTTGATCTGCATTTCCCTAAGAGAGTAGTGATGTTGAACATCTTTCACAAGTCTTTTGGCCATGTGTATTTCCACTTCAGAAAATGTCTTTTGTCCATTTTTTAATGAGGTTGCTTGTCATTTGTAATTAAGTTTTGTGGTCTCTTTATACAACATGGAGATCAATCTGTTATCAGATATATGGGTTCCAAAGATTATTTCCCACTGAGCAGGCTGTGTTTTTACTTTTTTGACAAAGTCTTTGGAAGAACAAAACTATTTAATTTTAAGGCAGTCCATTTATCTATTTTTTTCTTTTATTGCTCACACTTTGGGTATAAGGTACAAGAAACTACCACCAAGCACGACATCTTGAAGATGTTTCCCTACATTTTCTTCTAAGAGATTTATGGTTCTAGTTTTTATAGTTAGGTCCTTGATCCGTTTTGAATTCATTTTGTATAAGGTGTCAGATAAGGGTCCTCTTTCTTGCTTGCTTTTAGATATGGATATCCAGTATCCATTTGTTGAATAGGCTATTCTGACCCAGCTGAGTGTGTTTGACAGCCTTGTCAAAAATCCCTTGGCCATAGATGTGCAGGTCTATTTCTGAACTCTTGATTTAATTCCTTTGATCAATCTGTCTATCTTTATGCCAGAATGATACTGTTTTTACTACTGTTGTTAGATAATATGCATTAAAGACTGGAAATGAGAGTCCCCCAAATTCATTCTTCTTTTTTATGACATTTTTGGTTATTCAGGGGACTTTACCTTTCCAGATAAATTTGGTCATTGGCTTTTCCAATTATACAAAGAAGGATATTGGAATTTTGGAGACAATTGCATTGAATCTATAGATCAGTTTGGGTAGAACTGACATCTTAACGATAGTCTTCCAACCCATGAACACAGAATAAACTTCCATTTATTTATTTCTTCATTGATTTCTTTTAGCAATGTTTTATACTTTTCTGAATACAGTTCTTTTAGGTCTTCAGTTAATTTTATTCCTATATATTTGATTGTTTTAGTCGATATTGTTAATGGAATTTTCTGATTTCCTCATTAAATTTCTCATTAGTAGTGTATAGAAACACTAGGTTTTTTGCACATTAATCTTGTATCCCACCACATTGCTGAAATTCTCTATAAGTTCTAATAGTTTTGTTGTGTATTTTTTGGGATTTCCTAAGTATATGGTCAACTCATCAATGAATAATAAAAATTTTACTTCTTCCTTTCCTATCTGGGTGCCTTTTATTTCTTTTTCTTGCCTAATTGCTCTAGCTAGAACTTGTATCACAATATTGAATAAGAGTGGGGAAAGTGGGCATCCTTGTTTTGTTCCTGATCTCAATGGGAAAGCTTTCAGTCTTTCACCATTAAGCACAATGCTAGCTGTAGGTTTTTCATATATGAACTTTACCATATTAAGAAAGTTTCCTTCTATTCTTATCTTTTGGAGTGTTTTTATCAAGAAAGATGTTGTATTTTGTCAAATGCCTTTTCTGCATCAATTGAAATGATCATGTGATTTTTCTTCTTCAATTTATTAATGTGGTGTGCTTGATTTTCTTATGGTGAACCATGCTTGCATAACTAGTATAAAGTCCACTAGACATTGATGTATAATTTTTTAGGTATTTTTGGATTCAGTTAACAAATATTTCATTGAGGATTTTTGCACCCATAGTCATTAAAGCAATTGTTCTGTAATTTTCTTTTCTTGCTTTCTTTTTTTTTTGGTAATATCTTTATTTGGCTTTGGTATTAAGAAGATGCTAACTTCAAAGAATGAGTTTGGTAGCATTCCTTCCTGTTCAGTTTTTTGGAAGAGTTTGAGTAAGATTGGTATTGTATCTTCTTTAAATTATTTGTAGAATTCACCTGTGGAACCATCTCATGCTGGACTTTTATTTTGGGGAAGTTCATGATAACTGTTTCAATTTATTTACTTGTGACTTACTTTTTGAGGTCTTCTGTTTCTTCTAGGATCAGTATGGTGTGTTCATGTGTTTCCAAAAATTTATCCATTTCATCGATGTTGTCTTGTTTTTGGCATAGTTGTTCATAGCATCCCCTTATGTTCTCTTTTATATCTGCTGTGTCAGTGGTAATGTCACCCTTCTCATTTCTGATTTTATTTATTTGAATCATCTCTCTTTTTTTCTTTGTTAATCTAGTTAAGGTTTTATCCATTTTGTTGATCTTTTCAAACAACAAACTTTTAGTTCTGTTATTTCCTTTATTGCTTTTTTTTCTCTATTTCATTTATTTCTGCTCTAATATTTATTATTTCTTTTTTTCTGCTTCTTTTAAGATTGACTTGCTGCTCTGTTTCTAATTCCTCCAGGTGTGCAGTTAGGTCTTTGATTTTAGCTCTTTTTTCTTTTTTAATATACACATTGAGGTCTATAAATTTCCCTCTCAGCAGCGCCTCTACTGTATCCCATAAGTCTTTTTTTTTTTTTTTTTGGCTTCTCATTTTCATATGTCTTGAGGTATTTCATTTTCTTGTAATTTTTTCATTAACCCATTCATTATTTAGGAGTGTGTTGCTTAATCTCCGTATATTTGTGGATTTTCCTTTCTTCTGCCTACTATTAATCTCCAACTTAATTCCATTATGATCAGAGAAAGTGTTTTATATAATATTAATGTTTTTAAATTGAAATAAGATGACCCAAGATGGTGTCAGAGTAGCTCAGGCAGGGCACAACTCTCTTGCAAAATAGGGGAGAAGGTATAGAAGTAGTCCAAGGGAGCTGCTTTAGGAACCTCTGCAGGCCAAAAAAGAGCCACACCCATCATCCTGGAGGGTCTGGGGATGCAGAGGTAGGATAAAGGGAAAACTGTGAGTTGATACCTCTGCAGCTGGGAATGCTGTCCACCCTCCCCCCCCCAACCCCGAGTTGAACTGCCCAGGCAAAACCTGAGGCTGAGTGGCCAACAGGGAGCAAAAAGGACATGGAATGGAAAAGATATTGTATGGCAGAGCACTGCTTGTGGTTAATGTTGCTACCATAACTTGCTAGGTCAGGAGAGGTAGTGAAAACTGAAGGATTCATCTCCATGGAAGGGTATGCCAAGGAGCATCATTTGCTAGCCAGCTGGGAAAGTGAAGGAAGACAGATTAGTCTCTCCCAATTCTTTTCCAGGTATGCTAGCCTTTGTTGGGCCTCATTAGTGGCTCCCTGTCACAGTTTTGACTACATAAATAGGGTGATATTAATATTTTAGAAAAAATTAAAAATCTAAGAAGAGCTGTGAAATAAAACTGCAAGGCAAGAGAGAGAAATCAAGCAACAGAGCAAAATCATCAGAATAAGCAGATGCCTAGGTATCAACAAAAAATAATAACCCACAGTAAGAAAGAGGAAGATATGGCCCACTCAAAAAAACAGGCCAAGAATCTAGATGAGACTTAGGATGTAAGACAACTAATAAATAATTTTCAAACAAACCTCCTTAATCAATTTAAGGATATAAAAGAAAATATAAGTAAAGAGATAAAGGTTATTAAGGGACACTCTGTGAGCAAAAAGAACAATTTGAAAGCCTGCAAAAATAAAGTAACAGAGCTTATGGGAATGAAGGATAAAATGGATGAGATTAAAAATACATTAGAGGCATATAACAGCAGATTTGAAATGTTAGAAAAACAAATAAGTGAATTCAAAGATAGGACATTTGAAATTGAAAAGATAGGAGAAGAGACAGAAAAAATGCAAAAAACTGAACAGTGTCTCAGGGAATCAAATGACAATGCAAAGACATGAATATCAATATTCAAGAAAGATAAAATACCCCAAACAGAATAAATTCTAATAGACTTTCTCTAAGACATCTACTATTCAGTTTGTCAAAAGCCAAAGATAAAGAGAAGATTTTGAGAATATCAGAAGAAAAGCAATGTTTTCTTACAAGGGAGCCTTAATAAGGCTAAGTGCCGATCTCTCTTCAGAAACCATGGAGATGAAAAGTTAGTGGTAAAATATATCTAAGGTGCTGAAAGAGTAAAGCTTCGAGCCAAGAATTATTTATCCAGTCAAACTATCCTTCAGAAATGAAGGTGAGTTTAAAGTCTTTACAGACGAACAAAAACTGGGAGAATATGTTACCAAAAGACAAAATTTACAAGATATATTAAAGGGTGTGTTACAGCTTGGTAGGAAAAGAAAACAGAGAGAGCCCTGGAGAAGAGTGTAGAAATGAAGAATATAAGGAAAACAAATTGAACAAGTTAAAAGACAGTCAAAAGTAAAATATGACAACAGAAAGCCAAGGTATAAAATGGATGACGTAACAGTTTTATAGTGGTAACACTGAATGTTAATGGATTGAACTCCCCAATTAAAAGGCATAGCCTGAGAGTATGAATAAAAAACATGAACCATCTACTTGTTGTCTACAAAAGACCGACCTTAGACACAAGGACACAACCAGGCTGAAAATGAAAGGTTAGAAAAAGATATTCCATGCTAATAGCACTAAAAAGAGTGGGTTAGTGATACCAATATTGGAAAAAATAGATTTTATATTCAAAACTGTTATGAGATGAAATAGGTTACTATATCTTAATAAAAGAGGCAAATCACCAAGAAGAAATAACAACAATAAATATTTATGCATCTAACATAGGTGCCCCAAAATACATGAGACACACACTAGCAAAACTGAAGGGAGAAATAAACACCTCTACAATAATAGTTGGAGACTTCAACACTCCACACTTAGGATTAGATAGAACATCCAGACAGAGCATAAATAAGGAAACTGAAAACTTGAATAATATGATAAATGAACTAGATCTTGAAGGAGTAGGCTGGTAACTGAACTGTGACCCCTAGGCAGAGGGATCCTGAGCCAACCAATAGGATAAGGGATCCTAAGCCAAACAGTAGGATAAGAGATTTTTCAACCAATAGGATCCCTTACCCTAATTAATAATCAACCAATCAACACCTCCCAGTTATCATACCTTATTAACATAAAATGTTCATCTAGTCTCCAACTCTAACCAATTCCCTTGTGCAGAACCAGGGATTAACCAATCAGAGCATCGCAAAGTAAGGCCCCACCCCCAGGGGCAGCGACACAGTGAACCTATATCTAGGGCAGCCCCAAAGTCCTGAGCGTGCTACCAAACACTGAGGTGCATCACCAAGCCGAGCTGTGTGGCCGAGCTGTGCACCTCCATCTTGGCCCCCGGGGCGCTTCCACTAGCACCTTGGCCAGGCTTGTGCCTTGGCCAGGCTTGACCTGTAACACTGCTGGGCACTTCCACTGACACCCTGACTAGGTTTGAGTCGCAACACTGAGCTGTGATTACTTAAACGCTGGACTGTACTGAGGTCGCATTTCTTCATTCTGAAGTCCCTCTGAACCGAAGAATAAAAGTGGCGATACCAGATCTAATAGACATTTATAAAGCATTAAACCCCCAAACAGCAGGATATATATTCTTCTCAAGTACTCATGGATCTTTCTCCTGCATAGACCATGTGTTGGGACATAAGTCAGATCTCAATAGGTTCTTTGAATTTCCATATAAACATTTGAATCAACCTGTAAATTTCTGCAAAATAAAAAATAAGTTGCTAGGATTTTTATTGCACTGAATCTATAAATCAATTAAGGAAAATGACATCTTAAAAATATTGAGGATCTTACACAAGAACGTGGCATCTCTCTTTTTTTATTTGGGTTTTTTTCTTTTTTTTTTTTCCTCAGAAATTAACAGTTTTCAGTACACAGGTCTTGTATATCTACTTTCATTTACCCCAATTTATTTTATATATTGGATATACTTGTGAATGAAGTATTTTTTATTAAATATTCAATTGTTTACTTCTAACATATGGAAAATCAATTGATTTCCCTATATTTATCTTGTATCCTGTCACCTTGCTAAGCCCTTATTAGTTTCCATAGCTTGCTTGCTTGATTTAGTCTCAAAATACTTTAGATCAAAAGAAGTTGCAAAATAGTATATATATTCCTTGTACTTGTCATCCAAGTGTAATTGTTATGTTCACAGGATTACAGTCATGTGCTGTCTTTTGTTCAATGTCCAGATTTCTGTTTTTTAAGGCAGGAAGGTAAATTTGTTACATAGTGCTCCATCTTGGCTGAAAGTGGAAGTCCCCTAGCCCTCAACTTGACTGAAATGTTTTACTGTACGTGCACAAACACACACACATACGGGGTGGGGGGAGTGATTGACAGTAGTAATTTTTGTTTACAGGATGAAACCGAGAATATTTTTAAAAATACTGAAATATTGAATTCTCCCTTAAATATGCTAAGATCTTTCTGTAGATATTGCTGCCCTAGAGAAAAGTTCTTCATATTTTGACATTTGTGGGAATGGTGGCTCATGCTAGCCTTCTCCCCACTTGCTCACATAAATTAAAATTAGCCTCATCACATGTTCCTTAGCCCAGTTCAGATGACTAATTCCTTTAGATGAGAGACGTTCAAAATAGTACATGACATCTTTGCTTCAATTCGTGATGACAAATTGCCTTCAACATGGATATAAACTGGATATAAACTGAAAATCAAGTACCATCACATATTTTGTGGAAAACAGTTGTCATAAATACATAGACAAAAATGAATGAACAAATAGATCTATAAATACAGAAGAAATTATGTTAAGGTATAAACTATTTAAATAAACAATATACTACAGAATATTTAAAATTTTATGCCTACTAAAAATAAGAATATTTTTAAATACACTGAAAAAAATTAAAATCAGGGGAAAAGGTTATTAATAATTAGAAAAATATGAATTTCATATTTTCAATTATTAGGGGTTATAAAAATTATATATTGAAATATATGGATATGGTCTATCAGCCTGATTGCACCTGTCATCAGGACTCTTTGTGCTTCCTGAATCTTAAGATTCAGGTGTTTCACCAGTTCTGTACGATTTTCAGCCAGGTTCATTTGAATATTGCCTCTTCTCCACTTTTTCTATTTTCCTCTCTTGAATATATGTGGATATTTTCATTTCTCCAAAGCTTCTAAACATGTCCTGATATTTTCCCTTTCTTTATCTGCTACCTCCATTCTGGGTAATTTATTTTTGTTTTCTTCCAGTTAACTTATTTTTCTCTTCAGCTATGTCTAATTTTCTGTAGAGCCCACAAAATGTGGGCTTTTCATTTGGCAGATAGGTATATAGATAGATACAGATATACTAGCTTACACTCACATTTACCTCATGCCAAGCACTGTATAGACACACACATACACACATACACAAATATGTACACATATAAACATACATGTTTACACACATTCCTTTTTAATGTGTAAATATATGAATAATCATCATAAACCCTATTAGAATATGAAAAGGTACTATTATTATTCTTCCTTTACAAGTGAGGAAACAAAGGCAGAGAACATTTGATTTTACCCAGGATTACACAGTTTGTAGAAGGTAGGTTCATGAATTGAGCACATTGTGTCAAACTGTGGAGTTTATTCTCTTAGCCATTAGTCTTCACTAGAATTTCCAGTTGATTACTTTTTCAAATCTTCCAGGTTTTTTGTTGTTATTTTCATGCTTATTTTATCTTCCTTTGATTTTTCTGTTTGATCTTAATCATTTTGAACATGCTCTGACATAGTCAGCATATTGATTATTTTCTCGGCAGAGCGTATGCCTACTCCTTTTTTTTTTTTTTTTTGGTGAAGTGTTTCTTCATGCTCTTGTAATTTGGGTCATAGATTTGTCTCAACATGGCTTCATTCACAAGCATCTTGTGTTTTCTGGCACCGGATGTGCCCCTGCAGAGACATAGCGGATCAGCTTTGGCTAGCCCCTGAAGTGGTAATGACAGTTAATTTTTCATTTTGGGGCTTCTGGTTGCATACAGATAACATAAGTGTAAACCCCAACATGCCTCAAGGATAAGATTGTATTATAAATTCTCAGTGGAGGCTTCTATTTTTTCCAACCTAAATACCAGTCTTCTTTGTTTCTCTTTGCGTTGGTAAGCAGAAAACGTCAATGATTTGGGCTTTGTCCAGAATCTCAGTTCCAACTCTTCACCTCTTCAACGGCCAGCATCTTGTTTTCTCTACTCACATGCTGTGTAAGTGCAAAGTGCTTGAAAACTGAGACCAGCAAGCAAAGCTCTGGATATCAGTTTACACTTATTGCTCTGGTTTGCAAGTCCTTTTTATGTTTGTCTTCTTTTCATTTTCCTTGCTTTCTTGTAAGTTACGAATCTAAAATTATGCTTGTTTTGCATTAACTCTAAAGCAAAGGAAGCCATAATAAAATACATGTCTAAAATTACTTTTTTAAGTAGAATTTCAACAAAATTTTAGTTTCTGTTTTATATTTTCTACATATGTTCCATGTTTCTCCACGTATTTATGGATATAACCAATTCCTGGCTTAAATAATTAACTAATTTTTGTTGTGGTTGCTTATATGGTGGTATCTAAAGTCGTCAAGCGTCCTCCAGCCGCTCTCTGTTGTCCATTGTGAGTCCTGAACCAACCCCATACGTAGAAACGGTCACATTCCCCAGCACTCTAACCAGCACGTGTTTAAACATTTGATGTTGAGTTAAACAATGCTTCCTACTGCTAGCAATGACTCCCGTTCCCAAGTACCTGGGACATAGGTGCCTACCCCTGTGGGAGTCCTTTGCCATGCAGCCAAGCCTGACCTTCTGTATCTGCTATGTATTTTAGGAGAATGAGACTGTTGGGGATGAATCATGCACCTCACAAAAGACATGTCCAAGTCGTAATCCACATTCCTGTGGGTGAGAATCATTTGTAAAAAGGACATTTGAAGATGTTCTTATTGTTATGAGGGTAGTCCTTAATCCAATGTGGCTTAGAAACAAAAGACATTAGACAGTGTAGCAGGAATCAGAAGAAGCCAAAGTCAGTGGAAACCAGGGGAGCAAACCCAAGGAGAGAGATATCACCATGTGATGGAAGGTCTCCTGGGACCTACAGACTCTGGGAGAACTTGATGTTGGACTTCTAGCCTCCAAAACTTGAGAAAAAAAATCCTGATGTTTAAGCCAGCCCAGTTGTCATAGCGGCCCTGGCTAACTAAGTCAGGACTCTGCAAATATGTCTTCTAGTCTCCAGTGTCAGCTGGTTTCTGGTTAGTTACTTCCAGTAGGAGACAGGGGCAGGTGACCAGAGGTCAGAAGATGTAGGAGGGGAGAAGGAGCTGTGCTTCTTGAGCCTTCTGGAGCCATGGTGTGGAGTCTTCTTCTGGGTTCCAGGAACAGGACTGGCACTGTCAGGGTGCCCACCCTCCCATCTGCAGCCCCCACACTCTGTCCACACCGCCCAGCGCTGGCCTGCTCTGCACTGCTTTCTCCAGCGCCAGTGGTGAGATGCCCCATCCTCCACGGGAGCAGAGGCTCCAGCCCAGGCTGGCGGCAGCTTCCTCCTTCTGAGTAAGAGCTCATCTTCCTTTTTTCTTCTCTAGAGCCCTTCTTGTGTTTCCATCTACCACACCTAACCCCTTTTAGAAAATCCATTCCCTATTTTAAATCTCCCTCTGTTTGAAATACTAGAACCGCCTATTTACTGATACAATCCCGCAGACAATAGAATGGCAGTGACATTTGAACATAATTTAAGGAATGTTTAAATTATTCATTTTCATTTATTTTATAACAAGAAAAATCACAGCTCCTAACATATTGTCAGAAATATGTTTATAAAACATTTTTGATGAAATAATTTAACAATTAATTTTCACAGGAATCATAGTGTAAATTGCACCGAAAAGGAAGCTGAAGTTAAAAAAAAAATCACTTTATATATTTTATAATTTTATCTACAGAAAGTAAAATTTTCACAAATAAAATGTAAATGCAATAATATAATCTAGACATATCTATTTTGTTTTCTTCTCATGCTTAGGCAGTAAATGAGTTAATACATAATCACTGAATGTTAATAATGTGCCAAGCACTGTTTCAAGTATTGTAAAGAAGACAGAGTTGCTGGCCTCAGGTAGCTTGCATTACATTCTAGCTGGAAAGACAGGTGTTAAGTAGGTAAGCCAACAGTAGAATGATAATTTCAAATAGTGATGAATGTAATGAGGTAAATAAAGCACGATATAAATAAATACATGGAAAGTGAAACGGGAAGTAAGTAAAATAGCGTAACTGAGTAGAACAGACTGTGGCTAGTATATATTTATTATGGTCAGAGAAAGCCTTCGGAAGGGCATGACATTTGGACTGTAAGCTGTATGTCAAGGAGACATCAAATCACCAGCTGGGTGGAGAACTTGCCGAGAAAGAGCTGCGGTCAGTGCAAAGACCAAGTGGTGGCAATAGAACTGAAATATCTGTTGGACAGAAACACTAGTAGAAACAAAGATCATGCCAGCATTTAAAAGTTGAGAGTATTTGTTTTGCATATGGGTTAGCCGATACAGGGATGATCAAAGTCCCTTTCCGTGTTTATACATGCACAGCTCTGCATTTCTGTGATACAGCTCATGTGTGTATGTAACAGAACATAACTCTTAAGCTCTACAGGGACTCTGCTGGGTGCTACTCAGTAGCCTGGATGAGCCGAGCAGATCATTTATGCTAATAGTTGAACCTCACCTGAGGGACTAAATGTAAAGCTAAGAGATCAATCCAATTCAACAAGAAATTGTCATTTACTTTTCACCAAATCTGAAAGGAATATATTTTAAGTCAAAGATTTATATGGCATTCAAATAATTCTACATAGTGTGGTATTTTTCACTTATTATTTCTGCTTTTTTCTCATTCTTGGGTTTTGCCTAAGTCAACTGTTTGGGGGGATTTACTCTCATATCATTTTGATGTTTTGGTGACATAGTGAAAGAAAGCAGATTTTTAAAATGATATCTTCATGGACATCTCTCACATGGAATCTGAGTATTACTGGACCCTTCTGTATACTTTGGCAACCTGAGATATTACGCAAATGTATCATAAACCATGTGCAACTGGATAATTGAGTGCTTACCTTTTTTTCTTGAAAGCATGAGTTTGTTAATCATTCCACATGGATTATTTTAGGAAATTTCAGTAGTCAGAGACTGTAAATTATTACTTCACACATATTTATTATGTTCCCACTATGTGCCTATTGGGGTGTGAACCCATTTGTAAATAGGAGCTTTGAAGATGTTACTATTAAAGATGAGCCCAAACTGAGCAAGGGTGGACTTTAATCCAATAAAGCTGAAGCCCTCATAAGCCAAGAAAACTGGACAAAAAATAAAAAAGAATCCAGAAGCTGGAAATTAACAGAGCCCAGAAGAGAAAGGAGAAGATGCTGCCATGTGCATTGCCATGAGACAAAAAAGCCAAAGACTGCCAGCTAGCAAGAAGATACTGACCCAGGGAGGAAGCCAGCCTTCTGGCCCCTGAAACTGTGACTCGACAAATTCCTGTGTTAAGCCAACCCATTGCATGGTGTTTGTTTTAACAGCTAGGACTAAGACAGTGCCAATACAAGGACTGCCAGTGTTAAACAAGAAGTCATTACTTTCACGGAGCACATAGTCTAGGTAGGAAGGAGACATAACAGCTCCTTAACAACCGTGCTGGACAATTTCAGAGTGCTAAGTGGTATGATAAAAATCACCCAGGGTTTAAAATGGCCTACATCCATTGCCACAACAGTACTCAGGACAACCTCCAACTCCCAAAGAAGCCCCTGTATTTCAACTGCTCATCCCCTCCCTACCCAAAAAACTGTCAAGTGGCCACTGGCTCCACCTCATTGTTATAATTTCTTGCATTGCAAGAATCACCATATGTGAGCAAGAGAATACCATCAAGTCCACTCTAGTCCATAGTTCTTCCCCCTCCAGGATGTGTAAGTTCATTGAGGTTGGTGGGCCACACTGAGGGAGATGTTTGTGTGGGATGTGGTGGGAGGTGTAGGAGGTGGGCAACATGGGAATCCCAGTGGGTTCCGTGTAATATTTTAGGTAATCTAAGCACCTCTTAAAATATATGTATATATATATATATATAAATAACATTTTTGTAAGCAAATACACATATATGCATATATATTTATATATCATTTTGCAAATGTTTGTATGTATTGTGAGAATTTTGATTTTTACCCATAATAAAAAAAAAAAAAAAAAAAAAAAAATCACCCAGGGTAATGGGACAGAGTGATTTGCTGGTGTGTGCGTCACTGTACAGGGAATGATAAGGAAGGGCCTTACTGAGGAGAATACATGTGATTTGAGGAAATGAACATTAAAAAAGTAGTAATGTGGCCATCTAGAGAAAGAATATTCTGGGTAGTGGCAAGAACAGAGTGAAAAGCTGTGAGGAAGAAAGTGAACTTTCCCTACGTGAAAGACAGAAAGGTTGGCGGGGCTGGACCATAGCAAGGGAGGAGAATGATGGAGACTGGCTTGAGAGGATTTTGTAGGTCATAGCAGACGTTTTATCAAAGTTGACTGGAAATCCTTATGAGTCTGAAGCAGTGAAACTTGATGATCTGTTTTATAGTTTATAGTAAAACTCTGGTACATATTTGGAGAGACATTTTAGGAGATCAGGAGTGGAACGAGAATAATGGTTTAGAAATAATTGCAGTGGTCCAGTTAGCAAGGCACTTAAGTAAAGAGAAATATTTAAAGAAGGAAATCTCAAGGAACCCAATGGTAAAAGATACAACAGGGTGTCCAAAGCAATTAATAATTATGAGCATGAACTCTGTCTCTTTCTCCCTCTCTGCGTGGTACTTCCTGTCTGTTACATACCTCCTTTATTAATTTTTTCCCTGAAACTTCCCTTCATTAAAGGCTCCTGGTTCTTGTTTTCACCAGGACTGACCTTCTTATGTCTTTGTGTTACATGATCACAGACTCTGAGAAAATCTAACTGACCGTATAATTGGGCAATAGACTAGTTCAGTTTTTTGTTTTGGAGGTCAGCACTTGAGACAAAGAATATAATTGGGTTGTAATGGTTCAGACCCTCACTCCTGGTTAATCATCTGTGGGTTAAAAGTGCAAACTCACATGGTCTTAATATTAGAAGCTAAAGTAGACACTGCAGCTGGGTTAATGAAGTCCTTCTATAGAAAATGGGTCGGAACATGCCAACATGTCTAATGCAAATAATGCAGAGTCAAACGATTGCCAGCGTTACTTGTAGGGCATTTCTGACTATTGCTTTGACTTTAGATGTAATGGTTTATTAGTTTTCTATTGCGGCTGTTAGAAAGTATCAGAAATTTAGCTGCAGCAGCCATTTACTGCCTCACAGTTAAAACAACGGTGTTGTTAAAACGAGCCGTTTATTACCTCCCCGTTCTCTAGGTCAGAAGTCCAGGCACAGCGCCGCTCAGGTGCGTCTGTGTTCAGGTGTTGGCAGAGCTGTGTTCCTCCTGGAAGTCCTGTGGATAAATCAGCTTCCAAGCTCATTCACAGTGTTGGCAGAATTCAGTTCCATTATAGGAAAATAAAGTGTTTTCCCCTTATTTTCTCATAGTTCAGGATCTCAAGCACAAAGTACATTTTTAACTCACTTACTGATTAAGATATATTCTGAATACATTTATGTCAAGTTCCTACTTGTAATACAATCTGGCTTTCTAACAATTGAAAAATGAATCTTGATGGAAAGTAAACATAAGCTGGAAAAGCACAATTTCTATTATTCACTTTGAAGAATAGATTGCCTTTGTCATTTTAAAACAAGCCACATTAAATATTTTGACAAATGCACCCATTGCTTTATGCACATATTTTTAAACATATATATGCATGTAAGTTTTCCCAACATGTTAATATTTCATGCCACCAAATAAATAGCAGATAAAATAGAGAGAACACTGTCATAGCTGAATGCAGACAACTGTAAAGAACATGGTCATGTTTTCTTATTTTATCATTTTGTTCTGAGGTCTTCATGGACTTGGATTTGGCACTAAGCCTTCTTAAATTAAAATAATAATAACAATAATGTTAATAATAATAATGGGAAAATGAGTAGCCATATTGGATGGCTTTCTTATATGAAAATATGTATTGGGGTAGTTTTGAGAATAAAAGGACAGAATTGTAGAGAGAAAGAGAAAGAAATAGAGTGTAAGAGAATAAGGTAGGTAGATAATCTATAGAGATGGAATTATAGAGAAAACTGTCAGATAGATAGTTTCTCTCCTCTGAAATCTAGAAATAAATCTCACAAGTTTATGCAAAGGTAATATAAAATATTTCATAAGAGTTTTGACACAACAACAAATCAGAATAAATGCCACCCATCAGGACAGATTTTGGCTGTGACAATGGGTTCCCAGCAGTGTATCAGCCTTGGTTTTACTACAAATAATGTAGACACAAGCCTGGAAGACAAATCATTTGTATCAAATATCAAGGAATGATCTTAAAAAGTCTAGCCAATGAAGTTTATGTCCTAAACACTGATCATAAATTTAAGGAGATAAGTTATATACATAGCAAAAGTATTAACACTGCAGGTGAGTGCTATTTAAAATTAAGATATGTTTCAATGAGGGGAATATAAATGGGAGATTTGAGGAAGGAGAGAAAATTTTGGTCAAGGTTGAATATTTCCATTGACATCAAAAATATTTTCATTAATGACTATAAATAAATGTTATTTATAGAAGCAGCAATTACTTGAATATGTACATCCAACTTGGATTGAAATAATCTTTGAAAAGGTTATTAAATGAATGTCTGATACTCCTTTATATAGATTTAAACCCAGTTATTTAAAAATGGCTATGATATGATTAATCGGTTGTTATCAATAATTTCATGATGAACATCATTATGCATAAGCATCCACTTTCATCTCTTACTATCATACTTTAAATAATTTTAAAGGAGTAGAATTTCAGGGTAAAAGACCACTTAATTTTGGGGCTATATTTTAGAACAATTCCAAGACACTTTCATTAGCATGGAAAAGATGAGCTTCATCTTCGTTTTTTTGTTGTTGAAGATTATCTTGTTCTTTTACTTGAATGATGGGCTATATTTCTTTCCTTCCTAATTTCAAGAAGGAGAATGCAAAATCTTGTTTATGTCTTTGTTTTTAACAGTTTAAGGAAATAATTTGTTTTTATAGAAAGCCATACCAGCTCTGGTCATACTGACTGTATTTTAAAATAAATGTTCTAAGAACTTTAAAATAGAAATGATATATGGAGCTCAAAAATGACATACTCTTTATATCATCAAAAGATCCTGATAGAGCAAAAGATGCTATTAGTTGATTTTGAATATTTTCTCTAATAGCTGAAATGATGTCTAAATCCTTGTTACTTCTTATGAAGTAAAAATGAAAGACCCTGTTTTGCTAGTTAGTTAGAAGAAATCCGCCACAGGCTTTTGAGGAAATAGACAACTGTCAGTTGATCCAATTTCAAGTTATTAAGGCAGAAGGGATTGGCAGAGGCGTGCCATTACAGGGCACTTCATTTCCACCACACAGATGCAGTAGAGTAAGATAAGGTCAAGTGCTTAAGGTATGGTAACATATTGTGAACTCATGAATTTGAGCATTTGTTACATTTTAAAGTAAATTTTAAGTGCATGTTTATAAAGTTTAATTATTAAGCATCTCTGTATTTCACAACTGTTACACAAAATTCCTGATAATATAGCAATTGGTTCTCATGAGACCATTTGAGCCCACTTTAGCACACTGCTGTTTATAAACTAAAATTAAAATGAGTGCTCAACTGAAGACAGAAAGAACAAAATTATCAGTTGGAATATGAACTACAAGAATATATTTTTATTGTCAAAAGCCATCAAGGCATTAATAAAAAGAATATAAAATAAAGCTGAGGAAAGATAATAAATATAGGAAAATTCCCATCTACATATATTAACACTTCCTATACATAAATGTCACATATATATTTATTTAGTCCTTCTTTAATAATAATTAATAAAGTTTTTTGTAGCTGTCTTGTTTATCGGAGCATGAGCTCTATTTATTAAATATGTAACTGTTCCTAATCGAAAGGGTGTGATCATTTCATTAATCTTTTCAATTGTTTTCTGCTGATATTAAAATGCTCAAATTTTTCCATATGAATCTTATATATATCCAACATCTTAGACCCTATTATTTCAAATAATTGTTCCTTCTCCTTTTGAATTTCTATAGAAACAATTGTCATTTGTGAGTAGTTAATATTTTATTTCCTCTTTTCCAATCTTTATTCCTCTAAGTTAGTTTCCTATTCTACCTTACTATCTAGGAATATGTGGCAGTTTGAGATTATGTTATGAAACCCCAAAAGAGAAAGATCATGTTTGTAAACTAATCTATTCTTCTGGGTGTGACAACCTTTTGATTATATTGCATTTAGTGAGGAGTCTCTGATTAAGTATATTTGATAAAATCAAGTCAGTAAGTAAGGTATAACTCAGGTTGAGTCCCCACGCCCTCGGTGGGCAGATATAAACAAATAAACAGACACTCACTCAATAAGACACACTGGAAGAGAAAAGAAACTTTGTCATTTTGATCCTGCCATATGACAGAAGGGGGGAGGCGCAAACAGCTAAAGCCCCAGGGAGAGAAGGAGTATTTGCCTGATAGCTTACAGCTGACCCTGGGAAGAGAGCAGAGACTGATATAGAAAGCCTGGAAGAAACCAGCCCTTTGCCAGGAGAGAGAGGAAGCCCTGAGAGATAAGCCCCATGCCAGCCTGCAGCTGAGAGAGGAAGCCCAGAGGGGAAGGCTGAGCCCTTGCAGAGATCAGCGACCATCTTGCTTCAACACGTGGCAACTGACTTTGGTGAGAGAGCCACCTTGAGTTGAACTCTTTGGGGCCTTGCAACTGTAAGCTTTTAGCTACAATAAATACCCTTTATAAAATCCAACAAATTGTTGGTATTTGCATCAGCACCCCTTTGGCAGACTAATACAGGATAACAACACAATCTTGTGTAGTGATGACAAGACTGGATATCTTTGTCTCACGTCTTCATTTAAAGGAATTTTCCAAGATTTTTCACATTTACAATGATGATTTAACATTTGTTTTTAAATTAATCTCTGTTAGGTTAATAAGGTTTTTTAAATCACAAGTCTATGTTGCATTGTATAAAGCATTTTGAAAAAAATCTATTAAGTTCATCATTTTAAATTTCGATCTGTTAATGTAGTAGATTACTTTTATAAATGTTCTTTTATTAAACTCTATTTGCTATCTTGGGATAGAAACAAAAAGTTTCAGTGAGATAAAATGTGCTAATATTTTGTTCAGAAATTTTGCATACATATTCACAGCTTAGGTGGTTTAGTTATGCTTATGTTGGCCTCATAGGAAAACATGGAAATATTACTATTGTTATATTATCCATATAAAATAGGGATGATTTAAATAATATTTAAGGAAGTTTTCTGTAAAACTAACTGTGCCTACTGTTTTCACAGTAGGAAAATTTATCGAATGTTTCAGTTTTTAAAAGGTTTATGAAAATAAGATTTTCTTTTGTCAAAGTTTTAAAATTTTCATCCTACAACTTTTCAAATTAAAAGAAAGACTTATACAGAGATGTACAAAGTAAAACCCAGAAAAATGATTTTGTCATGAGTCACATATGATATGTACATACAAAGTAAAAAATTGAAAAACTATCATATTAGGAACATACTAGTCAAAAGAAAACTACCATAATCCTATTAATACCATATAAAATAAACTGTAAGGCAAAAAAATGTAAGATGTGAAACAACAACAAAAATTTCTAGAAAAAAACAAGAGAGGAGTTTTATGGGGATAGGGCATTCAATGATTTTTGCACTTTATAAAAGGTAATAACCATGAGGAAAATAACATTATTATTTGTTCTCCTTTTGAATTTCTATAGAATGTTATTTGTTATTGACAAATAACATTTCATGAACATTTCTTAAAAATTTTACCTTTTACCCCCAAAGCATCATGAAGATAATTATAAGTCAATACACAGCAGGGCAGTGGGAGGAGATATTTGTAGCACATGTATTAAACAAAGGGATGGACACACATACACACAAGTCTTTTTTTTTAATTGGACAATCTAATAAAAAAATGAATAAGAGACTTGAATAGGCACCTCATAAAAGAGGTTATCCAGAAGATGAGTATGAAAAATGTGTTCAAACTCATAAGTAACACAGCAAAAACTTAATGAGAGATCACTATATATTCACTAAATGGCTACATTTAAACAAATTAATATAAATAAAAAGGCTAAGTTTTCCAATTATTGATGAGGAAGTGGAGAAACTGAAGCCTTTTTACGCTGCTGGGGGAGTTTAGATGAATAGCTGTGTGAATGCTTATTCACTGTGCCGATGAATAAGCATAACCTTCACAAGCTCAAAAACAAATCTGATTGCACCACAATACATATAACAAGAACCTTCATAATAAAAATTTTTTTAATTGCTCAACTACAGTGAAAATAAATGTGTTGCAATAGTAGAATAAATCCATAAATCTTGATGGCCCATTATACATTTGGATACATTAAAGCAATGAGATTGAACAAACTTCCATCATAGCACAACACTGATGAATCCCATAACATTTACAGCGAGTGAAAGGAGCCAGATAAAACTAATACAACTCTCTAATTCGACAGCTATTAAATACAAGGTAGTGGGCAGAATAATACCCCCCACCCCCTCCAAAGATGTCCAAGTCCTAATCTTTACAACATGTGAGTAGGATTTTGCAGATGTGTTTAAATGGAAGGCCTTTTAAAAGGGGGGGGGGGGTGAACCCGGATTACGCAGGTGGGGCCGATCAAATCTCTTGAGTCCCTAGATGTAAAGAGCCTTTCCTGGCTGGAGGGGGAGGGAACTGTGACTGCACAAAGTGGTTGGGGAGGTGCAGAGGGAAAAGGACTCCACAACCATCCTTGGCTTTGAAGATGGAAGGAGAGGCATGAGCCCAAGAATGGAGGCTGCCTCTAAAGGCGGGAAAAGTCAAGGAAATAGATTCTCTTCTAGATACTCCACAAAGAAATGGAGCCCTACCAATGCCTTAATTTTAGCCCAGTGACATCTGTATCAGACTTCTGACCTACGGAACTATAAGAAAATACAGAAGAGAACAGAAAAATAGAGAATATAAGCAGGAATCTAAGGGATACTAGGAAAATTATATGGTGGACTCGAACAATGGGCTCACTATAACCCAGATAGTATTTAGAAAGAATCCACTGCAAATTTTAAAGTTTAAGATTAAAGAAAATTTCCAATAAATACACTGAAATGTATGAATAAATATTTTCCAATACTTATAATAAACATTTGTGCAGAATAAATGTTATTTCTAACAAAAGAAAATTAAAATTGACCTCAGATCTCCCTTTTTGAACAATTAATATAAAGATATTGAGAACATAAAGATTAAAATGAAAAAACTTTAGATACAAAAAATCAGTACCAATTCATCTGATACTACTATATGTACAATGATATATATATATATTGTTAGGTATTCAAAAGCTGGAAGCGTACACCATTTATTTATCTATCCTGAGGGGAAAAAACCTGAAACCAGCAATCCAACAAAAACACTCAAAAAATTTTCCTAACACTATAAAAGATCAATATAATTAAATAAACAACAAAATTTGGAAATTTCCAATATATAATCACTAGGCAAGCACTGGAAGTTTTCTCATGAAATGAATTTGGATAAACAGATTTTAGTAAAAAATATAACATATATTTTAGTAAAAAATATAACATATATTTTTTAGCAAAAAAATATAACATGTATAAATTTCACATTATCACTAAACAATGTTCCATTAGTGATATCCATGATATATTGCTAGGTAAAAAGCACACTTCAAAACAACATTAGGTTAATTAAAAGGGGAAAATAAATGTATGACTATTTTCTTTTTATGATTTAGTTATTTTCTTCGTTTTCTTCACATGGTCTCCACTGGACAGATAATATTTTTGTAGGCATTAAAATAAAATAAACGTCCATTTAAAAGAACATGTAGGGGAAATATACCCAAAGGTGAATGTAGTTGCATGGATAAATAAATAGATTTGAGGGAGTTTACGGGAAAGAAAAGTAAACACATATACTTGTTCAGATTCACACAAAACAAGTTATTTAATTTAATTTTCAAATATTTAAAGTGCTTTGTAAGATGAAGATGTTTTCAAATTTACATATTTTATTTCCTGTGAATTGCAATACATCAAAGCCTACTAGTCAAAATATACAGATGCTTTTACATTGCATTGCATTACTTTGAGAATTATTTTCTCCAATTTGTAATGAATCACAAATCAAAAAGTTTACAACAGGGTTTTGATTAATTTAAGACTCAATATGAGCCATTTCCTGTTTTATGTTCTGACAGTAATTTAGCATAATATAAAATGGGGTGGCATTAAACAACATTGTTGAGCAGAATCCAGATCCATTAGCAAGCTCCATTAGAGAGCCACAGCCACCTACAAATCAACTATTTTGTGACAGTTTCAGGAGTTAGTGCTTGTGTGTAATTGTGTAATACCATAACTCTCATTATAGTGTTTGAATTGTTTGGCTAGGTGAGACAAGACACAATGTTGAAGGAAATATAACCTAAATAAAATTTGAAATTATGCATATCAGTGCCTGGGAGTGTAAGAAGAAAAAAGCCATTTGCTTTATGAAATTCATGACTGTTACTTTACTTTTGGATGAATTCTCTATTAACAAAGAATTCAAGTTTACTATTGCTCAGAACAATGATATAAAGCAATGTTTTCAAAAAATGGAAAAGTATTGTCACATCAAAAATGCAGAGTAAACATTAACAATGGTTCACCTTTTTTAAGAGATGGTGATTTTCCGTACTCTATTAAGAAAGGGAGTTGTGTCTGTATAATATAACAATATTTTTCACTCTGCCAAGTAAAATACATATCTATTAAATGTTATATATTACCTAGATCCTGCCCCAAGAAGTGTACACTTTCTAAATATTAAATTACTACTGCAATTAACACAAAATAATATTGGGAAACACATCACAGAGTTATCTTCTGCCCATTGTATTATTTATAAAATAAGAATACTCAGGACATGCAAAATATTCTATGTAAACCATTTCCTCTAATAATTTGGTGGTGTGCATTTCTTATTGTTAAAATAATTACAACAAATTATATTATAAAATTTAATAATGAAATGATTGGAAGCCTGTGAATGATTTGTAAAGCACAAAATCATGATCCAATTAAGTTACTAATTTTCAAAAAAGTAAAATGTTAGACTATCAATGTGTTGGAAAATATTTAGTTTATATTCTTTTCATTGTAAGTACAGATTTGACCACTGAATCACATTCACAGTAGTGAATCAATTAAGCTTGACATGGACAGTTCATTCCAAGAAGATGATCATGTTTTGGCTGATTTGTGATCCTGAGTTAGTTGTCTATTTCATGATCCATAGAAGCTAACAGGTAAGTTACCAACAAAACCAAGCCATATTTTATTCATGAAAAACAATCCCTGAAATAAATAATAATAATAATAATAATTAGACCAATAACACTTAATCAATAATTCATGTAACCTTAGGTTTTTCTTGTTACTTTCTTGGCCTACATCAACAAAAACAATTTGTGCTGTGGTTTATTTCTGTTTTCTGACAAGAAAAATATTTGAATAGTCAAATATTGAAAAAAATCTTTCCCAATTTAAAACACAATTTAACCCTTTTTTTCTTTCCATATTTTGCTATTTCAGTAGTTACATGATTGGGCTCCTCCTAAAATAACCATGAGTAAATTTGTTTCTATGTCATTTAAAATGAAATTTTAGCCCTTACCTCAGCAATTGACCCTACCAAATTGAATTAACATTACTATGCCAAGTGTTGTATTTTATAAAATTTAAGTTCCCATCAATAGAAGAGACATATTTTTATGTGCAAATCAAGAACCAAAAAAGAAAAAAAAAAAATTGACCAAATAAAATATGATGTATCAGTCAGTGCCCTATGAAGAGACAAAACCCACAGTAAGATTATATAACCTTGGTATGTGCCTTGCTTTATTCCTTTGGACAAATACTTAGGAATTTAATCTGTAAATGTTATTGTAATTTTCCT
Source organism: Tolypeutes matacus (assembly GCA_026826555.1). Taxonomy (NCBI): domain Eukaryota; kingdom Metazoa; phylum Chordata; class Mammalia; order Cingulata; family Chlamyphoridae; genus Tolypeutes; species Tolypeutes matacus. The sequence goes on along the minus strand of JAKSZT010054215.1, from coordinate 8,147,574 downwards.
TCAGTTCAAAATATTTTGTAAATTTTGCTTTAAACTTCTTGTTTGACTTACCGGTAATATAAAAGAGTGTACCATTTAATTTCCATATATTTGGAGTTTTCCCAGTTTTAGTGTTATTGATTTCTAGTCACATTTCATTATGCTCCAAGAACATAACTTAAGTGCTTCCTATTATTTGAAATGTGCTGTTGTTGTTTTTTATTATCCAAAATATGTTTAATCTTGATGAAAAGAATGTGTGCTGTTGTTTGGCTTGCTCTACAAGGGCAGTTAGGTCAGGTTGGTTTATCCTGTGTTTCAAGGCATTGCACAGTTACAAATGCTAGGTCTCCTTGGGCTATTAGTTGTTGAAAGTAGAATATTGAAAACTACAGCTGTGACTGTGAATTTGTGTTTTCCTTCTTTCAGGTGTACTGGGTTTTGCCACATGTGTTTCAAAGTTTTGTTGTTAGATGCATACAGAGTGAGGATCGTTATATCTTGAGAACTGCCTCCTTTCTCATTACAAAATGCTCCCCCCTTATCACCAATAACATGGTTTGTTCTGAAGCATAATTTGTCAAATATTAATCTAGTTACTCCAACTTTTCATTGATTAATGATTGGCTGTTAGACCTCTCTCCATCTTTTTACTTTCAATCGACCTCTGTTCTTGAAGTGGGCTTCTGATTTATGGCAGTTTGAATAGGATATGTTTAGACAGTTTTTGGTTTTTTTTGGGGGGGTGGGATGGGGTAGGGTGTATTTTTGGAATTTGTTGGTATTATTTGAGCTTCTTAAATCTGTGGTTTGCTATATGTCATTAATTTGGAAATTTCTGTGCCGTTATTTCTTCATGTGCTTCTGTTCCATTTTCTTTCTTTTCTCTTTCTGAGATTCTGATTTTGTATATGTTAGTCCACATCATATTGTCCAAGAGGTCTTGGATGCTGTATTCCATGTTTATTTTCATCCTTTTCTTCTTGATGATTCAGTTTGGATACTTTCTCTTGACTGATCTTCGAGTTCACAGACACTTTCCTCTGATGTGTCTATTATACTGATACGTAATTGAAGGGTTTCTTCATCTTTGTTACTGTGTTTTTTTTGCATTTTTTTTCATTTCCACTATTTCCAATTAATTATTTTTTTGGTTTCTATATGTTGGCTGAAATTATAGCTTGTATGCTGTCTACCTTTTCCTTTAGAGCTTTTTACAGATTAATCCTTATTTTAGATTTCGTCTTTGATATTGCCAACATTTGTGTCATATCTGAGTCTCTTTATAGGCTTATTCTTTTCATATGGCTTGTAATTTTTGTTGAAAGCCAGAGATCTTATGAGGAACAGTAGACATGGAGGCGATTTTTAAATATTAGTAGATGTGCCTGCCTTTCTTTCCCCCCTTTAGTGAGGGAGTTTGATTCCTCTAGACAGGTAAGCCTGTATCACTCATTTGTTGCTGCTTTGGCCAGCGTCAGGGCACTGCAGGCTTAACATTCCTCTCGTGATAGCTTGTGCTCAGGGTGTGGGCTTGTACACCTCCCATTTCAGAAGACTCCATCTGTCCACACAGTCTCTGACACCATTTGCCTTTCCCCTTGCCCCTGCTCCCTAAAAATGCCTTCCTGCACTGCTTGAGCTCTGGCAGCCCACGGTGAAGCATGCTGTCTGTGGATGCCCTTTTCACCCCATTCTGCTATAGTATCCTATGCCGCACTCATGCGTGTGTGCACTGGATTCATCAGAACCTGAGCCTACAATGGGCATCACCTACACACATGCCCTTCTCATTCCTCTTGGGCTCCCAAATCCCAAGCCAGGTCACGTCTTCCAAGTGGATGACCTTCTCCCCCTGCTCTGGGTGGGAGCTACCTCTTTTCTCTCTGTGTTTCTGTGTCTCTGGGGCTAAGATCCAGGCCTCTGGGTAATAAGCCCAAGCTAGATTGTGCTGGTGGCCCTAAGAGAAGTGATGAGACTAGTTCTGTGGCTATTTGAAGAGCTGCAAACTCAAGACTTGTTTTAATAGCTGCTTCCTGAATGAACTACCATAGACAGGGTGAGGAAGTGAGGCTGGGGTGGCACTGACAAGAAACGAAGCAAACAAAAAGTAAAATGGAGGCAAACATGGAGCTTTTTAAACTCCCTCTATACTCATTATTTACAGAGGCGTATAGGGGGCCCTCTGGAAAAGCAGAAATGTGCTCTGCAAATACTAGCATATCTATGCAGAGTGTAGAAGGCTAGATTTGGATGTGAGAGAAATACTTAATACATAATTTTTGCATCCTTCTGGAGGAAATGTTATTTTCCAATTCCATCAGCATGCAATTCTGTACCACCATATCAGTTAGGCACTACCAATTAACTGGAGAGATTTTAGGTATCCTTTCACAGTGCTCTGGGGTATATTTTATACTATCTTTATATACCATGTGAGTTTTTGATGGTCACTTTTTGCAGATTAATTTGCCACCTGAACTGTACTATTATTTTGATGAATTTATCAAAGCAATTATTCATTCAGTTTAATAACAAAAAAAGCTAAACAAAAAAGAAAAATCAAAACATCCTAAAAAGCCAAAATACTATCTGGATTATAATGTGAAATATAAATATGGATGAGTTTATGATGATGTGATATCTGAATTAATGAATAATAATTAAGCATTTTGCAATAAAATCCCATTATGTGCATTCTTTTCTTGGCATACTTAATTTTCATTTAATTCCAGAAACAAAACGATAAATTTCCGTGTATTGATGATTAACTTAACACAGTGACATGGATGTGAATCTGCCTTAGTTGTGAAGGATCAATTGTTTATAGCCATATGATTGAGTAAAAAACTCTGTCTGCATCACATTGCTAATTTTCATGAGAAATTGACAAAATTAAAAATTTTGAAATTTAATCTGTAATGACAGGTTTTCAGAATTCTCAAAATAAAAGAAATCAACATTTAAATACTATGTACTTATTGCTTGGTGTAAGTTAGGCTATAACAGCAGTAGAAACAATTAATGTGCGTAGTTAGTGACATAAAGGTTAAATATTTTTTGCTCTTTGATTTTGATTTTATACCAACCCTCTCTCCTTAATAAATTCAATATTTGGCTAAAAGTGATATAGTACAACAACAACAACAACAAAATGCTGACTGAAGAGTCTCTTATACAACTAATTTCTGTGGATATTATCGGTTTTAAAAGTTCCATACTCTTGTTGCTTTGGAAGCAAGGTATATGGGACACTTATATTGTAATTCATGGTCATTAAGTCTTATTACATACTGTGAATTTAAGACAAAATTCTGAAGTCTACTTCCTTTCCTTTCTAGTCTCTATATTTGAATTTATTATTTTTAATTATAGTTTTACTAAATAGATACATAATGTCATTATAAATTATAACACAAAGTATTAGTGATTTTTTTCTAAAACACTTACTGTGCTCTTTATTTGGCTTCTTTTCACTCATTATTTCTTTTAATATCCATAATAATTCTTGGAGATAAATAATAGTTTGGTCCTGTCCAATTAAATAGACATTTTAAAAAGGAGTATATTCATAATTGGTATTTGGCAGCAAAACTTCAAAATCCTAAAACCAAGCTATAAAAATTTATCTGCAGACTATAATAAACATGCTCACAAATTTATTAATTTTTGTTACTATATTGTGACTTTAATTGGTCAGCTTGTGCTACTTGGCAATGCATTTCAGATATACCAGGTATACCTGGGCTTTAGAAAATTAAAGAAAGAGACTTGCATAAGTTCCAATCTAGGTAAAATTCACAGAGAAGGAAATTATTCCTCCAATGATTGTTATTAGAGTGACTATAATAATTTAAAAATATTTTGCTTTAAGGAGCATCATGGACAATGATTTTATACTGCACCAGGAACAATGTGGACCAGTGGCTAGCAATATGGTTGTCAAACATCTAGTACTGCCCCTTATGAAGTAGGTTCTGTGTCATCCACCAAGCCATCAAATCAAAGAGGCCCAGCGATTTTCTATCAAAAGATAGAAATGATACATCTTGGATCTAGCCTGGGCAGTGCCAGAGCACGGGAAAAAGCTTCATGAGGCCCCTTCAAGGGGCCCTGGCTCCATGTCACCACCAACAGCTCAGCCAATGCCCTCTCCTGGCTTGTACCTATGCCCATATTAGGAAGGAGGGAAGATGTATGGCCAGCTCAAAGAGCTGGGTCCCATCAAACTGTAAGTTGCAGCAACTGTCAAGACCTTTGGACTCCTTGTGCGGAAGACACTGACATGTCTAAAGGCCATTTCCCAGCCCTTGCCACCCTCTCTCCTTGTCTATTATGTGTAGATGTTTTAATATGTTTCCATTCCACAGCCTGGGGGAGATGGTAGGTCTATTGGAATGGCCTGATCATACCTTAAACTCCGAAACCGGGATTAAGCAGTTTCAGGTGCTTATCAGGACATGAGCTCAGTGCCAGGGTCTCCTCCCTCTGGGGTTACATAAATACTCGACTCTCAGACGACACAGCATCTCCTGTGTCCAACACAAAGTTGAGTGTGCTAAGCTACCCCCTACCTCCACTGACCTGAGTAGCTGGTCTCCCTGGGAGACCGGTCACAACGAGGGCTTTTTCCTTGCTCTTTTGGATACTCTGTGCTGTGTAAGTAATGAAGCGGTCATTTCTTCATTACTGGAAGTTTTTGTTCTGCCTGAGTTTGTGTTCCCATGACACATAGTTTAGCCACTTGCTCCACAACTGCTTATGCCCAGGGACAAGCAGGAAAGAAAAAAGAGTCACTATACTGGCAGGTACAGTGGCACCACCTGATCTATAGTAGGTGCTAGGGTTGCTTTTACACAATGGGATCAAGGAAAATAAACATAGAACCTAGGTGTCTCATCTGAGCGACAGTTGGAAATCCATGTCTACTTTGTGAACAGACCCATGCAATAACACCAGGCTGGAAAGCATATGGTAGCCAAGGATTTGGATGTCTCACCAATGAAGGGTTGGGTCACGCCACCCAAACCAACAAGTCCTTTTGAGCTGGTAACTGATGTAAGGGGAATGTAGAGGATGAGTTCTAGTTCATAGATCATCGGCTGCAATGGATCTATAGTTTGTGCTGATGGCCCTATCCTGAGTGTCCCCTCAATAAGAAAAGTCCATGGGGAACATGGAGGAGTTGTTTCCTCTACCTGGGTGTAGAAGTAGCTCTTTGTGGCACAAAGAATGTCCTGCAGTGGCCACGCGTATATGCTCCAAAGTCCTCCAAATAGGTGGAGTGATAGCGACCAAGGGCTTCAGCTACTGCTCTTGGAAATCCCTGGCTGCCTCTGCTGAAGCCATCATTCCCACAGGGCTGCTCCCAGCCAATGACTGTGTATGGCAGAGATATTAAAAGAGACCAATTCCTGGAAGAAATGGAATACATCTGATGGAAGAGTTTGGCTCAAAGACTCCCCAATGGACCTCACAAATGTTTAGACTACACAGTGATTGATGATGCATCCACCCTAACTTCCTCTCATCTCTCCAGCATTTGGGGTCAGACTTGCATCACAGTCTGGCAGCTCTTGCATGTTTAATTCTCCCTTAATGTCTGATTCCTCTGAGGACCCAGATTAATCTGTCCATCAATACTCTTCCTCTCCTTTTCTCTCCTATTGATCCCAGAGTTTCTCTCCTTCATTTCTGATGATTTAAACCTACTAACATTCTGAGTGTCACAATTCTTGATGATATCTGTGGCAGTTTGATATTATTTATGAATTCCAAAAAGAGATATTGATTATGTTTGTAAACTGGTCTGTTCCTCTGGGCATGATAGCCTTTGATTGTATTAGATTCAGCTGATATGCCTTTGATTAAATTATGCTAAGATTAGTGCTTTGATTCAACCACATCATTAGGGCAACTCAATTTGAGTCCCTGCTCTCTTTTTGGAACAAATATATATGGACACTCATAGAAGTAGATACACAGAGAAGATACACAGAGGAAGAGAGACAGCTCCATAGACACAGCAGAGGCCCCAGGAAGAGAGATGAGCCATTCACCTGATGGTTTACAGCTGACCTGGTGAAGAGAACAGAGCAGCTGAGCCTGAAAGAAACGAGTCCTGGGAAGAGGGACAAGACTTATGACAGCCTACAGCTGAGATCAGAAGAAGCTGGACCCATGGAGCCTTAGGAGGGTAGAGGAAGGCTGAACCCTTGCAGACAGTACCCGCCATCATGCATCAACATGTGGCTACAGACTTTGGGTGAGAAAGAACTTTTTATGGTACCTTGAGTTGGACTCTTTAGGACCTTGTAACTGTAAGCTTCTACCCCAAAGAAATACCTTTTATAAAAGCCAACAGATTTCTGGTACTTTGAATCAGCACCCTGGCTGACTAATACAATATCAATATCCTTGTAGATGATCTGTGTAGTAACCCAGCCTCTTGGTTCCTGGATTTCCTCTTTTAATCACTCAGTTCTATAGCCTACCTCAGCCGCTAATTCTCATAGCCTTAGACTAAAAATATTCATTATCTATAGCTGTAAAGCCTCCATAATTTGAGTTTCAAATATTCTACTCTCTCCTACTGATATTTTTCCATCTCTTATATAATACTTCGACCTCACCAAGACCCATATTCCATTGGTTCTCATTTTCACTGGCTTCATTCATACATTATATGCAAAATTAGCTTTAAACAATACAAATTCTAAATACAAATCCCACGATTCTTTATGCTATTTATTCCCTTGTAGAGCACCTCAGATTCTTTGCTTGGTTAACTAGGATTGTAGTGAAACTGAAATTTGACTATGTTATTTTTGCACCTGTGCAATCGATCCTTGCTGGAAAAAGGTGACAATTATGTCGAGTACTCTCACTTTAAATTCATTATCAGAAAATTAAAATCTGCTTTGAAGGTAGCCGAGATCTCTTGAAGACCAGCTCAAATCTCCACATCGAAAGTGCCCAAGTTAGTAACAATAACCCAAAAGGGGTGTGAGTGGGGGAGATTCACAGAGATGTTAAATGGCTAGAATTACTACTCTCAAGTGTAGCTTCAGGATAAGATGTGAATGAACTTGGAAATGGGGTAATTCTTAGGAGGTGAAGGCACGGCTAGCCAAGGTGCTTAGGTTCCCGAACTTCCCCAGAATATATTCAGCGCCAGGCCCGAGCTGGTCTGAAAGTGAAAGGCAAGAGCAGGGTTTATAATGAGAGGTGGAAATGAAATTCTCACGTGTCCCGATAGTTAAAGTCGGGGAGTGGGAGTAGCTCAGTGGTTGAGCACCTGCTTCCCATGTATGAGGTCCTGGGTCCAATCCTCAGTACCTCCTAAAGAAATAAAATAAAATAAAATAAACAAAATAAAATTTAAAGAAAGAGTTAGAGTCTCCTTCAGAAGTTGTTGAAGGAGGTTCACTCCACACTCCTTTTCTACTGGAAAATCAAAAAGGAATTCCTAACACTTGATGCTCAGTGCTGTAAATATTGCATGTTGAGTATATGAAATTTGGTAGCAAGATCATGTTGGAACCAAATCTTGGTTAAAGAAGTTAATCACCATTCATTCATTCAGTCAGTCAGTCAGCCAGTCAATCCAGCAACCAGCCAGCATAGTGTTATCCTACTGTCTGATCATTAAAGATAGGGAGAACTAAGGGGGAAGAAAGCCTACAAACATAAATTCTGTTTCTTATTTAAAACAATGTGACAATACAGCTATCTACTTCTTTGTTTAAAGCTAATTTTGCATAACAATGATACCAAAATGGGTTTTTGGTACACATGCCATTTGTCAACCTGTAAACAAAGCCTTTAACATAAAACAAAACCCTTTATTTGGATGTATGAACTGCCAAAACCATTATAAGATTTATGACAGCTTTCACAGCATGCTTTTCTCTGGCATCCACTTGAGTGCATTAACTTGGAAAAGAAACTGTTAGGCTTGAATTGTGAATAAGACTTCAAACAATAAAAGCAAAATAATGCATAGTGCAACCACTTTCTTGTATCTCAATAAACAAATATATATGTATTGAACCATATCCTGGTGCTTTCAGCTAGCTGTAGGTTCACTTTAAGTTCAAGCAAAACACAAAGAGGTCTTCCTGGCAAATCTAGGTATTAGCAAACTGTGATGTATTGCTTGACACTGTGACAAAAACCTGGAACAAAGCTCCCAGTGTTATATCTTTATTCCACTGAAAAAAGAAATGTAAATTCTAAATTGGGTAAAAGTAGGTTTGTAGAGCTCAAACTTAATTACATAAGGATGACTGGGAAGCTCAGTACATGCATTTCAATGAGCCAATTAATACAGAAATTCCAAATATAATCTCCACATTACATTAACATGGGAGCAGCAGAAAGCAATACTTGTGTCATAGGATCCAGCCACTCTGAAATATAGTTCCGTTTCTGAGGTTACTTTGTCGTGAGCATGTCATTTAACCCTTCCAGCCCAAGTATAACTATCTAAAGATCTAAAATTACCCAACTTCCTTTGACTATTCCATAGGGTTATTCTGTTTTATTTAATAAATGAATGAGCAGGAAAAGGGAAAAACAGGTTTCCTTGTCCACTATCTGCAATAAATAGACCCATTGTCGGGCCTGCAGTTAAGTTCTTGCAATGATTTGGGAGGTTCAGAGTAAACTCTTTGGTCTAATGAACTGTCAATATCATAGTAAGCATTTACAACACTAAAACATCATTATTCTTCCTAATAATGCTGTGAGATAGGCACTGTTCCACCCATTTTGCAGGTGTGGAAACTGTTGGAGAAATTAAAAGCAAGTCTTCTTCCAACCCAGAAAAATCTCTCCACAAAGGTAGAAAAGAAAGAAAAGCAGTTTTATTATTGAATAAGCATTGAACCAGAATGTGAGGTATCAAAGGCAGCCCTCAAAGAGGTCACATAGAAAGAGAGCTCACCCATTTTAGGAGTTGGGGCAGATGCGTCCCCTTACATGTACATTCTCCAGATAGTTCAGAGGTAGGTTTACATTTGGAGCCAGGGGTCCCCTGGAAGTTATGTTAATTTGTTCCAAGGATACTGGGAGATAGGAGCAATATCTTCTTTGATCACATTACAAAGAAAATGAATTCTTTCCTTGGAAGAGACCTTGTGTGGTCTCTTTGCAAGAACATTATTCAATGTTTTATAAACATTTAAATGTACACATATTTTAAAGAACAAGGAAAAAGAACTTAAAATTACAGGGTTTCTAAACTTAATGCAAAGAGACACAGGAGGAAGCAGGAAGTCTCTTCCCTTGTGATAAACAGGGATAATTAAGTCCTTTATTATTACATTTTTAAAATTTGTATTTTCCCTTAAAAAAACAAAACTAGTGTTAAGTAAAATTAACCAGGGTCACAATAGCTAGTAAATTCTGGCATAAAATGCTGACCTGTCTAATTTCTAAAGACCATGAGATTAACCCTCATGATATGTTGTAAATCCTAAATCGAAACTTGAAGATGCTGAAACTCTTGAGTGGATTAGAAGAAAAGGAATCTCATCTTGTACAGGCAGATCATTAGAATTTAATGAGGATTTTCAAATGGGAAGAATTACCCAGGAACTATGGATGGTTGTTAAATAAATAAACAGCACAGTCACTGGTTTTGAAGGACACCCCACAGGGGTCCTCTGGGTTCTTGCCTGGAGCAGAGGAATTGACGTCCACACCAGGATGATCATGAGGAAAAGCAGGTTTATTAAAGCCTGCAGAAGGACAGGAGACAGGTGTCTCAAATCTGCCTTCCCAGAACTAGGGGAGCAGGAGGTTTTATGGGTTCAAACAGAGGACCTTAGAGTGGTTACCATCACGATGGCAAGTAGACACAAGGGTGAGCCTAGTTTTAAAATAACCATAAACAAAAGTAGGTTCAGTCTGGAAAAACCATCACAATACTAAGCAGATTCAAGGGTGAGGCTGAGTGTAGAGTAGCCATAAACAGGGCTGAGACCTGTTGGGAATGACCATCAGAGTAGCAGGTCAAGGCCAAATCCAGCCAGTGTCAGCAATTCCAGATCTTAACCTTTTGCTCTTTTATAATATCAAGGCATCTGTATGATTTGGTAATCATAATTATTTGTTAATTCTTAACTCTTGATTACAGCTTCAGGCTTCATTTTCACCTCAAAACAAACTGGACAATTTTGTTTATCAAATAAGAACTAAAACTATCTTAATGTGATTATGGAGGACGAAACTGCTGAAGTCAAGACCTGCTGTTCCCAGAAACAAGGTGGGGCTGGATTTAAATCGCTGTGGTTCAGTTTGATATTAAGAATATCTGGTTAATATTGTTGAGAAAATTAAGTTGCTTAATTAGGGGAACTTGACAAAAGATGCTTTTATATTAACTTTTACCAACATTTTTCTTAGCACTTGTCAGAACCCAGTGTTGTCTGTTTCTTTTAACAGATTATAAACTCTATAGAGAGGGTACCATATTGTTTTTATCACCATATGTCCAATGTCTTTAACAATTTTTGCAACATAGTAGTTGTTCAATAAATGTCAAAATAAAATGAGCTGATACCATGCTTGAAGGATGTCCCTGTACTTAATACCATAGAATAGTTAAATTTCGGTTTGTCTTGTATTTGTTTGTAACTTTAAGAACTAATTATTTCTTCTTTAAAAATAATTCCTTGAAACAGAATTGTTACTCAGCAAAAGTGGGGGGTTCTCTGCCTGATGCACTTCCATGACTAATTCCAGGGACACAAGGGTTTGAAAAAGAGAGTTTATGGCTAAACAGAAAAGCAAGATAATCAGATGGTCTATCTGCCTAAATCTCTCTCCCAGAGTCGACAGAGTTTAGGGTTTTTATGGATTCAAGCCAAGAAAAGGTGGAGTGGTTACCATTACAATAGGAAGTATAAAGAAGAGTTGGGATTAGTCTAGAATCACAATAGTAAGTATAAACAAGGGCTGATGTTAGTTCAGCCACTTTTAGTAATTTCATTCAGAAATTAACTTTCGGTTGTTCTATAATATATTAGAAAGTAAGAAAAAGCATCTATATAATAATTCAGTAATCATAATCATTTTTAAATTCTTAATTTATGGTCACAGAATCATACCTAAATATGTTCTAAGATATTACCTACCACTATGACACTAAATTAGTTAATGTTTGAGAATGAATATCATTTTTGAGTTTTTCTATGAAATATAATTTACTATATTTACAACTAGTATTTTATTCAGTAATAAATTATGATCATCCCATGAAATCTCTTACGAATATTGGAATGTGATTGAAATCTAGAATTTTAAGACTATTTTACTGTTAAATGGGGAACTCTGGAAAATGACTTTTTATAACTCAAACCTTACCATTTGTTCCATTTTGTTGAACAGAAATTGGGAGTTTAAAGAAAAAGATGGTTAATGAGAGAAATTGAAACTAAAAAAAATGCTTTGAATTGACCTGAAACAGTAATTCTGTTTCCAGAATCTGTACTAATATAAACATCGTTATATGGCCTTTTGAACTTGGCATTGTTATACTGTCACAAGGCTATAAAAAGGAAGTCAATAATGAAGACCAACTATATATGAGATTGCTATCTTGGATTTCTCATACTGTATAAAAAGCAGAAATAAAATTTATCAAGGTGAGATAGAAAGCTTCACATTTTTATGAAGAATACACGGTGTGGCAGTTTGATATTATTTATGAATCCCCCAAAAAAGAGAAAAATTGTGTTTGTAAACTCATCTGTTCCTCTAGGTGTGATACCCTTTGATTATATTAAATCCGAAGGTTTTAAGTTTACTTGATAAAAGATTAGGGCTTTGATTCCACCACATCAGTAAGGCATGATTCAGGGTTGAATCCCCACCCCCTTGGTGGGCTGATATAAAAGGACACTCACTCAAGAAGAAACACAGAAGAGGAGAGAACTTTCTCAGTTTTGATCCTGGAGTCCCAGGGAGAGAAGGGCCATTTACTTGACAGTTTGCAGCCAAAGAGAACAGAGCAGCTGAGCAGCTGATAGGGCTGGAAAGAAACAAGCCCTTGCCAGAGACTGATATAGGAAGCCCTGAGAGACCAGGCAGAGATGGCTTGCCATCTTGCTTCAACACGTGGCAACTGACTTTGGTGAGAAAGCAGCTCTGAGTTGGACGTTTTAAGGCCTTGTAACTGTAAGCTTTTACCCCAAATAAATACCCTTTATAAAAGTCAACAGATTTCTGGTAATTTGCTTTTGGCTGACTAATACATATGGTGTGAATTATTTCAATGTAATTACCTAAAATCAATGGCTTAAAAAGAAAGAATAAAAGAAGCAAGGAATTAAATGTCAATGAACGTTTATGTATTCCTCTAATACACTTTTTCTAATATAACATCTTTTCTTGCCACTTTCCTAATTACTGAGGCCCATCCCATTCAGTAATAACTATTGTGCTGCATCGTGAAATGAAATTAGTTGTATTCTATTATGCAAAAACATTAAACAATTTCTAATACCATTATTCAATAAAAGGAGCCAGGCTTCTTAGAGAAATGGCTGATTCTAGAATTAGAGCAGCAAATGTACACAGGCCCAGGGACAAGGTGCGGTGGGGGTTGTGATTTAGCTTTGGAGAGCATCCTGAATACACAAAGGGAAAGAAGAGTTTTGGAGATTGAGTCATGTCTCCCTTTAAAGGCCAGTTCAAGTCCCAACCCCTGGTCCTGTGATGTGAACCTATTTGTAAATTTGTTCTTTGAAGATGTTATTGGCTAAGGTGCCCAAACTGAATGATGGTGAACCTTAATCCAATATGATTGAAGTTCTCATAAGCAAAGGAAATTGGACACGGAAATTGGAAAAGCCAATAGGAAACAGCCAGAAGGTAGAAGTCAGTGGAACCCAAAGAGGAAGGAGAAGATGCCTCCATGTACATTGCCATGTGATGGAAAAGCCAAGGATTCCCAAAGATAGCCAGCCAACCAGAAGACACCGACCCTGGGAAGAAGAAGCCTTCAAGTCTCTGAAACAGTGAGCCAATATACTCCTGTTGTTAAGCGAACCCATTGTATAGCATTTGTTTTAGCAGCAGGGAAACTAAAACACAGGGCCTCCCTTCTGTATGCAAGCAAAGGGGACCCTCATGTGTTCCCTGGGCTCTATTTGCCCAGCACAGAGAATTGGGAATCCACGCCAAGGTTTGGACACAAAACGGAAAGAGTTTATTAAGCCTGTGAAGGTCTAGAGACAGACAAAGCCTCAGATCCACCTCCCTGACTAGCAGAAGTAGTATTGTTACATTAGCTTGTGTAGGGAGGAGTTCAAGGGGTTGAGTTACAAGATTGACATGTGGGGAGGGGTTGCATCTTGCACATGCTCTACAGCACTATAAGCTTTAACATGCTTAGTCATACATTGCATGTACAGAAAATGGTGTCTAAATCCCACTCACAGGTGGAAAGTTTACTATTATAATGAGCTGAAGGAAATTCAGCTAAGTTCATTCTACTACCCTACTGAGTGTGCACTGCAAACTGGAAAGCTCCACTTTGTGAGTATCTAGACTTTGCAGCTAGCTTCTGACCACAGCTACTAACTGTATTCTGTTCAGTTGGGGTGACTATTGCTGCAAGGCTAAGATTACTTTAACAGGGCCCAACAGAGGAAGACAGAAGTTCAGTGGGGGTAGTTCTTGCAAGTGGTCCTTACACAGGTACCCCTGCCCAGATGCCACTTCTGTCACACAGGCCCCAAGCATTTGGGGGAGGGAGGGGGATTTAGAACATTCAAAGAAGGCATTCCAAGACATGGGGAGCCCTTTGCCCCAATTTTACTGATTGATCTAATCCTATACTATGCCTCCTCCCCCCTATTTTGGTGCAAAGATCTCTAGCAGACTAGAATTCATAATGAGAGGACCAGCAAGCAGTCACTTTTAACTTTTCCAGGACTCTGAGGGGAGACATGCTTCAGCCAGATCCCACTGCACACACAGTGGAGCTGGTGTTTTTAGAAGGAACTCGGACACTCCGTTTTTCTGCCTTTATTTTGTGTTCAGTAGGAAGAACCTTCTAAGCAGTGGGAAACAGCTTGGGCTTGGGCATCGGATATCCATGAGGGGTATGCAGTCAGGCTGGGAGATCTGGTGGCAATTTCTCCTGTGACTCCCACCACAATACAGAAGAGAGAGAGCATCCAGGCCCAGCCAGCTCATTGTCTCAGGAAACAGCTTCATGGTTCTTTCAACATATTCCTGTTTTCCTGTCCGCATCAATTCTGTATGAAAGAACACGCACTTAATCAAAGTAATGAAGAATATATTTCTAAAATGGTGATAGGTAACATACTGTCATACACATCAAGCTGAAATTGCTAAGATGGTTTGTAACATCAGCAATGTTTTAATTGGTTAATTTACATATTCAGAACCAGGCATGAAATGATCATATATGAAAAAATAAAATAAAATAAAATAAAAAAATTTTAAAAGATCAGGTATGAATTAATATCAATATTCCAATGAGGAAGAAACCAAGAAGACAAATACATTGTTGAACTAACATCAGGTTATCCAATGTGGCTCACATAAATCAGAGCTCTTCCTCTAGATCAGGCTTTACTAAATAGTTTTGAAGCAGGCTAGTAAAATAGGGAATCAATAGTTCGATCTGGAACCTGGCAAGAAGTCCACATGGTCATCGATACCCCCAAGATGGCTGCTGGAAGACCCTTGCAAGAATCCCATCTAGAAAGACCCTTGCAAGAATCCCATCCAGAACAAGATTACGAAATTTCCAGGGACATTATAATTGGGCCCTCCAGGGAGATTGATGGGTGGGGTAATCAATCTAAACAGCAATGAGCTGGAACTCCTCCTGTGTTATTAGCAAAGGCGTGGAATAATTAATGGTTTAAAAAGCAAGCACAAAGGCCGAAACTTTTTCTCTCTCTCTTCTGCCTTTGTACACCTATTCAGGCCTTTGCCCCCTCATGATCAACACACAAGTAAAACTTGGGCATTTATAATCTATAACGGGAAATTGTAGTCTGTAAATCAGTCCTCTTTATCACTCTTCGGCCCCTTCCTCTCTACTTGGAACCCATGATTTGTTATTTCCTCCCATTTCTCTTCCTTCCCTATCTTAATAAATTACTGGCCTAATCAACGTGATGTGCTCTTGAAACCCATTTCTGCAGCATAGTCAAGAACCTAGACAAAACCCGGTAAAGTTTCACAGATGAAACTATTTTGATCCTTCCAAAGTCCAAATTTTAACGGCCAACACTGATAAAACTATGGATGTAATTGTTTACAGGTCTTAACTTTCTGTATGTATATCTTGTTTCTTCCATCTCTCTTTTCTATTAACTTCATCTCCATCTGGAAAACCAGTGATATATACTTTTGCTCTTCCCACCACAACATTTTCATTTAGAATAAGAAACCCAAGCTGATCAATTTTATTAGCTCTAAGGAATTGGCCCTACACTATAGCTTCAATATATAATAATAAAAAGCCTTAAAATAAAATTTTAAATAGATGGCACTAGGTAAAAAATTTTACATACTAATAAGGTAATGGAAAATGTTTGTTTATGTTCACCAGAGACCATCTTGAAATGTATTACTTGGATCTCTTTTAACTCCTTACCCTTTGGGTGTAGTTTCAGAATAATTGATTATTTGTGGGTCAGTAACTCATGATGGAACATGTGTTTCATGCCTATCTCAATTTTGATATATAATGAATATACAAGAGCTGTTTATCATAGATTTAAAATGTGATTATTAACACAATTATGAAAATATGTGCTTTAACAACTGACAATTTTTCTCAGTGCATTACTGTTAAAAGTTCATACTATCAGTGTTAAATTTCTTCAGCTTGATAACTGCATTGAAGGTGATTACATAAGTGAATATCCTTGTTTTTAAGAAATGTACATGGAAGTATTATGTGTTCAAGCAATGTGATGTGTGCAAACTGCTCCCAAATGTTCAGAAAATAGAGATAGATGATGATGATATCTAGCTAGCTAGCTAGCTAGGTAGAAAGAATGATATGCCAAAGGTAGCAAAATGTTAAAATTGACGTATCTGGGTATCCAGGGGGATGAGGGGATGTTGGAGTTTTCTGTATGGGTTTTGTACTATTTTTACAACTGCCATATACAAATGAAATTACTTCAAAATTTAAAATTAAAAAAAAAAAATCTGTACTAAATACAAATCCCCAAATGTATCACCTGGAAGAAACAATAAGTTAAATCATATTTTTCTTTTAAAATGTCTTTTAACCAAAACTTTAGTGGCTGTCACGTTTCTTTAGAAGAAGTGTTGAGATGTGATAACATTTCTATTCTAATGTTTCCTAATTTGCATAACTAAAATCTTGACCTATTTGTGTACTATATATGAGGTGGAGGTTGCAACAAAAGAATGGAAGAAAATAAAAGAAGGAAGTGAGAAAAGAGGTAGAGGAAATGAAAGGTTTTAAAAATCGATCTTACGTAAAACAAAGATAACTGCTATAAGAGTGAGAATCTTGGAAAATGAAGTTATAAAATCACTTAATATCTTCCACTCACTCTTGCTGTGCTGATGGAACATTAGGTTTAAGACGAACACCCATTAAAAAGAAAATGTCTCCAAACAAAAAGGCCTAGGTTTCAGTGTGGAAGGGGCACAGAGAAAGCACCGCATAATGGACATCTTTGAGTAAGCAGGTGTGACATCTACTCAAGGGCGTGAGTGCCAGTGTGAAGAAATACCTCGGGCACTGTGTACTTGTAATTATGCAGACTTTCCCTCTGGGCTTACTTGTTTATTTGTCTGTTGGTGGTTGCCTGAACTTTTTAAATTAAAATTTTGATGAAAAGAAGGTTCCTGCCTTAAAACCAGGCTTTGCAATTCCAAAAAGGACTCCAGGGGACGATTTTCAGGTTTTATGAAGATATTTTTAAAAATTGGTTCTATTTTTATTGTGCATTCCACTTTTCTCTTTGCTCTGGTTAGAAGAAAATTAATTTAGAAAATAAAAGTAAGTGCCCCCCAATGTCTTCCAAATTGTATTCATTGTGCTTTATACAAATTAAATCTGGTGAGCATGAATATGGTAGAGGTTTAGTGGTGTTTACAGATGAGTAAGTACTGGAAAGATGTATTTAATTTTCCTCTCTTTTCAAGAGAGTGGTATAGCAGTTGTTTAAGAATTTCTCCTATTCATTAAGAGAGATTTTCTTCATAAAATACAATATTTATGAACAGGGAAAAGCAATATTAAGATGAAAATAAAGTTCTTTGTAGGATAAAGTCACACTAAAACGATGAAATGTATTATTTCCTTGATTTACACGTATTTGAATATATGAACAAATATAGAAAAAAGATATGGTAAAGAAAATAAATTTGCATAAAAATATTAAAAGAGACTGCATTAAAATGGGGACAACAGATCATTTAAAAAGGAGCACTGGTAACAACAGAGACATTTTCATTTCTAATCTTGAATGCATATTCAATAAACTTGGCTGCAAACACGTGAATATTTCTAAATATGCACTTATTGCTTTTTTTTTTTTTTTTTCACCGGGAGGTCCCGGGGATGGGGATTGAACCGATGTCCCTCCATATGGGAGATGGATGCCCAACCATCTGAGCCACATCTGCCCCCAACTTATTGCTTTTTAATACATAGTTTTACATAGTTTGTTAATGTATCACTGACTAGATAGTTGTAATTTTGCCTTCGGAATAATAGAGATAATTATTATCTCAATTCACCATCCTGAAATGAATGAAAGAGGAGATATCTCCATAAGTTCTGCTCACTCTAAATAACATGGATTCAAGAAATTAAGAGAGAACAAATATGTTGTTAAAATTACAGGACCACATAAAAAAGGAAAGTTAGAAACCTACAGGAATAAAGAGCTAAATAACCTTAGTACATCAATAATTAAATAAATTGGAAAGTACAAGAAGAGGGAAAGGCATAAATTAGTCACAGAGAATACAGGGGAATAAGAGAGAGTGAGTAAAGCAATCAGGGAGAAGCTATTATTTATGATACAGATAGAAGTATTTACAATAAAGATAAATGCTTTCCCTAAAGTAAGGAAATTCCATTCAAGTCTCAAAAAACAGCAAAAAACAGCAAAAAACGGCACAAACAAAGAAGAAACCTCACAGCAAACAAGAGAGGAAAATTTTCAATCTGATAAAATATATCCACAAAGTACCTGTAGCTAATATAGTTAATGATGAAAGTTTAAATATTTTGCTCCTAAAATTGATACTAAGGAAATGATATCAGATCTCACCCTTATTATTTATCATCATACTGGAGAAAAAGAGAGTCCAGTATGGCTGAAGAATAAAAAATAAAATAAAATATGCATATGGATTGGAAAAGAGGGGAAAAATAACTGTGTTTCTTTGCAGTTATTGTAATTGTCATGACTAGGTAGAAAATGCCCAAGAATGCAGATCAAAGCTATAGAACTAATGCATGTAAAAATTTGGTTTTACTTGTATTTATTAGTAATGAACAATTGGAAATTTAAATTTAAAATAGAGAAATATTTACAATAGAATCAAAATATGAAAGACTTAGGGATAAATCTACAAAATACATGAAATATATAATTATAAATTTATATAATTAAAATATTTAATAAATACAAATATAATTATAACAATTATAAAATTATCATACAAGTATAATATAGTATACAAACTTCAAGAAGACTGAAATTAATGGAGAAATATACCATGTTAAGGAATTGGAAGATTCAATATTCAAAAGACATCATTTGTCTCCTGTTAGAGGTTTCCCCTTACGAGGTTTGAAATGATTAATTGATCTTAAGGCTGTGCCTACCTGTGCAGAGGCAGCTCATCTCCTCCCAGGAATGAACAAAAGATCCATATCACAGTGAGAGTAGAGCAGATAAGGACTGTCACCCCGTCAGCGTGCCCAGGTGCCACCAACACCTCCCACATTCCAAGAATACCCCACCTCCTAGCCCACTACCCCCAAACCACACACAGGAAGAACTCACTTTCACAGCCCCTTATTGGCCCCAGGCTGTACCAGGTCTCTAACGCCCTCCCCACAGACTAACATTTCCCCACCTATTGATGTACTGTATAAAGTCATATCCACCACCTTCCTCGGGCAGGCTCAAGTCTCTCTTCAGATCCCCGCCATGCCAGTGGGCAGGCTGAAGTCTCTTCTTCAGACCCTGCCCTTTGGGAGAGCTTCCTGATAAACTTCCTGCCTGCAATCATTAGTCTCCCTGTCCCAGTGAGCGCCGCCTTTTTCTCCAACATCCCCGAAATAATCAATAGGTTCAATGTGATCCCTATCAAAGATACTTTCAGAAATTTTCATGCAGATTGTAAATTGCTTATTTAAATGCAAAGTACCTAAATAACCAGATGCTTCTGGAAAGAAATACAAAGGTGGAGACCATGAACTATTTGATTTCAAGACTAGTATGAAGTTAGGCAAATGCTATAGTGTGGTATCTTACTAAGGACAGACAGGTGAATAAAAAAGAATATAGAGTAGAGAAATATACTCACATATGTATGATAAATTAGTTTTAAAGAAAGATAATTCAATGTTGAAAGATAATCTTTTCAACAAAACATACTGGAAAAGCAGGCTTTCATATGCAAAAAAAAAAAAATGAAACCCAATCCATACCTCATACCATATACAAAAATTAACTAGAAATGGATCATATAAGAAAAACCTAACATGATAAAGAACCTTTAAGAGAACATAGGAGAAAATCTTTATGGCCTCAGGATAGACAAACATTTCAAAGATAGTATTTAAAAAGTAGGGCCTGTAAAATAAATTGGTAATTGGATTACATTAGAATTAAAACTTCTGCTCTTTGAAGGACACTGAAAACTAAAAGACATATCACAAACAGGGAGACAATCTTTGCAAACACATATCTGAAAAAGATTTGGGTTCATTACATATAAATAAGTAAAAAATACTCAATTTTAAAAATGGGTGAATATTTGATAGACACTTGATCAAAGAAATGAGTTGGATGCCACACAAGCACACAGAAAGATGCTCTCCATCAGTATTCATTAGGAAAATCCATATTAAAGTCACAATGAATACGCTACATAGCTGCTAGAATGGCAAAAATTAAACCATAAAAAATGACGGTACCAAATGCTTACAAGTATGCAGAGCAACTGGAACTCAATCTCTTTGCCGATAGGAATGCACTGCTACAGTCACTTTGGAAAACCTTTTGGCAATTTGTTATAAAGTTAAACATAACACATATATTAGGGTCAAGCAATCCCACTCTTAGGTATTTACCCGAGAGAAATTTAAACATGTCTATTTAGCAACATGTATATGAATTGCTAGTCACAGCTCTATTCATAAGAGCCAAAAAACTAGACACAACCTTTTGAACTTGTAAAGGGATAAACAAATTGGGGCAAATTCATACAAAGGAGTATTTTCTGAACAACAACAAAAAAGGAAATGGAATGAATTGCTGATGTATGAAACAACATAAATTAATTTCAAAAGTATTTTGCTAAGTGAAAAAAGCCAGTCTCATACAGCTACATACTTCATAATTCCATTTATAAGACAGTCTAGAAAAGACAAACACTATAGATATAAAAATCAGATCAGTAGTTGCCAGGAACTGGGGATGGGAGATTTACTGCAATGGGCAGGAAGGAAATTATTGGGGTTGAAGAAATGTTTTACATCTGTTGTGGTGGTGATTACCTCTATATTTGCCTAAAACCCTCAATCCATACACCCAAAAAGCTTGAATTTTGCTGTACATAAATTTAATCTCTTTAAAACTGACTTGAAATTTCATTATAGACAAACACATACACACATTTTCAGAGAGAGTCAGAAAACTATTAGATACATTTTTTTTTTTTTTTTGAAATAAAGTGTTCCAGGTTGTTTCATTAACTTTCTCCTCTTCATTCTTAGGTTTTTCCCATTTTCCTTAGGCTTTCCTTCTATATAACTTAGAACTGAGTCCTCCCATTTACCACAGAGCAAAAATAATCTGCTCAATGCTGGGCTTATATCTCAAAACAAAGTTATGGCTCTCCCTATCTACAAGAAGGCAGCCAAGCGCCCCCAATCTCCTCCCCACCGGGCCCACCTTTGATTCCTCTTGGCCACCACAGCAGGTGTGAGCTGGAGAGACTGATGGCGGAGTGCCCATTAGGTTGAACAGCTGGACTTGCAGCAAATGTAGACTTTGAGGTCTGTGGTTGCCATAGCAACTGGCATGCCCAACTCTCATTTCACTGCTGCTTAAAAACAAAGAATTTTAAAATAGGGTTGATCTTATTAGATTCAAGCATGGATTATAAGCAGTCTTTACATAAGAAAAGATGACGTTTTCTACTTTCACACCAAATTTACACAGGTAGAACAAGTAAATGCAAATATAAGTTGCTTTTTTTCAAAAGAGTCTTTGATTTTCTGAAGAAGAAACTGAAAAAATATAGTCCTAGCAATGAAAACAATTTTGCAGACGTATTGTGGTTAGAAAATCGTACCTGAAATTTTTATCACAGTGACCTAAACTTGGAGAAGTGCTTACAATGTAGATCCGTATGGAAATACAACTATTTTTTTTCATTTGGAAAATGAGCCTCCAAACCAGCTATTTGGATAACATATCTGGCATTCAACAGCTTTTGATAATCTCTAGTTATAAGTAAAGTATTGAAAAGAAGATATCTAACAAGGATAAATTAATACAAAAATAGCAGTTAATGAACACAGCTTCTGCACTAAATAATTCAAAATCATTAATTCTCACAATACATATATTATGTTTTATATTGTATATGTATGTTTACATATTTATATTTAATATCTATTTATTTGTATATGTATGTATATATCTGCGTAATATATTTATATGTTTTATGTCTTTTAATCCCATTTCACAAAAATGTCATGAGATTTTACTTTTAGGGAGTAAAACAATAGTTTAAAAGTGTAGTTAAATATAGAATGGAATAACAGTAGGTACTATTAAGAGATTTTGACATTTCTGCTTGCTATATGTTAAATTATACGAGGAGGGCAGTATACTGATAAAAAGACAAGTTGCAGTGGGGAAGAAATGTCAATGCCTAAGAAGTCTACTTCGTTCTCGATAATTCATCTCTGGAATATTGTACAAACATTTTGACACAAAATTTTGATAATTACTGGCAAACAAAAGAATCTTCAAGAGAAGGTGATCAATATAGAGGCAAACCTACCCTATGTGTTAAATAAACGGAAATCATACTTTAAACCTACACATGATAATGGATAAACTGAAAAGATATTTTTATTCAGGTGCACTGATTCAAAAGAGCTGAAAGACTGTACCTGCTCCCTATATAAGAAGGCATCACAGGGAAGCGGCTGTGGCTCAATCAGTAGGGCTCCCGTTTACCATGTGGGAGGCCCGGGGTTCGGTTCCCGGGGCCTCCTGGTGAAGGCAAGCCCGCCCGCATGGCGTGGTTAGCTGACCCAGCGAGCAGAAGCAGCAAGGGGGGGATAAATGAATAAATAAATAAAATCTTTAAAAAAAAAAGAAGGCATCACTAAAACAAATGGGGGCAGGAGAAATAGAAGTCAAGTTTGTCCTCCCGTAGAGGAAGGGTTCTCATTGTTGAGAGCAAGGACAGGAGCAAATGTCCTGACTTAAGCATGAGCTTCCACCCCTCTTTCTCCTGGTTGCCCTGCAGAGCATAAATTAGAGACTGATCTTGACTACCTCGGAAGTTCCTCTCATTCATGGAATTTCCCATATTATTATCACGGCATCTGGGCAGTCATGTCAGCCAGAAAATTGAGGTATTTATCTAACATGGCTTTTCTTTTTGTGTGGTCAATATTTATGCCTGAAATGACTCGAGTTTTCTAAGTTCTAATTAAAGATGAAGTGTTGTAGCATCACAGAGCTACGCTGAACTTGAGTTTGGCTGCTTGGCCATACTTTTGCTCTTTGGAATACACACGAGTGCTTGAAAGCACTCAGGTCACTACGGAACAGACTCCTTCATCTTAAATGCCACTCCAAGGCTCATTCAGTCATTCATTTTAAGAAGCAGAGAGCTATAAACCTTATTTATCTTTTCTTAATGACCCTTTATTTTTATTATTTCTATTTCCTATTATTATTATACTTGGGAAAAAGGGAGATATGAAGCTGCTTTCAAAACAAGGATGATTCTGAACACAATTTAGAAGCAATTAAAATGTGACTGTTTCTCATCTTACACTGCAGCTGGCTCATTAGTCTTCATGGATTAATCCTTGTACTCCCATCTCATTGGCTCTTGTTCTCCTCTTAATATCAATCCAGATTTGCTGTATCTTTGGTTTCCTCAAGGCCTCTCCTTGCCGGTCTTCGCCCCTTTCTCCTTTTGGATATTTGCACTCACTAGTCCTTTCTCAATTACATTGGCTTATTATTAGCACTAAAATGAAAAAATTGGTTAGAACCCCTGATTTTTCTTCCCCTTAGGTAAACATTTTAACAGCAGTGTTGTCCAACCCAAAATAACTTAACTAATGCAGGAAGATAAAAATATATCCAGGCAAGAGTGTACAGTCATAGCAGGTTGTATAAAGCCTTCTGTTTTTTCATTGTCTTTTCCCTTATACCTTTCAGATCAATAAGATCACCAAGTCGCAGAGGAATACTGCTAAAATAAAGTTCCTGAATGCCCTTCTCAGTGTACCGGTATGTCAATGACCTTTTATCTTCAGCCATGAGTTAGTACGTGTAAGGGGCTAAATATGTGTGCAAATAGATATACATACAATTTTAACAATACTACATGATGTTGTTACTGGTGCATTAATTTTAACACATTTTGGGCAATACATTTTTCCAAAGAAGAAGAAAGTGAGGTTATTAAAGCTCCATTAATTTCTGACATTACTATTAAAGTTGTTGGGTAAGGCTGGCTAACACAAATCTCTAATTCTGTCATCTTGTTTGCATGCCGTCTGTGCAAATGTTTATGAGTGATAATTACTAATTGTGCTAAATTCACTTTTTAAATAGTAGTAAATAACATAATGCCATCTTTGGAAGAAAAAATTGAAGTTCCTTCCCAGTCAATAAATATGTTTGCCATTTTTACCACACGTGGTGCTTTTACTAAACCCTTTCATCATATTGAATGTATTAGAAACGGCTTTATGTTTTTATCTTTGAAAATTCTAAATGAGTTTTCTAAACTGAAGAAAATATCATGAGACACCCTAGTGAAGTATTAATAAAGATGCAAGTCCTTTATTTTGTATTTAAGAAATGTGATAAGTCATGACAGGCTGGTGATAGCACTTTGCTAATGCCCTGGCTGTTGCATCTTGTCTGGTTAAAGCCATACCCTTACTTCTCAAGATATTTACGTGTTTTCAAATATCAAATGCCCCTGTGGACTATTTTAGTATTTCCCCACTAACCATAATTAATTTAAAAACACCTGAGAGCGGCGGTGGTGGCTCAAGATGGCGGCGCTGGGAGGGGGTGGCCTTTTGCCTTGGCAGCGAGATGCGGCGCAACCTTCTCTAAAGTGACTTCGTTTTGCACATTTTAAACTGACCTCAGCGGTGTCAGCAAGGTATTGTTATAACCCAGGAGATGGACCACACTCAGACTTTAACCACTTTTATGAAGTTTATTGAGCTAAGCCCGTGGGCGTCTGCAGCACCTCTCACGCAGGAGAGAACTGCAGCCCCCAGGTTCTAAAATGGCTCCCTTTTATAGGGGGTTGCAGATGCAGTTTGCAAGCAAGCAGGATGTCCAGAAGCGGGTTTTGGCAGTTAGCTAGCGTTTGCACAGAACGTCCTGATAGTCTGGGGCATTGCTGCAGGGTTGATATGTTCTTGCAAGATTGTTCAAGGGAGGGGAGGTTGTGTGCTTTTCAGATAGGACACTTAGGGACAGTGGAAAATTTTCTTCTCT
>JAKSZT010054215.1:8065232-8122581 GCA_026826555.1 Tolypeutes matacus | reverse complement strand
AGCTTTTCATAGATAAAATGCTTCTATCTATACATGCACCAATCTTCAATTTCCTGTAATTTCAGATAATATCCTCAAAAATGACTTCAAATCAAGAAAATAAACACTAGTATTCCTTTGCGACTGATGTATATATTACTCTCTTCAGTAGATATGATGCCATTTTTCCATCATTTTCATGACCCAAACAAACAGAAGAGCCAAAACATTTATAAAATTGGGTGTTAGGAAGTAGCAAGCTGAATTTGTTGAGAGAGAGAGTATAGGTAGATGACAGGCTAAAAACAATTGTATGGATTCATATAAAGGAAGAACCCAAAATCCAGAGGAAACTTACATAGTTTTTTTAAAAAAATCAAATTATGGGGAATGACATTGACTAGTTGGTATCTTGTGAGATATACCTTGTTCCTTCTGATCTATATCGATGTCTAATATTGGCATCTGACTCATTGTCAGGTTGGCTATATGGTGAAAGCATTCTTTTAAAATATTGTTAGTTTTTAAAATTAAAATAGATCACCTTATATATTAAGTAGTAAAAATAAGAGCCACACAAGATAGTTTCATTTTAATCTTATATATTAATTTCTTGATTAGAAATTAAGCTTTTCTACCTATCCATTTTGATGCTAAAACCTTTGTTCTTATATATAAGAAACAAAGAATCTAAAGCACTGATATTACTTATAGAAAAACAACATAGTACATTCATGGTATACATGTCTCACCTTCACCAAAATGTCCAGCTTCATGTTTTCAGGTAACAAATGAACACTGTGATCCACTTCTTTACCTGATTCCCCTTAGAGCGAAACTTAGGCTAACTGCACATTAAGGAAATGATAGGAGGATTTCAGATCATCATCGTGATTACTCTTGCTAGACCTTTAATTAAGGTATGAACTCACATTTAGATCTAACTACTCATTAATGAGGGATGAAGAAAATATCACTTCACCAAATTAGGCATTTCATCATGTGGCCTGCAAAATAAGGTGATCTTGAGTTCCATAACTTGGAGTTTTCCAGGATTGAAAATATCAAGTAGGTCCGCATCACGAACTGTAGGACGTGTATGCCTTGGCTGCGATACTTCAGCCTTGGCAGCTGGAAATACCATCATTGCACAACATCAAGAAGGGGATCCTGCAGCAAAGACTGGGGTTACCTTTCCACCCAAGCACACTGATTTGTGTGACCTAAAACCAGTGGCCAGGGGGTTGAGCTCAAAGCAGGAGATTAAGTGAAAGTTGACAATCTTCAGGCTTTAAAATAAAACCTCTCCAACAAGAGCTTTATGAATGCTCTTCCAGAGACTCCCTAGATTGTTGAGAGGATGACACTGCAAAACCAAACCCAACAAAAACAGCAGGAGATGTATAGACCACAGCCCTCCACTGCCTCCACACAACTCTCAAGAACCTCCAACATGATTACCAGAAGAACTGGTCTACAAAAGTAGGCTGCTTCCCTAGAAGGGCAGGTTCTCTAATGTCCACCTCAGTCATGTCCGGGAGGGCTAATGGCCAAGGAAGAAGCTTCGACCAAAGGCAGAGGGCAGAAAACATGAACTGTAATTGGCAAGAGAACTCAGTCCAAAGCGTAGAGGGAGTGGCTAAGAAAGGAACTTATTTGGTTTATCCTGCTTAGTGGGTCAGCCAAAGATCACTGTCTTCTCCACAGTCTTTTATTTATTTATTTTTAAGTAGCCAGAACCTGCAAGCCTAATCCAGGTATGCAGAACACTTCATATCACTCATGGACTGGGCTTTTAAAAATACATAAAATAATTGTTTATGTTAATAGGGGTATTTCTTTTGAAGCAGGGGGAATGTGATCATATAGAGTGAGAAGAATTAATGTGGGCAATCTAGCAGAGATTACTAGTTGTCACTCAATAAACAATTTACCCACTTCACTATGATCAGAAACTCCATGTTATTTCAGGTTGCAGTAAAGGGTGACAAGAATTTAATATAAGCTTATTGATTTAACTTAATTTGTAGATACTATTTGACCTAGAAATATCACTGATAATTTGTTTCTCACTGAGAAGCAAAACTGTAAACAGCTTAAATGATCACAAATACTTGCTAATAGTATTTCCTTACATATCTCTTTATTTCTTTAAGATCCATCATGATGGTCCCCATTTCATTCCTGGTTTTGGTAGTTGAATCTTCCCTTTTTGTTGTCTTTGTCAGTTTAGCTAATGTTTTGTCAATTTTGTTATCTTTTAAAAGGCCCAACTTTTGTTTTCTTTGATTTTTTTTTCTATTCTCTATTTCATTAATTTCTGTTCTAATTTTCCTTCCCTGCGCCTCCTCTCTTCCTCTTCCTCTTTCTCCATCTCCATCCCCCTCTCCTTCTTCTTACCCTTTTCCTAATTATTCATCTTCCAACTCATTTAAAAGGTGGAAAAACAGTCATAGCTCTTGGGTGGCATGCAAGCAGGCTGCAGGCTGGAGGCGGCCCACAGGCCATAGTGTGCAGATACTTTTCACATCCCTTAGCGCCACAGTTCCAGCGTCCTTCATCCACTTCCAATATTTCCTAGGTTTTATTGCAGGTAACCACCTTTGGTACCAGTTGTTGATTTGACCAAGATGCTCAGTTGCATGCAATAAAAACCAAATATGACTGCGCAGAAAAAGGTTTATTAAAACATTACAGCATAACCTCAATTCTCTAGGATGAATTGAGAAGGAATTAATTAAAAACACACATACCAGAGGATAGTGGAAAAGCCCAGGTCAATTTAATAAGAATAAAGTTAAAGAATTTCATTTCAGCTAATGATATCACAGGCTTGAAATCTCCTTAAAGAACTGGTTGATGCCCCAAATTAACTGGTCATTAGTGGCATCAATCCTCGGCTGGCTTTAATCATAATTCACACTTTCAGTTCCTAGAGCAGTAATGACTCTCCAAGGCACATCAATTACTTCAAAATTTCCTTCTTCAGGTAGACACTGTGAAAACCACTTAGTCCATTTTCTTGCTACAGTCAAGAGAGTAAACCAGGGAGTGTTCTGAAATCCGGAATTGTAATTCAGTGCCTAGCAACCACCCAGGGATTTTTGTATCAGCTAAATTATCTTAATTAAATTTAATGCACACAATTCATTTTTTATATATTGAGATATTACACTATGGCCAGAGGGAGAGAAATGCAGGGGAAACTCACTGCTCAGATCATAGGGAAAAAAAGAAATGACTAGTCCATCTTAATTTCCAAATGTCACAACATATGAGAAGGAAAGGAATAGATGTATCGTGAATGCTTGGGGCAATTCAGATAGGTTAAGTAGAAGGTAGAGGGGCTCTCATCACATATTTTCATCACAGAGTTTAATATAAATTTCACAGATTTGAGCCTTTTTCCTGCTTATTTATAATCAGCAAATATCTATGCTTATGTCTAGAATTGTTCCTTCTACAGTCTTCTTCCTGGTCTAAAAAATCACCTTTTAGGCTTAAATACTAGAAGACTTCCTCTACTTTATTCTCCACATCCCATGAATTGCTTATTTCTGGAAAATTCACTGCAGTGATGGGTTTCATTTTAGACCACGTTCTAGCTGTCAATAACTATAAAGGATCTGAGAATTTACCTTACTTGCAAGCTAACAAATTAGCTTGCAATAGCTTAGTGAGGATGGCAAAAGACTTGGGACTCCTTCTTAGAGATAATAGACTATATTACAGACAGCAAAGTAATAGCTAAATTATTAGTGCAGTCACCTCAGATCCCGGGGCACCAGTTACTCCCCAGGTGATGCAGGTGGCCCTGGGTGGAAGCCTGCATGCCCAGGGCATTGCACTTGAGGACAGGGACCTCTGATCCTCGCTAGCAATCTGTAATATAAGCAAACCTGCAGTGTGTCTTGAGGGAAAGGCTATCTCATCCCTCCATTCTGCTCCTGAAAACACAGACTTGGGAAATGGCCAGGTCCTTGCCTTCTTGGCATGCTCCGCCAGACTCGCAGGAGTGCAGGAGACCCATGGAGGGGCGTGTCTACCAACAGCAGCTTCCATGATGCCACCCAGGAACCAGCCTTGGAATACCACATGGGCCATTTTTTAATTTTTAAAAAATTTTTCCAGGATGTGCAGCTCCTGTGTATCCTGCAAAGTAGTGCCATATCCATTATCCTAAAGCTTTTTTATGGTTTTGTCACTTTTCTGTCCAATATGCTTCAATACTACATGTTTACTATAGCAAACAAATGTATGTGTGTATATGTATGGATAAATATATAAATTTGAATATAAGTCTAGCATACAATGTTATCTTCCTCCTTAAATTACAACGCCCGTGGCACCACGTAAATTCCATAAGTTCTGGCAAATTTCATGAATATAGGAAACAGTTTAGGTAATATCTGATGTGTTAAGGAGAAGGACCTCAATTTTGGGACATTGAATATAGGAAATTCATATTTTACTATTTTCAAGCCTTACATATAAATTATAATATTTACAATTTTCAAAATTTAAGAGAAACATCCAAAGTTTACGTTGTCCTCATATGGCCAATACAATTCAAGATACATACTTAAACTAAAATTTCACATTTTGCTTATTAACATGAAGTTTTTAGAACTCTAATATTCTTTATCAAGAATTATTATTTGAACATCTAGTTTATAGATTTGTGTCACTAGAATACAATTTATAAAATGAAAGGCCAAAATAATTCTATCTCTGTCTGTCCCACACTTTCCTTTTCTTTCCACCCCTATATCCCCAACATTCCCGCTCCCATGTTTTCTTATAGTTGTGTTTATTTATTTATTTAAGGGTTACCTCCTTGTTTTGGAGGTCATATCAAGGACAAAAAATAAAATTGATTATATTCTGACCTAGGAAGATTGGTCTGCCTGCATTTTCTACCTGTTTGCATAGTTTTTGTTTTCTTTCTGTGTTTGTTTGTTTGTTTGGTTTGGTTTGGTTTGGTTTTTAAATAGTTTAGTCTTATGGAATAGATGGATATTATGAAGGGCAGTTTTGATTTATTGTTCTGCCATTAAGTTCTGTTCAGATTTCTGGAAACTCTAAATACATTCTGAGCATCTAGTGACTTGAGATACTATACTAGAAAATCAGGAAATTTGACATTTGTCTAAAATGTTCTAAACTCACAGAGAGTAAGTTGTCTAGCCTTATACTCCATTCATTTAATTGATTCTCTCCAGGTTGCTATTTGTGTGTGCACATGATATGTTCATTTATTCCACATGAAAGAGTGCTATTCTTTTCAAAGAATGACTAAGCTATGTTAAAATCTCTCTAGACTTTTAATATACCCCAGGCTGTTTGGAATTTGACCGAGTTCTTGCATCATTGATAACTTGCCACATTCTTAGCTTTAGTAATATTCCATATCCACTTCTGAATTTGTTTTGAGTAACATCTTATATAACTTTTCAATGGTGTTAAATAGCACCTTAAACTTTAGAAGTGTTAGTTAACCTCACGGAGGGGGTAAACCTCCCTCCTCTGAGCTCTTCCCTCTTCTCCCCCCAATCTTCTCACCTAAATGGGGAGCTTCACCCCCTCAGCTCTGGGGAGAATCAGCCTGTGTGTGGTATGTAAAGCCTAGGGGTGCCTTCCACAGAGAGACGATTAGGCAGCATGGGTTTGCCTCGAGGTCACAGAGAGACAGGAGAATCCTTGTTGCTGGTTATTATCTGAAGAGTTTCACACTCTCTCCTCGTATTTATAGAATAACAGCATTTCATAAATGTTGAATCCTATTCTCTACCTATAAGCTAGACAGCAATATTTTTCTATAAAAACAAGACATTACAGAACCCTCATAAAACTATTTATTTAAAATGTATTTTCTGTATTTCTCAAGTAATATAGGGAAATGAAGATTTGTTATCTGCTCCAAAGCAGACTATAAGGCTTCTGGGGTCCACTGTCATATGGAGACCCCACCAGCAACCCGCCTGCACAGCACAGCCGAGCAGCTCCTGGAGTGTGGGGGAGGGGTGGTAATCCCTCAGGTGCCACCAACGAGGAAGCACCGCGTACATGGGGGACTCAACATGCTTGAAAATAAATGACTTTCTTATATTATTAATGAACAGAATGTTCGTTATTTTATTTGGTAACTAATTTTTGCTGTTAAAATCATATTTCTTATTGTATTAATAAAATACAATCATAGTAAACTTTTACCGAATCAAAATGTTGCACTCTACTAAGCTTTCAACGTAGTCCATCTTCTTTAATGCGCGCTGCAATCCTGTGAACTTGACATTTGGATTGGCTCCATTTCTGAAGCAGTAATTCCATTCCCACACAACCTGCAGCCCCTTAGGACTTCATGGCATTCACCGCCCATTGACTCCCCATACCTTTGACCTGTACAGTCCCAGATTTTACGGGCCACCTCGCTGCCCAGATGGACACTGCATTTTGAAGCCTCCTTTGCAGTTAGATCTGACCGTATGACGAATTTTGCCCATTGGGCTATGAACAGAAATTTTTTGTGTGGACTTGATCTTTCTACTTCCTGTAGAGTGTGGACTGCCTACAACTAGAGCAGCCACCTTAAAAGAAGAAATGGGAGTCAAGCACACAGAGTGACACAGTCCACCACGACCTGGGAAGCTGCGGGTCCTTAGGAAGCAACACACCAGCTGGTACACTGATGGAAGAAAAATCTCTTATATTGAGCCACTGTATTTTGAGTTCATTTTGTTACAACAACCGATTTTATACCATAATTAATAACCTGTCCAATCTCATAATTACCTTGGGCTGTTATTGTCATATTTTATAATTACCTTAATCACAATCAGTATCATCTTTCTCACCTGCTGAGTGCTGACAGACTGAACAATTCATTGTCGGTAACTGGTACTTTCCATATGTGTAAAAAAGTTAAACAAGTACCATCCACACAAGTTTCTTGTCCCTGTCCCGTTTCTTCTCCTTGACTTTTTCTCCCTGTTAGTCACAATCAATCCCAAGTTATAAAGACCCTAGTTGATTTTCTTTTGAAATAGTTGACTTATTATTAGTGATATCACTCTACACATTCCTCTGAAATCATGCACTTGTATCCAATTTTCAGTAAACATTCTGAAAAGTTTTAGCTTTTCACTTAAATATGCCTGCTAGCTTTTGCCTTGATTAAAACGTGACATCCCTTTAATAGCATATTGCTCATTAAAAATCTCCTGAAATAAAGGTATTTGTCCAATTAATAAAAATAATGGGATTCTCTCTTCCCATGCAGAAGCCACATCCAGATATCCAGGACAGCTGAGAAGAATCCTGGACATCTGATTTGATTTCAGTCACAATTATGTCAATGGCAAGAAATGTATATACTGGGTTATCATGTGGATTCCTGGGGCTAGTGATGCAAATTCCTGCTTGATTCCAAATCCTCATTAACCAGGCCCAGCTCTTTTCATTTAAAATGTAATAATAAAATGATGTTTAACCTAAATTTATAAGCTTGCTAAAATAAGCAGATGTTAATCTCAAGGCCATTTGGAAACATATGCAAACTTCCAGAGGCAGGCTCAGACCTTCCTTACCATTTTACCCCTAGAACATACATAAGCCTAGCCCATAGAGTTAAAAATCTTCTTAAAAATCGATTTGAATGCCCTCACTTTCCTGACCTGGCCTAATCTTGAATTATAACAGTATATCACCATCCCTCCATTTGTAATTCACCATCTTCTATAGGTTCTGGGAAGTATAAGTGTAGGTTGACTTACAAATAAATGGATGGTAGCACACTAGAAGTATAAATCAAGTGACTAGAAATAAGAGAAAATAAAAGAACAAAGGCTATATAGTTACATTGGTAAAGATGCTCACTTACTGTGATGATGCGATATCAAATGTAAGGCAAAGGAGAGTATTTTCCTAAACAATTATTGTCAGAAACATAGAAGTTGTAGAAGTTCAGAGATAAAAATGAGAGTACGATGGATTTCAAGAAAGCACACATCTGATGAAGAGCTGGCTTTCTGACGACTTCATCGCCCCTGTTTTCCATTGTGTTGCCTACCCTGCTCAAAGTCCTTCTAATATTCAGTAGCATGAATATTCACCTTTATCCTAGCATAACACGTGTTTTATTCTGTGTGGTAGGATCCCTGCTAGCATTAGACTTTCTCTTGATTTCTTTGCAACCCCCTCTCCTTGTGTCTCCCTGATGTAAAACACCAAGAAGTAGATTCAAACTGGGGAACTGAAACACTCCAAGTGAGGAAGCATTCCTTGGTCCTTTCCCCTTCGGGTCTTTTAGGAATGAGACTGTACCCATAGCCTCGGTGCTTTTGAAGGCCCTTGTCCTTAATTCACAATTCTAGAGGTCGGGCTCCTTTACGTCCATCCTCACGTTAAATAAGGATATGAGGAGTAGCGATGATAATTTTCCCAAGCTCACACTGTTGATAAAAAGGATCTTACCTCCAAAATAAGACTGGAAATATCACTTTGTTTCTTCTTCACACCCATTTTTCCAATCTCTGCTATAAAATCCACCCCACTTAAATTATCAGGAAGAAAAGGTAGCTAAGAAACTGGCAGAGGATTAAATAGTGGCTACCCTCCAAAATTCAAATCCATTGACCCAGAGAAACTTGAACAAACAGTTCCTATTTATATAAGTCTTGCAATTTTTGTGTATTTTTTATTTTTTTTCTTTAGTTTTAATATTTGGAAACTTTATTAGGGCATTAGTCAGCATGTAATCTTCTGTGGTTGATTTTTGTGAAACACTATATGGCTTCAATTTGTGGTTTGAAATCTTATTTTATTTCTGGATGATTACCTTTGATTTTCTTTTTCTAGCTCTAAATATTTGGTTCTTTACTTTGATGTTTAATCACTTATTACTATGTTCAACATTTGTCCACTTTCATTTTATTTACCTCACTTCCACATTTTTACCTCTATCCCTGATAGTCTGTATATGTGTCCATATCCTAATTTTGCTGTTGTGTGATTCACTTTTCAGAAAGTTTCTTGTATTG
Source organism: Tolypeutes matacus (assembly GCA_026826555.1). Lineage (NCBI taxonomy): Eukaryota > Metazoa > Chordata > Mammalia > Cingulata > Chlamyphoridae > Tolypeutes > Tolypeutes matacus. Next base: position 8,113,564 of record JAKSZT010054215.1, on the reverse strand, counting down.
AAATGTAAACTAGATACATAAAGTCGCATAAATTTTGAGTGTATATCTCAGTGGATTTTTCCTGGTAAAAACATCCACAACATCATCAGACAGATCAAAAAACAGCTTTTCCAACATCCCAGAAGCCACTGCAGTCTCCCCCTAGGGCTTATCATTGCAAAGATAACCATTATTCTGACTTCTACCTACATAACGTAATTTTACCTATATGTAAGCGTCATTTAAATGAATCTGAACACACACACATACATGTATAGTGGGTGTATGTGTGTGTATTTCTAGCTTCTTTCTTTCAATATTGTGTTTGCATTGTTCAGTCATCCTGATGCATGTAATAACAGTTCATTAATTTCATGGCTGTAATGCATTCTTTTGTATGGAAAAAAATCACAATTTATTTTTCCATTCTACTGTTCCTAGAGATATAGGCTGTTCCTAATTTTTGCTAAATTTGAATACTCCTGATATGCACATGCTTGAACAATCTTTTGGTACATGTAAGTATACCTTTCTATTGGGTATCTACCTAAAAGAGTACTAGATAATGGTTAACTTGCACATTTAAGGTTAGTAGATGCAATACAATTATTTTTAAAGTGGCCATGTAATTTACACTCCACAAGGGTATTGGAGAGGGCCAGTTGCCAAAAATTGATATCAACTGATTTTTATAATTTTAGCCATGGTTGGAACATAGTGGCATCACATTGTGGATTTAAGGACCAGGATTTTAGGGCAATGTCCCATATACTCATTTGCCACTTGAATATTGAATACCCTCTGTCTTCCTTGACGTGGTTATCCAAGCCCTCTTTACTTATGTATTTATGTTTTTATGATGATTGGTAGGAGTACTTTATGTTTGGTATGAAGATACTATTTTTAATATCTGTGTTAAGATTATATTTTCACACCCTGTTGTTTGACTTTTCACTCATTGATGTAGTTAAATAAAGAGTTATTCATTTTAAAGATGTCCAAGATGTTAATATTTTCCTTTATGCTCAGTGTTCTTTTTGTCCTATTTAGACCGTCTTTGTCTACAACAAAATCATAAAGCATTCATTAACAAGTGTTAATATTTTATCAGTTATGATAACAACCTACATAAAATACAATTTTGTAGAGGATAAAGATTAATTTTTATTCATATAAGTATTAAATAGAAACAGCACCATTAATTGAACATACTGTTCTTTACCCTGCAGGGGCGCTTTGTCATGACTGTCACACTGTATATGCGCAGGTGTGTTTCTGCACCTGTCTGGAAAATGGATGCGTAATTCCCGTAATGCTATGGTTACTCTTGATAGCTGCTATTGTAAATCGTCAAACTATGTTTATCTCCTTCAATAGTTTCCTGTATGTATTTGGCCTTTTACATTTTGTCATCCACGTTTGAACAGGCTTTGTGCTTTATGCAAAAGCGAAAAAAAAAAAAATGGCTGGGAATTTAACGTTGTTCAGGTAGGAAAGGGAGACTGCTCTGGGCAGAGTAGGCGCGGTGGAACGTTACCATCAGATCGTCCCTAAACGCAGAGGAGAGGCACCTGCCCAGGGCCTGGTGCAGGAGGAGGCCCGCGCTCACCTGGCCACCGCGCGCCTCGCTGACCCCTCCCCTGGACAGTTCCCACTAAATTGTAGTTTTCAATCCCTCTTTTTCATAAGGAAGAACCAGTGAGGTCGCTGGTTTACATGGGGGGGGGGCGGCCTTCACAAACAGCACCCCCAGCCCCGGCAGGCAGGGCTGGCGCCACCCGTCTTGGGTGTGTGCCTTCGCTTTACATTCAATCCCCTTGCTAGTGTCTGGCGGTCTTTGAATTCTTTCTTGTGACTGTCAAGAAGCCTCCTACCCTAGCTTGAGGTCTCTCTCCAAGACCTCCCAGGGCTCCACAGAACACCATTATTAGAGTTTTCTACTTATTACACATGTAGAATCTCATTTTATAAAGTTCAAAATGAACCAAACCAATCTTTGTCACTAGATATTAAGATAGTGGCTATCTTTGAGAAGTAAGGGATGGATGCCAGGAATTCCCTGGGTGCTGATATGAGTGCTGATGGCAAAGGCGTGCACAGTTGGTAAAAACTGATTACAAGTAGTATATTTTTCTAAATGTGTGTCATACTTAACACAAAATGTGAAAATTGGATATTGTGAGTAAATTTGATTGTGAGTAATAAGTAAAAATCAGAAACGAGTTACCTTTCCATTCCATTAAATGTTTTTCTTAATGAATGCCTAAAAATAATAGATTTTTCTAGTATGCCTCACTGAGAAACAATTTGAAATAGCACATGGTAAGAAAAACACTATGTTAAATAGGAGATTCTTTGCATTTACACAAACTTTAATGGAATTCTGTGACCACATATTTCTATTACTCTCCAGCCCATTCCCACATAATCTAATTTGTTGATTTAACCAACAAATCTTTTACTGTAGTAAGAACAACCTTAATAATGTCTTCAACTGAATGAAACAATTCTTTTAGGAGAAATAGCAGAGTTGAAATGTGCCAGAAAGATTACTTCCCAATCATGATTCTTAAGAACATAGCAAATCCTAACTTTTAAACTGCTTTTCAACTGCTGAAATAAAGAGCTATAGCTCTGAAGATAGCTAGCACATTTCTCAAGTTGCTAATAAAACTATTGTTGTAGAGCAGCATTTAAGTATATTTTATATGTATTATCATCACTCTCAATATGAATAATTTATAGATAAAATTTTTATTAGTGGGTTATGTGTTTTGGTCCTTGATTCTCCCGAGGAATAAAACGTTATGTAAGTTCACTCATTAGCGTTTCCCTTCTCTGTATCCTGAGGCTCTTTCAAAGTCAGTTCACTGGGTCCTTTAGCTAATCCACTGGATTGTGTATAAACTTATACAAGTAGGCATTTATGTTTAAAAAAGCCAAAAAGGAGTGCCTCCAGCAATGAGACATGTTTATAAAGAAAGACTGAAAGAATTGACAAGGACTTATTTTATTCTGTTTTTACTGGTAGGGACTTCATTTTATGAGCCAAGGTTTGGTTCCTCTAACAAAAAAAAATATGATATGTTTTATTTCATTAAAATTGTTTTCTCCAAGTATGCCTTTAACATAGCTAAAGAATACAATGATACATTAAGTTTGAGACCTGGTAAAAGTCAAAGTAATATAGAAAGGTGTTGTAGCATAAGGGAAAACTTGGCTGGTCTTTGTCCCCAGTTTCTGGGGAAGGAACCTCTGAATCCTTGGAATTTCCTATGATAGGAAGGTCTCGTGTATTTCATGGTAAGCCTGGACCTCATCTGATAGCTCTTATGCTAAAGAGATACCAGGTAGGACCAGCCACACCTGCAGCCCACAGCCAAAAGGCTAACCTTGTGCCTGGGTTTGGGGTTTTGGGGCCATGTCTGTTAATCAGGCCTCCCAACCTCCCAACCCCCAGGTGAGGATGGGGTCTCCACATTGTTCATCCACATGGACGTTGATTCCATCAGTCTTGGCTATGCATATAAAGTTGGTACTAGAAGCCCCGATGAGCTTCCGTGAGTGAGAAGCTATGTCACTGCTGAGCCTGGAGGGTGATGCCTTCAGACTCCAGGTGGAGAGGACACTGAAGCTGGCTTTGAGACCCTCCCAGACTTCCCCCCATGCATCTCCTCTTTTGGCTTCTTCTTATTTGTAGCCTTTTATTATAATAAAACTATAATCATATGTATAGTGCTTTTAAAGTTCTGTGTGTTGTGCTAGCAAAATCTCTAATCTGAGGGGGTGGTGGAAACCCGTGAATTTGTAGCCAGTTGGTCAGAAGTGCGGGTGAACTGGGCCCCTGAACTTGTGACTAGCTCTGCAGGGCAATCTTGTAGAACACTGCCTTTAGCCTGTGGAGGCTGGCCTAACCCGGGTCATTAGCATCAGAATTGAGTGGATTTATTGGCTGCAGTATTTGAGGTTAGTGGGCAAAGCTGTCCTGGAGGCTGGTAGAAGTTTCTGCAAACCTTAAAGTTGTCATTGAGGATTAAAACATATTTGTGGGTCTTATTCCTCTTACTGGAGTCCTTTATAACAAGGACCAAAACACATAACCCACTAATAAAAATTTTATCTATAAATTATTCATATTGAGAGTGATGATAATACATATAAATTATACTTAAATGCTGCTCTACAACAATAGTTTTATTAGCAACTTGAGAAATGTGCTAGCTATCTTCAGAGCTATAGCTCTTTATTTCAGCAGTTGAAAAGCAGTTTAAAAGTTAGGATTTGCTATGTTCTTAAGAATCATGATTATAACAAATGAATACAGAGAAAGGAGGATGCAGAGTCAGAGAGAAACCCCAAAAGCTGAGAGAGAAAGCCCTGGAAGCCATGCTGAAATCAACAGAACATGGAAGAGAGAAAGCCACAGCAGCAGAGAGAAAGCTGGAGGAAACCAGAAGCTGAAAGCAACAAGATGTGGAGGAGAAGGTAGAGACAGCACACAGCCATTGTGCTCCCATGGGACAGGGGTCAGGGTCACCAGGAGCCATGCCTTCAAGAAAGAGATTCACCTGCTGCCTTGATTTGGACACTTTTCTCAGCCTTGGAACTGTAAGCTTTAAAGTTAATTCATCTCCATCACAAAAGCCAACCCATTTCTGGTATATTGCCTTGGTAGCCTTTAGCAAACTAAAACACTAGCAAGTTGTTTGTTTGTTTGTTTGTTTGTTTTTGAATCAACAAGCTGATTACAAAATGCATATGGAAAGGCAAAGGAACTAAAATAGCCAAACATTTCTGACAAAAGAGAAAATTGGATTACTTTATATTTTGACTTGTTATAAAAGCTACCATACTAAAGAGACTGTTATTGACAAAAAAATATTCATCAATCAGGAGAAGAGAAAAACCAGTTATAGATCTCCATCATAATAGTCAACTGATTTTTGACAAGGATACAAAAGAAATTCAATGCAGAAAATAGTCTTTTCAACAAATGGTGTTGGAACAATTGGAAGTCCACATGAAAAAACCTCAAAGCCCATCTCTGTTCCTAAAGATAATTTAACTCAAAAGTAATCATACATATAAATATAAAATTCAATTATAAAATATCCAAATGAAAAACACAGGAACACATCTTCGTGGTCTTGGATTTGTCTATGATATTTTAAATACGACATCGAAGGACGATACATAAAATAATTGTTAATTGTACTTTACCAAAACTAACAACTTCTGCTCTGTGACACTTCACAAAATCAAAAGCAACATAAGAAGAGAAAATATTTGGAAAACACATATCTGATAAAGGAATAGTATCCAGAATATATATAAGTGCCCTAATACTTCATAAGGAAAAAAGAAAAACAATAAAAATGGACAAGAATTCCTTGCAGGCAGTTCACTAAAGAAAATATGCTGAGGTCATATGAGCACATTTAAGCTGCAGGGAAATGAAAATTAAAACCACAATGAAATGTCACTAGATACCTATTAGAATGGCTAAAAATAAACCTGATAATACCAAGAGTTAAAAAGATTTTAAAGCAACTACAACTCTCATACATTGTAGGTAGGAATAGGAATGTAAAATGCTGTAGCCATGTTGGAACACAATTTGGCAGTTTCTTTCAAAGTTACATATGCATTTATAAATGACCCAGCAATATCACTTCTCGATATTTACCCAAATGTACACAAAACATAGGATTCCAAAAAACGTTTATGCAAGCATTTATAACAACTTTTTAATTGTGAAAAAATGGCACATGACCCAGATAACCTTCAACAGATGAATGGGTAAACAAACTGGTGCATCCATACAATGAAACACTGCACAGCAATATGAAGCCAACTAAATGGAAGGATCTTAAGTGCATTTTGCTAATTGAATGAAGCCAGACCCAAAAGGAAACATATGATATAATTCCATTATATATACCATTCTGAAAAAGGCAAACTATAGGGACATAAAGCAGATCGATGGTGGAAGTGACTGGTGTGGAAGATGGAGTTGACCAGAAAGGGAAATTTAGGGTGATGAAAGGGTTTGTATGGTCCTATGGTGATAGATACATGATTCCGTGCCTTTATTAAAACCCATAGAACTCTCTACTACAAAGAATGAATTATATTGCATGCAGATTTTAAAAAAATCACCCGGAAAAAAAAAGTACTCCATTTTTAAAGGAGCTTCTTTGAAATTTAGTGTGATTATTTCTATGTTTAGGAATTCTTTGTGAAAATATTTAATTTTTCTACATCTGAAAATGAAATATCTCCAAATTTTCTTCCTTTTAAGTCAAAGAAATTAGTTCAAGACGACAATTTCTAGCCTTAAAATAATCTGTATTTTGGATTATTAAAATATAACCACAAGCAATGTCACAGATCTATCATTTGGGGCATAATTTGCAGGCTTAATCCTGAACTGAATAGATGGCTAATATTTCCAAAGAAATGAATGTTTTACCTGCCTTTTGCTAACCAGTGATTCTGAGTTTCCTTAAATTGTTCAAGACTATAGGATTGTTAAGCAAAATGAGCATGGATTAGGTTTTCAAATTTCCTCTCAAATGTTATTTTTCATATATTTTACCACTGTTGATTACCTCATGTTCTACATTTTCTTGGCTTTCCTATTCTGCAGTTTGCCGTATTCTTGATGTAATGACTAAATATCTGCTGAGAGACATCCTGGATGTCTCATGGCACTGTAAACTCAATCTGTCCAAGATTGCAATTTTATCTTCTTTCTCAAACATGTTCTTATTTCTCTTATATTGCTATACCACCATCCACCATCTATTCCATAAACTCTATCTTCTCCTAGTTCCTTAACCCGTATTCCATCTATGAGAAGTCTAAATTTCTTCTCATATAAATGCTTTCCTTTCCATCTCCACTAATGCTATGTAACCAGACTCCTGTCTTATCTTATCTAAGTTGTTGCAATGTTCACTGAAGTATTCTCTTCTCTCCAGAGTTACTAAAATTGCAATAGAAATGTTTCCCTTTACTATTTAAAAAATCAAGCCATATCTTCTAAGACATAATTCTTGATGCCCTTAACTTGTCTTCCCCCGTGCCCACGTGTGACCTCTGTCTGTCTCAGCAGTCTCATCTCTGGTTATCCAACCACCTTCCTCCCTTAAAGTCTCCAACTTTACATCTCAGTGGTACCGAACTACTTGTTGGAAATCTGGCTTGATTCACTTGCTTGGATGTCTCATGATACTGTAAATTCAATCTGTTCAAGACTGCACTTTTACTTCAAGCCTTATGATTAGGCCAACCTTTACTCTTTGTTGTGCTCACTCCTGCCTTTTCCTTCAAGGCTCAGTAAAGACCTCATCTCATTTTGGAAAATATCCCTAAACTCTTATTTCCCACTTTGGGTTATTCTTCCATATTCTTCATATTATCTCCAAGCTCTGCTATGCATAGACACTTTATCTTATTTAATTATTTTCTTGTTAGATAATAGTAAAATTATTTAATATTTTGCCTTCTTTAGTATTTGCTTTATCTGGAATATCACTGCCCTGCTTTCTGCTCAAATGATCCTTTCTCAGGATGAAATTCCTCTTCTCCACTTCTCTTACATCACCCTCTTTGTATCTTCATAGCGATCCTTATAACCTAAACGTATCTCTTTTGTCCATTTGCTTATTAATTATCTTTCTGACATCATTATATGTACATATTTATATACATAAACTGAAGTCAGGAGCCTTATATGGCTTGATAAACAATCTATTGCCAGGATCCAGAATAATGCCTTACACACAGTAGGCATTTGACAAACACTGGATAGGGGAGAGGGGGAGGGAGGGAGGGAGGAAGGGAGGGAGGGAGAAAAGACTGGGGTCTTTACTCTGTCTTTATCATCATAGTTTGTTTTCCAGCTCGCACCATGAGTGGCTAATGGTAGATTCCAAAGGATTGTTTTTCATCTAATGTTTATAGTATATAAAAATGTTATATTTTCCTGCTTTTTAAAAGAAAATTTCACTGGGTGATCTAGCAGTTTCATTTTCCCTCTCATAACTATTGGGGGGGGGGGGAAATGATTGACATAAAGGTTAGCTAAAGGATTCAATATTTCACCCCCTTGAATCTTTGCTCACCTATTTTCAACTTGGCTTATTTCAAATGACTGGGAGGTATAGGGGAATATACTAAACAGTGGAAATTGTGGAGCTGTATGTGTTTTCCATCCTCTCCCTGATGCTCCTGTTTTATATCCCATCTCTGCACAAAATGATTTAAGATGATGTTTTCTTTATTTGAAGAAAATAATAGAAATGATTAGCTCTCATATAGATTTGCTAATGGGTGACATCGAATCACTTCCTTAATTAACAAAACTGTGTTTTACACCCTAATCTTATCTTGGTATATACAATCATTTAGCTGCACTCACTTTCCTCAGCTTTTTGGTAATCTATCTTGAGAGATTTACATTTACTTATCATTATGTTAGTTAACAGGATTTAAGAAATGCCATGAAAGTCATAATATTTTCTAATAAATAAACTCTATGTGGACCTCTGGGATGTGTTATTTTGGTCTTCATAAATTAGGCCCCTTGAAAGATAATATTTCAGCCCGAAATGGATATTTTTCTGTCAGTGAAATAAAAAAAAAAAAAAAAAGATGAGTGCACCTAATGGCAGGTTTATTATAAATGTTCTAATATCTGTCAGCTCTGAGGAATGAGGTAGCAGAAGTCTGTTTTAAACCCACAACTCTCTTGAGTCTAAAAGTATTCAATAACTTGCTCAGCTTGAACAATTTATTATTGTGGATCCTACTCCATAAAATGACAAGATTAAATAATATGGTCAATATTGCAGTGTTGGCTTTTGTCATGAATATATTTAATTTAATAAAAACATTGAATGGCCCAATTTATCATATAGTTACCATTTTAGACACTGTATTTGTTGACCATCTCTTTTATTCCTGGCAATAGGAACAATAATTAATTCATGACTATGATGTTTCATCCACAATAAATGCCCCTAGAGCTCTGATAGGTTAAAAACTGGTCAAAAATGTATCTGTTAATAACACTTATCTTTGTTCTTAAGAACATTACATGTGATAATATAGGGATTCTTTAATAGGAAGTGTCTCTAGAACAATTTTGTTATTTATTCTTCAGTAAGGCTTACCAGTTGTTATAGGTTTACACTGCATTTTGATGGTCTATTACATGTACAACAATGTGTCCCAGGGAAAAATTCCTTCCAAATTTTAAGTTATAATTCACATTACAGAATTCTATAGGCTTAGAATTAAAACTATGCTTTTTTCAAAGAAAAGAAAATAAGCTTTCTCTTTTAAATTTAGGGTCTATCTTTTACTTTGGAGTTATCTGCATATTGAGAAAATAGAAATGGACTTTCTAGATAGATCTTTTATTATTTAATTCAGTGTGCAACTTTTTCTGATTTTTTTCCCTTGCATTCCAGGTACTGTTTAATTAATGTTCTTGTAACAGACTTCTCTCTAACTTTCCAAATTATTCTAAGTTATTTATATAGAAATAACTACTTATTTTGAGATAATAGCTGACCTGTCAATTATTCAGTTAAGAAAAAAATATAGTTTAAACTTTAACAAATTTATTTTCTCTGCAATTTTAAGCACTGCCAAATATTTTACATATTATAATATCCATAATTGCCATTGCACAAATGTCTTTACAGAAGTAGACTTCAAATAAGAGTTGATAGCCAGTATTTAATTCAGATAAAAATGCAAAATAAATGAAGTTTAAGAGCTAAATTTGGTCATTCCAGATGTGTGTTACAGAACTATTTAATTACAGTAAAGGAGGTTAGAGTTTTGCATATCTGTGTGAATATTTTTAATATTTCATCTTTCAGAGTTTTTATTTCACTTGTCCATGAACAATAAATCAGACCTTTTATGTTATTTTTGTTGTTTTAAATAAAAGTTCTTCAAGCTTGATTTTCTAAAATAAAGACTCAGGACCTAAACTCCAAGATTTGTAAGACAGACCCAAGATGATTCTCATGGAAGTGGTTTGCAGATACTATGTGACACAGGGTTGTATTTATGCTTTCATCACATTCATAACCAGCAGTCACTTAAAAATCTATCAATTCTACATTTTTCCACAAGCTAATTTTTTGGAGAAATATAAGGCTAAATGTGTAATATCCTACACAAGCCAGCTCACCTCCTTACACTGACAGCCTAGATCCTTTAGAAATATATTCCTAAGCAATACCCCCATGCCTCCAGCAGTAAGAAAAGTAAAGTATTTCTGTACTTATTTTTCTCATTTTCCTTTTGTCGGCTTAAGGGGACTGTGCTGAAGTTTGATGTAAAATTGCCATAAAAAGCAAAATTAATGAAAATAGAAACAGGTGAAAACAATGAAAAGACAAAAAACTATAGATAAAAATAAGGGGAAATACTTTATTTGGAGAATGGGGGAAGGAAAAGTTTGGCCAAGCACATGGTCTTTGTGGAGCCATGGTGCAGGCCTGACTAAGGTGATGGTAGGCGATGAGGTGACCAGCATTTTCTGCTCCGAGTTTCCAGTTATGTAAAACCAGATGACACCAGCTGAGATTTTAGAAAAAGCTCAAAAGTCACCGTTGGACAACAATACTGAAGCTTAGAGTAGAGTCTGTTTTTTACCCCAGTGGATGATTTTTCATTTTGTTTTCCTATTTTTCTGTTAGCTATAATCTTCTGGGTTAGGAAATTGACTGTTTAGTGTAATAAAATGGGGGTGATTTGGGTACTATAAAGATTTGAAATTATTTTTTAAAGTGGGTTTTCTAGTTCACAGGCACATTGCAATTATTTCTTATTAAATACACAAAAGCAAGGATATTTTTCTCTTGTTATCAAATGCATACAAACATTTTAGCTTCATTCTTTTTGGATCTTGTAGGAAAAAAAATCAATAAAAAAGACAGATAAAAAATCAAACTATGCCGCCATCAAGATGAAGCATTGCCCTCTTTTAGTGAATATTTAAGTTGTGGCATAAAATGGATCATAAAAGTTTTGGTGTATTATTTATATGGAGACAGCTTTCCTGTCTCATAAACTCTTACTCTGCTTTGAGTGTCTTGGGAAACAAAGAAGCAGAAGAGAAGAGGTCACGAAGAGAAATTGAGGAAGAGTGCCAATCGATTCAAACAAACTTTGTAAAGTCCATTCTGCAGCCAGGCTGCAGTGTTGTGCCTTTCGGATTGGATTGGTTTGGGGATGACCCCTCAAAGCTCTGAGCTGTCTTCCCAGCCGCCAAGCTGTCAATGAGCTTCTTTAGCATTACCTAACAAAGCGGCAGGTATTGATCACGATGGATAGAAAAGCAGCTCCAGCAATATGTTGTCAAGGAGCACTGGGGATGAGCCATCACGTGGCTGCTTCCCTCAGTACCTCTGTGGGTGAATGCGTTAGCACCAAACACTAAATCATTTCAAAACTGATCCTTGTCATCACAAATTGGCATGTCAGAAACTGGAAACACTCTCTGTTAATGAAGTGGGAAATAAGGGGAATATCTGCAAATGTCCAATCTTTACCTGTCATTGTGTATTCCTAAGAGTAGCTGTCATGTCAGAACTGGTAAAACCTCACGCACCCCTTCTCCATGTTTCTTTCACACCACAAAGTATGTAGATTTCCAAAAAAAGGTGCTCTGTTGGAATATTTGCACAAAAACAGTAGAAAATATTTCCGTAAGAAGTTTGTTCACTTTTCTCCCTTGAATCAGATGCTTTTGATCAAATCTTCAATGTCACACATGAAAGCTGCCTGAAACTCCAGAGTTTTAAAATGGAATTTAATTTGAACACTGATGATGCCTCTTAAAGGAACACTAGCAAAAGTTCTGCAATATATCTTATAAAGGAAATGAACTATCTAACATGAAACTTCTTTTTAGCATAGAGAGATAGATGGAAAGACAGACAGACAGATAGAATAATGTTGTAAGATCCCCTAGCATTATGAAAGAATTACAATTTTGCAAATACATAGTTAATTTCTTTAAATTGCAATTCACAGTGTAGCTATACCTTCTTTCAAAAAGAGAAGAAAACAAAACTTAACAAATTAAACCAAACATTTTTATTCTTATTTATTTGAATCAAAGATTGGTGTTTTAATCTGTAAATGAATTTTCATATTAGCTCAGGACTTTTCTGCTATGATAACACCAAATTATACAGCTGCTCTTAGCTGTCAACTCCAGAGAAGTTTATTGTCAAATTCCTTTCAGGAATTACTTAATTAATATATTAACTTAATTAATATAATATTTGTTAATACTATTCTATCTTGTAAGGATAGAGTGAGAGGCCATTGGATACTCATACCACTTATTCCTATTACTTCCTGTCTGCCAAGCAAAGGGACAAGCTTGGGTGGAGGTCAGGTGGGGAGATTAGACTTTAATCTTCCCCCTTATCCATTTCTTATTTACAAAGAGCATGTTTGAAAATTCAGTTGAAAATGTTTTTCAAATAAGAACACTTTTTGATATTGATAAAGAACTATTTAAACAATTTGGAGGAAAAAAGAACTCATTTTTCCTTCTAAAACACCTGACTTCATCAAACTAAATTCCCAGGTGCAAAGCATATGAAATCCAATTTCATTTACAATTTTTTAAAAAACTCATTTTGAGGGAGGTGTTAATAAATCTTCATAACATTTTTCAAAAATATATAGTAAGATCCCTGTTAAGCAAAAACTGATGATTCAAGTAATGATAAAATGATACGTACATACTTTTAACTTTTCTTTTCCTTCATTAATTATTTTTTCCAAGTTTGGTTATTGTCTTGTCTGAGAACAGTAGGCATGTTTAAAAGAGCAAAGTAAAATAATCGTTTTTGCTGGAAGAGATCAGTGACCAGGAGGATTGCAAATGAAGAATAACGCTATTAAGGTTGGGGATTCTTTTCTGGGAGATTACTGAAAGTAAAACTAAAGGCTGTGTCATAAAGAAAACAATTTCCTGGTTTTCTCAGTTAGATATCTTTTCAGTCACTCAACAAACATTACTTGGCCACTTATAAATGGCCTACTTCGAGTTACCTGCTGAGCATTGGAAGATGAACAAGCTGCTACGTTATCCTGTGAAGGTGACAAAACAATTCATGGTTACCTAGGATTAGTGATTAGAAGTATAAGCAGTAGATAATAGGAGAAAAAAAAGAGAAACCAGTTTTATATAGTCAGTGCCATCAATACCTTAGGATGGAAAAATATTTCAAAAATACATTTTGGGGGAAATTTGTTTTTCTCTCCATTAAATTATATCTAAACTGCAATATAAGTTGTTGACCATTTCTTTCCTGCTCTTTATTTTATAAATATATTATTTAGAAACATGCTTGAACAATTTAAGATGGGGAGAAAATTGAGCCAAAACTCCAATTCATTTCCTTTAATTGATCATTCTGAAATGGGGTTGTATTATCAAAGCATCTTTTGACAGTCCTGAAACAGAGTCATTGTGGTTAACTCTTGGAAATTTTGAAATACCTACGTTGATAAGTTTTATAGTCATATTTTTTAGAAATGATGATGTCCAATATTGGAAGAGTTTGGAGAAATGGGTAATTTGTAATTTAATATGTACCTATTGGGAAAGTATATGGGCAACTTTATATATTTACCAAAATTTAGAGAGAGTCTAAATGTTTAAAAGGATAAATCTCTGGAGGGATTCAAAGAGGTTCTTATGAAATATCAATGAATAGCCCCCTGAGTTTGGAAAGAAAGAATGGAAAAATATGATTGTACCCTCCACTCAGATAAATTCTGACTCTTCCAAGACTCTAGATGATTTCAAATGGCTATTAGCTAAATTTCTACATCACGCTACTCATGATGGTACAGACAATTTGGGTGTTTTTTTAAAATCAACATTGGAGGGAAAATATTAAAAGACAGCTGAGGTTATTTTCAGGTTTTGTCACCTGTCAACAACATAATCCTGAATAAACTTTAGAGGTAGAACATGGTCAGGAGCAAAAGTTCTAGGAGATTTTTGAGCACTTCAGATGGATTTTATCCAGCTTCCACCCTCCATGAGATGGGAGTATATTCCAGCTATTGTATGTGTATTTCCAGTATCAGTTGAAGTATTCCCTTGCTGAAAAGTCACAGCCCTGACAGTCACTAAAAAAAAAGCTGCTTGATTTTGTGTTTCCATCCTGAGGCGTTCCAACTTTTATACAGAGTGAGTGAAGCATACATTTTATGGGGTTCGGTAAAAAAGAACTCTGTAAGCCTTCACCCTTTACTCAAAAACTATAAACTAAACCATAAACTATACTATCCTTCTCATGCACGGTATTCTGGAAAAGTTGAAAAATCAGTTGAAAGATTGTTAATTTAAAATGAGAAAATCTTTTATAAGCCCTTGAACTCCCTTGGTCTAACATGCCACCACTACCACTTACGGCCATACTGTCCACTTCCTTGAGGACACATCAGTTATCTCCCTATGAAGTGGTAGCTAGAAGGCTCGTGCATTTATGATTTCACGTCTGACACTAGACTCAGCCTTGTTGTGTGCAAATACAGCAAAATATTACAAGGAACTCACGTACTCTATCCATTCCTCTCACCAACAGATTAAGCTGCCTTCCCTCAACATTTTCCTAAATGGCCTCTTCATGATCTTCAAACGGGATATTTCAGCTATTAGAAGAGGCATCTGATAAAACCTACTCTAGAACTTTGTAGCATGGTGTGGCAGGTTGATGTAATTATGAATTCCAAAAATATAATTGGATCATGCTTGTAAACTGATCTGTTAATCTGGGCATGATTAGGTTAGGATTAGGGCATTGAGCCCCACCCCTTGGTGGGTGGGGAATCTAATATAAAAGGCAAGGCAAAGGAAAGTTGAAGCAGTCTTTTGAGAAGCAGTTTTGATGTTGGAAAGAAGGCCCCAGGAGAAGAGAAGCAAGCCGTTCGCCTGATCGTCTACAGCTGACCTTGTGGAGGAAACAGGAGCTAAGCCCGAGAAACACAGCCCTGGGAAGAGAGGAACCCCAGAAGCCTGAATCCTGGCAAACGCTGGCAGCTGTCTTGCTCTAACACGTGGCAATGGACGGTGGTGAGAGAAGAAACTTAAAGCTTTATGGCCTGATTTCTGTGGACTTCTACCCCAAATAAATACCCTTTATAAAGACCAACCCATTTTTGGTATTTTACATTAGCACCCCTTTGGCTGACTAATACAGAATTTGGTACCGAGGAGTGGGGAAGAGCTTTTGTAATTACCAAAATGTTGGAACTGTTTTATAAATGGGTAAGGGGTATTTTTTGGAGGAATTGTGAAATGCTTGATGAAAAAGGCCTAAATCACTTTGAAGAAACTGTTGATAGTAATATGGACGCTAAAGAGACTTTTTATGATGCCTTAGAAGTAAATGATCAAACTTTTATTGGAAACTGGAGGAAAGGCGATCCATGTTTTAAAGTTGCAGAGAACTTAACAAGATTAACTCCTGGTGTTATATGGAAGACAGAATTTAAAAATGGCGAACCAGAGCATTTAGCTAAAGAACTTTCCAAGGTAAACTCGGGGAATGTGGCTTGGCTTCTCCTTGCAGCTTATAGCAAAATACTAGACGAGAGAAATACACTAAGGACTGAACTTTTGGGCAAGAAGAAAACAGAAACTAATTCTGGAACTTCCAAGTTTCTGGAAATCAAATTCCCAGATGAAAATGCCCTATTTGAAGACTTTACTAAACTTGGAACCCATAACTCAGAATTGAAGATGCAGTTATCTCGGAAAGACTTGTGGAAAGTCTTACTGTCTGATGGCTTGGACCCCTGCTTCCTGCATGCTAAACCAACAAAGTTTTTGAGAGAGCTGTATGAACAAAACCACTGTCAGCTTGGACAAAAGAGGACATGGAAAGGAGAGACTGAATGAGAAAAAGCTTTAAGAAGAAAACCGTGGAAGCAGAGATCTGGGATTAAGACATCTCCTTGGGCCAAGAGAGGAACCCCACCCATGTGTACAGAGAGGGTGAGTTTTCCCCAGCAGTTGAAGAGGGTGGATGACCCCACCCTATGTTCAGGTTAAGGTCAACACCCCATTGGTCTGAGAGGGGTGTACCTGTCCCCCATAGATTAGGGAAGGCCAGGTGGTCAACTCGTTGCTCTGAGAGGGTTGAACCTGTATGCCAAAGGTTAGGGGGAATGTTGTCTTCACCTCAGTGTACTAAGAAGGCTAAGACTGTAATCCAAAGATTGGGTAAGGTATGGCAATCACCCCAACACTCTTGGAGGGTGAGTTCTGGAGCTTGGTCGACACCCAGATGCCTGATGAGGGTGGAACCAAGAAAATGGCTGTTGGGCAAGCCTGTGGAAAGGGTGGGTTCCCATATGGCCCCAAGTAGAAGAAATCATCGTCTTAAGAATAACTCTCAGACTTTGAAATCAAATGGAGGATGCCCTGCAGTTTTATTGGACTGTAAGGGTCCATGACTCATGTTTAACATACTAATTTCTCCTTATGGTAATGAAAGTGTTTATCCTTTGTCTTTCCATTTGTATATTGGAAGCAGTTAAATGGTTTTGTAAGTTTCAGAGGTCTGTAGCAGACGGGACTTTGCCTCAAGATGAACTGTATTTCTTTAAAATGATTTTGATATGATTTTGTACTTGGATTGTTACTGATTTAAGTTTTTTTAAATATTGTAATATATTTTTGGAATTCAGAGGGTGGAATGTGGCAGGTTGATGTAATTATGAATTCCAAAAATATAATTGGATCTTGCTTGTAAACTGATCTGTTAATCTGGGCATGATTAGGTAGGATTAGGGCATTGAGCCCCACCCCTTGGTGGGTGGGGAATCGAATATAAAAGGCAAGGCAAAGGACAGTTGAAGCAGTCTTTTGAGAAGCAGTTTTGATGTTGGAAAGAAGGCCCCAGGAGAAGAGAAGCAAGCCATTCACCTGATCATCTACAGCTGACCTTGTGGAGGAAAAAGGAGCTAAGCCCGAGAAACACAGCCCCGGGAAGAGAGGAACCCCAGAAGCCTGAATCCTGGCAAACGCCGGCAGCTGTCTTGCTCTACCACGTGGCAATGGACTGTGGTAAGAGAAGAAACTTAAAGCTTTATGGCCTGGTATCTGTGGACTTCTACCCCAAATAAATACCCTTTATAAAGACCAACCCATTTTTGGTATTTTATATTAGCACCCCTTTGGCTGACTAATAAACATGGACCTTCTCAGTTACTGGTAACAGCAACTTCAGCAGAAGACCTCCAGGGAATCAATCCTTGAGCTCATTTTTCATGACTGAATGAGAGATTCAGAATTCCACACAATTGCAAGGTGACTCCAATTGGGGACTTTAAAGTATAGGTTTCTCAGAAAGCCTCTAGAAGCAACTAATATTTGGAGGTAGATAGTTGACCCAAACCCTTCAGAATAAGCTGATAATCTCAGGTAGATGCCCAAGACATTCAAACGAAATCCTTAATTCCTATTTTGTTTGTTCTTCTTCCTTAAAATCATCCTATTTCTCATTTTAAATACAGCCTTGTTTCTTGTCCATCCATCATGGGCCTTTTGCTCTTTCCTTCTCTCGTTATTATTGTTAAGTCGGAACATACTCACTTTAATGCCATTCTTAGATTATTCCAGTCACCCCTGCCCTTGCTCTTACTGACCACTGGATATGCCATCCATCACCAACTTCTCAATGTAAAAATTGTCTGGTTTCATCAAATGATACCACGGAGAATTGTAGCCAGTGGCATTTCCACTTACACCTGCATGGACAAATAACCTTAAAGGAATCTACTTGTGACTTTGCTCATGTCCGTTTTGCACAGAAAAAGCAACAATCATTACAATCTCTTGATAATATCCTAGGTCATTTTAAATTTGAATTCAACATCTTTCATAAGCTGATGGACCTCTCTTGTCACCTTGAAAAGACTAATAGAGATCCAAATTTGCAGTCCAACTAATGTCAAGCCTTGGTTTTACCTCCTTGTGCCGTGCCCTTACTGTATACAATTTTCTTCATGGTCAGATGCCTGGCCTTATTTGCCTCAGGCAATTATATCATGTAATTTGGGAACAGTATTGCAAAAGATGTCTGTACACAGAGAACTTAACTCTGTAAATCACCAAGACTGGAAATTGTGGCTCCAAAACAAGCAGAGGACACTCTGCCTGAGGGAATTACTGACTTATTGTTTAGGTGGGCAATTTGAGAAGTGTTCCCAGTGGTCAGGATCATTACAGAAAAGGCCATAAGAAAATCATCACTCACTCTGGCAGATGTTATTAACAATAGCCCTGTCCTGGATGGAAGTAGATCAGTCTCAGTTCGGCATAAGTAATGATGGCAATGATATTGCTCTAGATTTCTCTCTAGATTCTCGGTGGCATCTGTGCCGTAGCTAATACTTCTTGCTGTACTTGGATCACTGAAGCAGATAAGGCAGAAGAGACTATACATTCCCTAATGGAAACGCTACTTGGCTTTTAAGGTTGATCCTCAAGATCTATAGGATTCATGTTCTTTGCCTGATTTGAACACTTGGGGTTCCAGATTCTGAAACTCTTACAGGTATTATTCCATTATTCTTGTTTGTCTCATATGGGCCACGATGCTGATCCATTGCATTCTAGTTAGAGTTGATACAGCAACAAAAAGGTCAATAAGAACTCTTGAAACAATTAACAACAGAGACAACGAATCCATCCCTGAGCAGTGATGGTCTAGAACTCCAGCTTTCTCTGACTTGGTCAACTTCTTGAAAGTGAAAAAAATGACCAAAAGGGAGGATAGGGAGACACTGAATACACAAACATGCAACAGCAAATGACCATAGATCTCTGACACCAATATGCTGCTGCAAGCCTGAGAAGCCAAACCACAGCCTCTGAGCAATTGGCCCCGAAGGGACAGGACTTGGTCAGTGACTGCCAGCCTCCCTCTGCTTGCCTCCACGTTCAGCTCAAGGCCAAACAGAGAAAGCCAAATATACTCCCCAAACCAGTCACACAAGAAGGCTGCTTCCAGTTAGCTTCCCCACACCAGCAACCTCTAATCAGAATATACCCCCAGCCTTTCCTTATTTCGTTAAAAGCTTGCCCCTTCCCTTGCGTGCCTCTGAGTATCTGCCAGATCCAAGTGTTGGTGGTTGTACCAAGCTCTGAATAAACAGCCTCTGTTTCCAAGTGGGTGGTCTTCATTTGTTTCCACAGAACAAAATATGGAATGTTATGTTCTAATGTATAAATGAGCATTATGACATTTAGCATTTCTGTACTTTCAAATTTTGTCTATAAAATACATGCATGTATTAATAAAATAAGTAATGAAATTATTCTCAAAGAAGAATGCATGTGTAAAATAAAAAATGTTTCAAAACCTTTTTTTTTTATTTCAATGAGAACAAAACAAGATCAAGCTCACCATGCCCTTGCAGCTAGGCTAAGTGAGAAAAGCTTTGCTATGAGTGAGTTCCAATGTTAATTTGCGAAATACATCTCAAGCAGAACAAGGACCCTGCACTACACAGGAATATTCAAAGAAGATTCAAGTTCAGAAGCAAGAAGCAAGATCCAGTCAAAAGCAAAATGAGAGAAAACAGGAGTAGAGATTTGGCTCAGATGCCAACTCTGTGAAAATTAGGAAGGCCTTGAACGCGGATCCCTGTCGCCATTGTGCTTCCCAACACTGTCCTCTCTGAGAAGTCAGATTGCGATGTGATTGTTTTCGGAGTGCTGAGATATGGCTTCAGAGAGTACAGCCCCAAATAATAAATGAATAGTTAAACCAGATTTCAGTAAAAACCTCCAACTTGACACAGCTTCTAGCATTTATATTATAGATATTTGATCCCAGAGGATCTTTTCCTCAAAATACGTAAGAAAGAAAAATAGATAGATAGATAGATAGATATGCATATTTATACATATAACTCATATTCCAGAGTCTCTTTATAAACATTTCATTCAAATATATATATGAATATATATATAAACTGAGGGCATGTGAATATATATATACTTACATATGCATGCATTTGTACGTATGTGTATATATATGCATGCATATCATTTATTTCTACATAATTGGTTTTCTTTCTAAATGTCTAAATATACAATACTAACTTGTGAATCCATATTGATGGGCTTAAAAAATCTCTCCCCTAAAATAAATAATTTGGAAACAGATTTTATATCCTATGAAGCAATTTTATTTATTGTTGACTATGGTTAATAAAGCCATGAAAATAATTTAAAATTACAGTAGCGTCTAGAAGTGAAGCTTCCATATATAGAGAGAAGAATTTGTTTTACACAAACAAATGAGAACTATATACAATGTACAGCAAAATAATTTTTTAAAAATCACGCTTATTAAAAGCTACTGCTCCCTAAACAAAAAAAAAAGTAAAAAATTAGGAAAATAGTTTAGTAATAGTGCAAAAGTTTCTTTCAGCCAATTATCTACCATGTCTAATTTCATTTTATAGCACATGACATCAAATGTTCACTCTCGAGTCAGCAGGTGAGAATTGTTATTTAAGATTAAAATTTGCCTTTCCCACCAGCATAACAATTCTCACTTCCTTTATTGTTAAGTGATAATTAATATTTTAGATCCAGATGAATACCTGAAAATATGACCCCAAATATTTTTTTTTCCAGATCATGGAGATATAAATGCCTTCTTTTATTTACAATGAAAGAAACTGTAGGATTTATAACCAATTTGTGTGTGCTTTAAACAAATATAAATGTCCCCATGATCCTTCATATATAACCCACTCACCTTGTCTAGTTTAAAAGAGTTTAAAAGCTGGAAACTGACATTGAATGGAACTTAAGTAAGTGCCCATATTTCAAGAATGAAGAATGATCAAATAATTTGGTTGACCAGATCTACACATCGATAAGTACCTGAATTCCAGATCTACTATTTGTTATCATTATAATAATTTCTTAACGAGGTAAAGACTTGGATTTAATAATATAGATACAGAAATGCCATCTTGTCATTTGGTGATAGCTCTTAACTTCTGTTATGGAGATCTGATTGCAGTAACAGCCTATCTGTGACAGTTTCCCTCACATGTTAAGGACATCTTATAAGTGGGAGCAAGGCAGCATGTTATTCCTCTTATATAGTTCACTGGACCACACTTTTTTCCTTAGTCACAGACGGATGTTCTAATAGTGAGTTAACTCTCTTGGAAAGTATCCCTTGAAAAAGTAACTTGTTACTAACCCTAGAGCGATTATAGCATATCTGACAAAGAAGAAGAATGAGGAGGGGGCAGAAGAGGGAGAGGGGAGGAGGTGGTGGGGATAAGGGGTGGGGGGGGGAGAAGTACGTTCAGTAGCCTTGATGCTAGAGTCTCAGGACCACTTCAGAAAATAAGCATTTAATTGTTCAGACAATGAAATCCTGTTAGAATGAGAAGCCCCTCCTTTCTTAGGGAATTCTCAGGAACCACCACCTTCCCTGGAGGGTTTCTTGACTTAGATATCAAGTCGCTTTGATAGCACCCCAGGGGCCAGCTCTTCATTTATTTGAGCATAAAGCTATGTGAGTGTTGCCCCCTGTTCCAGGTATCCCTAAGGTTCAGGGCAATATTTCCCAAATTCCAAAGTGCACACATACCAGCTGGGGCCCTTGTGAAAATGCAGATGCTGATCCAGTGGCTCTGGAGCGGGGCCTGAAAGTCTGCATGTACTGGGCTCCTTGTGCCCAGCTGCTGGCCCTTGGTCCACCCTTGCAGTAGCAGAAGCAACACTTCACGTTATCTACCGATTTGCTCTTGAGGTTGGACTCGAGCCTCTAAGACGGCCATAGGGAGCTGCTGCCGAGCCGTCTTCTCCAGGAGATCTATGGAGATCTATGGATACAGAGAAACTGGTCACCAAGGAACTTTTTTTTTTCCTGCCCTCTCGCCTCCCCTTCAAGTCTTCTGCTTTCTTCCTGCTACCACCAACTGCCTCCCCATTATCTTCTACCTTTTCCCATTCCTCCACTCCTATTTGCTCTCTTTTCTCCTTCTAATTTCTTCTCTGGGTATTGCCTCTCTTCATTCATTTCACCTCTTTCTTTCTTGTTTTCTCTTATTTTCTTCTCTCCTTTATGCTTCCCTCTCACATCTGGACATGCCCTCTCCCAGGGACTGATTTGACTCAAAATATGCCTCAGCGGTAGTTTGTATCTGAATATGTGGACTTTTTGACACATACACACATATGCCTACCCCCTAAATTCTGATTATGACACCACTTGAGAACATGTTACAACATCCACAGAAGGTAATTTATAATTAAATCCACCCAACAGAGAGAGCTACTGATAGATTTGATTTTATTCTGGAATCACTGTTGCTCTTCAAATTCCTTTTGTATTATTTTGAGGTTCGTTGTTGCCCACCCCTCACCACTGGGTGTTGGGAGACTATTTTAATCTCGCTTGTTCCGTTTTTTTGTTTTTGTTTTTTCTTTTTTCAAGGTAAACACAATCAGTTGCTAGTGGCTTGGAAAAAAAAAAACAAAATCATTATGCTGCATTTAAATAATGTGAGGTTATGCAAACATCAGCCAGCTTTACTGAGCTCCTGGGTTTAATACATTTGTTTCTCATCTCTCCCTGCTATCTTGCTTTTAACAATGCTGCTTGATGTGTTTCCACGATTAACTTTCCATAACTTCTCTGGAGTTCTGCTTCTATTTATTTTTTTGTTTATTTACACCATTTTCTCCTTGTCACTTCTCTTCCATCTGTAGCTTTCACTGGAAGTCAGCCCAAGAAACTGTTCATACCAAAGCAAGCAGAAAGTCTAATCTGCAATGTGTTTTTGAAATAATAGAGGGGACTGCAGACCTCTGGTGCCACCAGACTCCAGTGAAAGCAACAGCATGGCTGCACATATTTAGTTGCACCTTATTCATGTTTATACACAGTTTTGCTCCTGTTCTGCTTCCCCTTAGTTCCTTTACTAGCAATAGCATTGCTATAAGCACTGTACCTCGATTATCAAAGAGGAATTGAGTGAACAGTTCTTAAAGCAATTATTATTATTTTTTTAATATAATAAATTTTACTTTTAAAGAAGTTTTAGATTATGGAAAAGTTACATTGAAAGAAAAGGAATTCCCATATATCCCATCCCCATTCCCTCTCACATTCTCCCCTATTAACATCTTACAATTGTGTGGTACATTTGTTACAATTGATGAATAAATATTGAAGCATTGTTACTTACCAAGGTCTACAGTTTACACTGTGTTTTACACTTAATTCCAATGCACTAAAAATGTCCTATGTTTCACCTATTATTACTTCCCCCTCCCCTCAGAACCTCTGGTAACCACTATCTTTTTAGCAATGTCACATGTTCTTCCATTACTACAATATTAATAAGTTTACTTTGTCCATGTTGCATTCCCCCCTTGAGTTTGTTCATTCCTCAACCTTGAGGATTTGGAGATGGTGATGCCTGCTCTGCCTCAGGTTGAGAGGGGTTTAGAGCTTATGGGGCAGATGTAAGGAACTGTTTTGCTTGCAATTATAGATACTCTCAGTTTTTGGGGTTGTCCATCATCATCATTTTGTTATTTGTCCTGGGTGAGTCCAATGAACTGGAGAGTAGGTATTGGCTGCAACTCTGCTAAGATTCAGGGCTCAACTGGCATATGAAGAGCCAGAAGATTTAAGTTTCTGGGACATATATTTAATCGGTATAGTGCTAATTATAGATTCAAATGAAACGAGTAGAAGAATCATGTGTAGGGAAATTATAAAGGAGTCTAACTGTTACATTGGGGAAACAGTTTGTCATATATTCCAAGGTAAGGCCCACCGACAGGGTGCTGATTTCAAGAGATTGTGTGTCTTGCCTATAGTGTCTGGGTGGCTCTAGGGCCCTCAGGAGCATCCCTCTTTGAGGCTTTGTTCACAGTAGCAGTCAGTGATCTCCACCTGAAGCATGCATAAATGTAACTTTGTGTGTGTGTGTGTGTGTGTGTGTGTGTGGTACCATGGGCTGGGGATTGAATCTGGTACCTTGTACATGAGAAGCTGGAGCTCAACCACTGAGCCACACCGACTTCTCCAAGTTGGGTTTTTCATTTGTTTTGCTTGTTGTTTGTTTTTTGTTTTTTCAGGAGGTTCCAGGAACCAAACCTGGGACCTCCCATGTGGGAGACAGGAGCTCAATCGCTCAAGCCACATCCACTCTCCATATGTAACTTCTGGAATGATCTCCTGATGCATTTTGAAATCTGTTAGCTATAAAAATTCTTTTTTTATTTAATATTTCCTCCTTTTGATCAAGATCTTTTTTCAAATGCATCACTGCTTGGCGCTTGGTATTAATTTTTTGGTGCCAGGGAGGCTCCTCCTGGGTAATCATGCCCCACGCTGCGGGGAAGGTAGCACATTTGTTTACTGAGTTTGCTTAGACAGAGTCCATGTTTGAGTAACAAGGTGGTTTTCAGGAGGTAACTCTTGGGCAATAGTTATTATTAGGTTAAGTTTCAATTTTACAAGAATAAAGTTGATAGTTAAAATGAGGGCTTGACATATTGGTCTCTTTTCTTTTATTAAGCATTGCCTATGTACTCAAGAGATTCTTGTCCCTCTATTTGAGAATGTAGCAGGACTTCAAGGATGGGAGTTTAATATTTTGTTGTTTATTGTGTGGGTTCCCGCCCCCTGAGTAACACCCTATGACAAGATGAACACATTCATATTCCATAGAAGCATGCCTAAGGTACACCCTTTCCTATACATCCTCCCACCACCAACACCCTGTACCAGTGATCTTCCCCTGCCATTTACCAAAAGAACATTCCCATAACTGTATTTTCTACCACAGACCTCCACCTCCCCAGAATTCACCTGTTCCTTCCTCCAGCCCATCCACTAGTTCCATGGATAGTCCAACCCTCACCCCCAACCCTGCTCACCCTCCCACTCCAGCACTGTTAGCTCCACTCACATCCCTGTACCACCATCACCCTTATCCACTGCCAAACCACACCTTTCACCTTATCATAGATTTTGCCCATATTGAGCATTGGCTCACTACCCTCTACTCCCTTTCTGTCTCCTGATAACCTATCTTCCAGACTCTAGCTCTGTGAGTCTGCTCAATATGCTTAAGTTATATCAGTGAGGTCATGCAGTGTTTTCCTTAAGTGACTGGCTTACTTCACTCAATATAAGGTCTTCAAGATCCATCCATGTAGTCATGTTTGTCAAGACTTCATTCCTTCTTACAATTGAATAATATTCATTGTATGTATACACCACATTTTGCTTATCTATTCATCTGTTGATGGACACTTGGGTTGCTTCCAACTTTTGGCAATTGTGAATAATGCCACTATAAACTATGGTGTGCAATATTTGTTCATGTCCCCACTTTCAATTCTTTTGGGCATATAGCTAGTAGTGGGATTGCTGGATTATATGGCAATTCCATAGTTAGCTTCCTGAGGAACCACAAAACTGTCCTCCACAATGGCTGCACCATTCTCCATTTTGACCAGCAGCGGATGAGTGTTCCTATTCCTCCAAATCCTCCCCAACACTTAGAGTTTTCTGTTGTTGTTGTTTTTTTTTTAATAACAGCCAGTCTAATAAGGGTAAGATAATATCTCATTGTAGTTTTGATTTGCATCCCCTAATAGCTAGTGATGAGCATCTTTTCATGTGCTTTTTAACTATCTGTATTTCCTCTTTGGAAAAGTGTTTATTCAAATCTTTTGCCCATTTTTTAAATGGGTTGTTTGTCTTTTTATTTTCAAAGAGTAGGATTTCTTTATATATGCTAAATTTTATACCCTTATCAGATAAGTGGTTCCCAAATATTTTCTCCCATTGAGTAGGCTGCCTTTTCACTTTCTTGACAAAATCATTTGAAGCCCAAAAGTTTTTAATTTTGAGGAGGTTCCATTTATCCATTTTTTCTTTCATTGTTTATGCCTTAAAGCAATTCTTAAGTATAAAGAGAGAACTCAGTTTTATGTCTAAAATTTTTACTTTCATCATGTATTTTAAAGTGGGTTCAGTTTTAATTGTTTTTAAAATTAGAAACTTATTTAAGGATAAATCATTCTCCCTATGACATAGTAAATGAGATATGTTATTCTGGACTCTCTATTAATTGGTAAATAGCTGCTTGAATAAAAAAATTTTATCAAATAAGGCCATCCAATAAATATTAGTCCAAATCATTTATAATTAGTGGAAGAGTAGAGTGTATTGGATGATGAATCAAGTAACGCAAATTATTGAACTGATTATCCCGGTAAGCATAAGTAAATAATTTAATTGCTAATGACTACCCAAGTATGGCAGCCTGTTGCTATGAACTCTAGAAAAACATGTTCTTAAACTTAATCCATTCCTGAGGGTGTGGACTCTTATAAATAGGAACTTTTGATGAGGCTCCATCAGCTAAGGTGTGGCTTAGCTCAATCAGGAGTCTTAATCCTATTAATGATTAGGTAAATGATTAGAGTGAAGACCACAGAGAGAGAAAGGCATGGGGAGTCCCAGAAGTTGGAAGTCAATGAAACCTGGAAGAGAAAGAAAAAGCAGGGGAGGGTGCCATGTGCATTGCCATGTGACAGAAAAGCCAGAGACCAAGAGTCACCAGCAACCAGCCCCAGAACACCACAAACTTCCGGAAGAAGGCATCACCCCCTCAACTTTGGACTTCTCTATCCTCAAAACTGTGAGCCAATAAACTCATGTTGTTTAAGCCAACCCATTGCGGAGTATTTGTTTTAGCTGCTGAGAAACTAAAACACCAAGGAAAGGAAAATCTTTCTACTTCGCTTCCTAACCATAAAATCAACTGAGGTACCTTGGCTTTTTGAAGATTGTTGGACCTATGTGCAAATTCTGAAATAATAAATCTGCAGAGAAAAAGTTGGTTCTTCCTCATTTTCATCAATGGAAGTGCATACCCTCAAATATCAATTCGGCAAAAGTATTTCGAGTAAGGTCGAAATTTCTTGTCTTTATTCTGTAAAATGTTGTTGAGGGGACATTTTTCTGTATCACTGGAGTTGGTCCTAAGACCTTCACATGAAAATAATAGGTTCCTCTAAAATTGTTATTCATTTTCAAACTTAGCCTTCTGGAAAGTTCAATGTGTATTAAAACTGTGAGGAAAAATACTTCATATTTATCCATAAAATAGTATTAGGGCATAGGTCCAAATAATTATTTGTATGTTTTTCACCAAACTGAATGCCGGTAGGTAAACTGAATGATACAGAAAACACAATTATTATTATTATTATTATTTTTGCTCTGTGGGACAGTCCTGGCATTTTTGTCTATTAACCACCTAAAAACAGTAGTACTTCCCAAGTAAAAATCCTCCTAAAATTAAAAAATTCCGAGAGCATTCAGTCCATCTCACATGGAAACTGCTTAAAGTAGATGATTTTTTTTCTTCCAAAAACATTTTAATCACTTGGCATTGTAAATAACAAATTTTAAAAATTTGCCCTACCTTACTGGCCACAATTTCCAATGTTCTTTGCTGGATCTCTTTCCACATCTGTCAATGCTGAAAATCTCCAAGGCTTAGACATATTTCTATTCTTTTTGCTCCTATCTATGTGCTGGTGTTTTCCTTATGAGTATCTCCCGCTTCTTCTCTCCTCTAAGCTGTCGATCCTTCTGTTTAGCTGCCTATTTACCATCTCAATTTTAAACGTCAAGAGGCACCTTCAGCTTAACTTTTAAAACATTTCTACCCCATACCTGCACATCCTACAGTCTTTGCCACAGCAGGAAATGTTATCTTTGTTCATTTTGGACATAGTTCCTTTGTCCAAACACCAAAATCAAAACCTCAAAGACATTTGTTTCCTGCTGTCACACTCCACATCCAATATACCAGCAACTCCTGCTCGTTCTACCTGTGAAATATAGTCTAAATTTCATTTCTAGCTTCCTTTGCTACTTCCTCTGTGTTTCGAGCTACACTGATCTCTACCCTAGTCCAGCAAAATAGCTCCCTAACTGGTTTACATGCTAGCAGTCTTGCTCCCAAAGATAGAGTTTTCACATAGGAATAAGAATAGGAAGTCATAAAAACCATGTCTTTTTTTGCCATTTTTCTCAAAAATCTCTAAAGGCTTCTATTTACAATCAAAATAAAAGTTAAATTCTCTGATCATAGTCAATAAAGTTCAGTAAAATTATCTGGCCTGTGCCTATTTCTCTGGCTTCATCTCCACCTCACTTATTTAACTCTGTCTGCAAAAGTCTTCTTGCAGTTCATGGAACATGGAAAGATAATTCCTGCCTCGGGATCTTCACAGTTGATATTTCCTCATTCTAGGACACTCTTCCAAGAAGTTTCATCACAGTTTATATCATTCAGGCCTTCACTCCAATGTCAGGGAACTCTATGGAAAATAGTATAACCCCTATTCTGCATTTCATTTTTATATTAAATCTTTATTAACATGTTTTCTGCTACTTAATAATATATTTTTATTTAAACATGTTTAGTGTCTGTGTCCCCAACCAAAATATAAGCTGTGTATGTGATGGGGCTCCATGATCCTGCTCACCACACTCTGACAAGTTTTTAGAATATTTTCTTACACATAATAGTTTCTCACTGACAAATATGTCTGAACAAATAAATACATAGTCCTGATGTGACATGTTAGCCATAAAATTAAAATGTTGATGTATTGAATAAATATAAATAGAAGACAGCAAACATCTGGAGAAATGACATTGGTAGCAGTTATTACATACAGTTTTAAAAAGGATAAATAATTTGAATTGTTCAAAGAAACACATGTGACTCTACTACCCCATTCATTCTTCAGCCTTATTCTCTGTTTCAGGAAAACAAAGAATAAAGAAAACTGTGGATAATCTTTAGAATAGCAGCGCATAAAAAATAAATAAATTAGAACAGACACACCCTATTGTGACTCCCAACAAGTCACATTCTTGCTTCTAAGCAAGAGAATGTGGCTCCACTGATGAGGCTGCGTTCTATTCAAATGTAATGAGATACCATCGGCTGGATTAGGTCACACTATTTGAAAAAGGTAACGGGACATCACTTCCAGGATCATCATACACGACAGGGACGTATGGCAAGGAGCTCTGGTGAAGCTCTCATTTTACAGCCAACAGAAAACCAGAGACCTCAGGTCAACAACTGCGAAGGACTGAATTCTGCCAAGCCTCTGCATGCTTGGGTGAGGTCTCCAAACTGCAAAAAGAAACACTGATTGGCAAGCACCTTGTTTGCAACCGTGAACAGAAGAGCCAACGAAGCCTTGCCTGGACTTGTGACCTACAGAAACCCAGAGATAATAAATGTGTGCTGTTGCAGGCTGCTACGTTTGCAATAATTTATGTAGCAATAGAAGACTAATACGCAAATGCCGAAAACTATCTTGTACTGAAAAAAACAACAACAAAAACAAAAAAACCCATAAAACACAAGAAGAAAACAAAAGCAAAAATTCTTAAACTTAATAAAATCTCAATTGGAAAAATATTGATTATAGACGTCAAGACCTCTACAGAGCCACTTAAGAGGTACCAGGAGAAGAAATAAGATTTTTCTCTTGTCTGTTAGATTAAAAGTTAGATCATATATTGCTAGACGCATTTGTGCAAATTCGTAGCATCTGCATATTTAAAGTAGTTTGCATTCCTCTGTGGTTGTATATGTATGTGAGTGTGTGAGTGCCTGTGTGTCTGCAGCCAGATCAGGTCAATGGATGTTTAAAGTGTTCTTTTGTCAGAGAGAATTTGTGTTTTGTTTCTTATACAATAATGAAAATAAAATATCGCTGGATCTTTCAAACAGCCATGTTGAAATTTTAGGCATCTAATTTGCTCTCCTGCTCCAGGCAATGACACCTAATTTAAACCCTGGAGTTTGGAGAGTGTTTGAGAGAGGACTTTCCTATATTATCCTGTTTCTAAATTGATCTTGAAAACTGTCAATGACAACAGTGCTGTGGCAAGATTTGTTCACTTGCATCCTTCTTAACAGCTGTGCCTCTTTCCTAAACTGCCATACATGTTTCTCCACTGTGTGATCTTTAGGTTCCTTGGAACATTTCCTTAGAAACTCTTTGTAAACCACACCTAAATCTTCTGACCTATTAAATAATAGGCATATATTGGTATCTATCCACATGGCAGAAATATTGATAAGTATATATTGTACTTTCCCAAAGAATAAGAGAAACTTTTAAATTAAAATACCAATTCCTTTGTGCTATTACAACATTGACACAAGATAAAATCCTATGAGTGTCTAAAACCCAGGCTAAAAATAATTATTGCCAACAAGAAAATTTTATTTTATTTTATTTATTTCTATTTTTTAGGAGGCACCTGGGAAACGAACCCGGGGCCTCCCATGTGGGAGGATGGTGCCTAATTGCTTGCGGTGCCTCCGCTCGCACCAAGAAAATTTAACTTGAATTCCATTGCTATCAAGGCAATAAATGCAAATAATGAGTTACATAGTTCTTATTTTTAATAAAGGAAAGTATATCATATTTTATCAAGTGTAAAACTCATAGTATTTTTTCTTGGAAACAAAATATTATTAAGGGGAGCAGGTGTGGCTCAGTGGTTGAGCACCTGCTTCCCATGTACGAGGTCTCGGGTTCAATCCCTGGAACCTCCTCAAAAAAAAATTATTAAATCCAAGAGCTTTTAATAGTAATATTGGTTTTAGCACTTTCATGATTAGCTATTTCTTCTTTCAATTCTAAAACTACAGAATATTGGGAAAAACATTGTAAATATGTATACTTTCATATACTTTTCAATCAATTTATTCGATAACATTTACGAAGTTTCTTTATGTCTTGTTGTGAGTCTGGGGATATTGTTGAGAAAACTGACACTGTACTGAGTAGAGTCAGGCATCTTACTTTCCACTAGAGTGACTAAGAATCAATACATGAACAATAGGAAACATGATAATTTTAGATGATAAAAACACTATGAAAAGAGAAACTATCAGGCTATATGATAAAATGTGGCAGGTGAAGCAGTTGTGTCAGAGATTGATAGAATTGGTAGGCAGAGTCCTCAAATCAGAGGAAATATCAGCTGTGAACTTTCTAATAAAGAAAGAACATGGATTGCTAAAGGAACAGCAAGGTCTGGGTAATTTGAAGAGAATAAGAAGAAAAGTGGGAGAATAGTAGTAAATGAAGATTTAGATCTAGTCAGAGTCCAGGCTATGTGGAACTGTAGGCCTCAGAAGACATTTGGAGAGTTTTAAGTAGAAACATAAAGCTATCTGATAAATGTATTATAAAGATCACTTTTCGGCTACTCTTTGAGAAGTCTCTGGTAAGTGTTGCAGGTTGAATTGTGTTTTCCCTATTCTCTAGGGTGTGTGAAAGTGATTTACATGGGAAGAGTCTTTGCAAATGTGATCAAGTTAAGAGGAGGACAGATGAACTTAGGGTGGGCCCTAATCCAGTAGATCGGGGCCCTCAAGAGAAGAGACACAGAGGAGAGAAAGCCATGTGAAGACCGGGTGCCACAGGCCAAGAAGCTCCAAGGAGCACGAGCGGCTATGAAGAGACAAGGAAGGAGCCTCTCCCAGGGCCCTTAGGGAAGGCATGGCCCTGCTGACAGCTTGGTTTTGGACTCTTAGCCTCTAGGACTGCGAGAGAAGTCATTTTATGATGCCTGGTTTGTGGTGCTAGTTAGGGCATCCCTAGGAGAGTGATACAGTAAGGAGGCAGGAAGTCCAGGTAGGAAGGTACTGCAGTCGTTTATGAAGAAGAGAGTGGTAGATGACTTGGCATGTTGCCAGATTTGGGATATGTTTCAAAAGTAGAGCAGAAAGTACAAGTACTGGCTGATTGGTTGATTATAGCGCATACCTGGAAATAAATAATAAGGTATAGCTTCCAGGGTTTTGACCTGATCAACATAAATGGCATTGTTATTAAGTAAAATTGGGAAGATGGTGGAGGAGCAGGACTAAGAATGGAAAGAGAGTGTTGTGTTCTGTACTAAACAATTTTGAAAGGTCCATAGACCAAGTTGGTTTGATAGCCTTGTTCAGGTCTTCTTTACCCTTACTGATTTTCTGTGTACTTGTTCTATCATTACTGAAGGGGAAGGTTGAAATCACCAATTATAATTGTGGAATTGCCAAGTTCTCCTTTCTGTTTCACTGATTTTTGATTCATGTATATTGAGGCTCTGTGGTTAGTTACATACACAGATAGGGTCATTATGTCTTCCTAGTATGTTAACCCCTTTATTGATATGAAATGTCTGATGATGAAATTTATTTTATCTGTTATTAATAGACAGTACAATATGCTTTATATTAGGGCATGTATGGCATATCTCTTTTATCATGTCGCTTTCAACATATCTTTGTCCTAATATATAAAATTGGTTTCTTGTAGAGAACATAAAATTTTAAGTCTTGACTTTTTAAAATCCAATCTGACAATCTCTGTCTCATATGGATTTGTTTAGATCATTTTATTTTAAAGTAATTATTGATATGGTTGGATATAAAATCTACCATCTTTCTAATTGTTTTCTAGTTGTTCAATCTTTTCTTTACTTCCTTACCCCCTTTTCTCTGCCTCCATGTGAGATCATTTTTTTATTATTCCATTTTATCTACTCTATTGGCTTCTTATTTTATTTATTGAACAGTGGCTACTCTAGGCTTTATAACATGTGTCTTTAATTTATCACACTCAGCATTCAAGGAGTTATGTATAAAGCAAATTTTATAGCAGTATGGATTTAGTTTCTTCCTCTGACTCTTTGGGCTATTTTACTTTTACGTATGCTATAAAGCTACAATATATTGCACTGCTTTAGACAGTCAATTATTTTGAGACTAAAAAATAATGACAAAATATTTTTAATAATATTGTCTTAATTTTAACCATTTCTCAAGCTCTTCATTTCTTGTGTAGATATGAAGTTCTCTCCAGTATCATATTCTGTATGAAAAATTCCTTTAAAATTTCAAGTAGTGCATATTTGCAAGGAATTAATTTTCTCCACATTGTTTGAAAAGTCTTTGTTCTTCATTTTTAGATATTTTTAATAATTATAGAATTCTGACTTGCTTCCCCTCCCTTCTTACCCCCCCTCAGGAATATTTTAACTATGTGACACAGTTGTTTCTGACTTGCACATTTTCTGGTGAGTAGTTTTGCTGTAATTTTTCTCTTTCTTCCTCTCTACATAATGTGTCATTTTTCACTCACTACCTAAAAGGTTTTAAATTTACCCTTTGATTTCTGCCTTTTAAGTGTGATGTGTTCAGGCGTTTCTGTGTTTTGTTTATTGATTTTTTCAGCTTGTAGTTCTCTGAGTTTCTTGAATCTAAAGTTTACTATCTTCCATTATATTTTAGTATTCTTGACCATTTTGTCTTCAGATATTTCTTCTGCACACTTTCTTTCTCCTTTCCTTTTGGGATTCCAACTACACATATATTTGATTGTTTCATATTGTCCCAGTTGTGACAGTTTCAACCTTTTTGTTGATTCCAGAGTAGATCATTTTCTTAGAGCTCATCTATTCCTGCATGTGTAAACCCATTGTAGATGGGACCTTTCAAGTAGATTCAGTTAAGGGAACTTCTTTTCGGTTAGACACCTCAGTAGGGCATGACAAGGGTGGATCTTAATCCTTTGACTGGAGTCCTTTATAAAGGGAGGAATAAAAGCCTCAGACACAGGAAAAATGTGGAAGAGACAGAGAAATCCTGAAAGGCTGAGAGAGAGGTCTCAGAGTCTGGAGTCTGGAATCACAGAGGCATAGAAAGAGGACCCCAAGAGGCTGAAAGGGATGAGGACTGGAGAAGAAAGACTAGTCATATACCTGATAACCCACAGCTGAGCTCAGGGAGAAAGTCATCCTGGAGGAGAAGGCAGAGGCTGGAAGAGCCACTATTATGCCCTGCCATGTGCCTGATCACCCATAGCTGAGCTGCAGAGTGCCTCTTTAGATGCTGCTGCCATGTGCCTCATAACCCACAGATGCAACTCGTTGAAACAACATCTCTTGATGACGCCTTGACTTGGACCATTCCATAGCCTCAGAACTTTAAGATTTTAACCTAATAAATTTCCATTGTAAAAGCCAACCCATTTCTGGTATAGTGCTTCCAGCAGCTTTTAGCAAACTAAAACACCAGTATTTGGGAGTGCTTTTTGTTTTCACTTTTTTACTTTTATGCATTTCACTTTCACTAGTTTCTACTGATCTAACTTTTCTTGGCTCTGTTGTTAACTGAGGTGCCTATTTAAGGTATTCTTAACCTCTGGAATGATTTTTTTTTTTCTAGGAATTATACTTGAACCTCTTATAATACTTTACATCTATCTGCTAGAGTATCTCATCCCTTCATACATGATGGTCCCTTTCCAAACACAGCCTTTAACATATTAATTATACACTTTAAATTTTCTATTTAATAGTTATAACATATGGGCTCTCTATGAATTGTTTTGAGCCATTAAGTTTGTAGTAATTTGTTATGCAGCAATAGTGTAACTCAGTTCCATTAACTGCTTTTTGTCTTTTGATAATGGAATGATTGGTATGTCTTACTTTATGTGGGACTGATAATCTTTGATTGAATGCTGTACATTGTGCATAGAACAATGGTGGCTGATGTGAATAGTATTTATTGAAAACGGTTATGTCTTTTCTTCTGTTTTGCTGGTGGTTTGGGAGTTTGAACCAATCTAGGTAGTTGTTAAGGTGGTTTAGGTTTGTTGTTATTGATTACCTTTAGTAGGCTTGGATTCCAATTCATCTAGTTTTATCTTATACTTGGAATAGAGACAGGGGCAAAAGGGAGATGTTTGTCTGTATTTTTTCTCCAGACTTTCCTGTCTGCCTGTGCCCCAGAGGTGGTTTCTTTCTACTCTTTTAGCTTCCTTCTATGGCAAATTGCAATTGCATACTAGCTCGTGCTTGCTAGATTGGTAGGAGGGACAAGTATGTTTTCTTTCATTTTGTCTAATAACAATGTCAGAGAGGCCCATGTGTACTCAGGTCTTAGTGGTGCAACCTTCTCAGTGATCCTGTTCTTTCTCCCAGTGACAGCCAAACTTCCTCTTTATATGTGCTGGGTCTTGTGTTGGAGACCATTATCTGAGGGATCAGTATAGGGTCAGTGTGGATGCAGGTCTTTCCTACTTCTCCCTCTGTGATAGAGTGTTTATCACCTCTGCACTGAGGATGATGTGATTATTACCCTTCCCTCAAAGGCTTGGGGCTTTTGTTCTGTCAGGAAAAAGGTTCTGGTAAGGCTTTGGGTTTTTCCTGCAGAGTCAGCCATACTCCTTCTCCAGGTCTATGCCTCATAGGGAGACATTTCTACTCTACTGCTCTGCCCCAATTTCTCTCATCAATACCCAGTGAAGGCTGATGGAGAAGAATCTGTAAAAGATTGTGAAACCCTTTTATATCTGTGGATCCCAGTATTCTATACTGTCATAATATCCCACATGAGCCATTTAGCAATTCATTAAAAATTTTAGCTGAATTCTTCATAACTTTTGTTTGGCACTTGCCATCTTTTCTTACCCTGTCCTGCCACAAGTGAACTAGTGCCCATGTCCCACCTCTCCTTGGGGGGACCATCTTCCTTTGGATTTCAAATTAATTTTCTGTGATGGTTTCAGGAAAAGTTATTGTCCTATAGTTTATCTGGATTTTTTTGTGGATAAGGTGGGACCAATGTATTTTTTTTTCCAGCTTTCTATGTTTTAAATGAAGCAGAACTCTGAATTACCTGCTATACATCAGTGAGGAAATGTCCAGTAGGTATTGAAAGATATTATCTGGAGGTCAAAAAATTTTATCACTTGACAGGTTGTATATTTTCCATTAACTCTTTCATTTAATTCGCAACACAACAAATTGAGGTACGTTTTCATTTATAGCAGCACCGTTTGCCAATGAAGAACTCAGGGAAAGGGAGACTGAACAACTTGTCTAGGCCACAGTATTTCCAAGTGTTGAAGCTAGGATTCACAATTTGAATTGGTGCTTGTAACCGTAATATTGTGCTTCACTCATGTCCTGTCACTCATTTGAAGACAATCGAAGTAAGCGAAGAAGCACAATACTCCCACTAATTTTGTCATTTGTTTTTACTTAGGAAATAGAAAAAAGTTGAAAATAGACTTCTCCAGCTGAAGCTGCCAATTAACTATTAAGAACAGAAACTCCTAAGAGCCTATGATGAGACTTAAAACTCAAAGGCTAATGCTGTCTCCTGAAGTTTTTATAAGATTTCAGTGATTTAAAATTCTAAATTTAGATGCTTCAAAGTGAGAAACTCAGCTTTGGTTTCATAATTAAAGAAAATAGACCTCAAATCTCTCTCTCTCTCTCTCTCTCTCTCTATATATATATATATATATATATAATATCCGTTTATATATGAAAAGGACTTAGGGGACTTAGGAGACAGGAGATACAGAAGTATAAAAGTAATTGCCCTGGGTATGAAATTAGGCATCGGCTATATAACAGGAAGAAAGAAAAGCATTTTACAAGAAATATTTTTTCAGTGTAATAATCTGAGAATAAAATATTGAAAGGAAGGGAGACATTTACTAAGGTAAAGAGAAGAACTGAATTATAACCATGACCGAAAGATAATTTAAGTAGTACATCAGCTAATTGCTGTAGAAAATATATAGATTCATTCAAAACCAACATTGGCAAACTTAAATATTTAATTTAGATGTTTGATTTGAATTGCTGTATCATGAAAATGTGTTTTAAAGCATACATATACATAAATATAGATAATTTTTATTACAAAAGTAAGTGATACAGTCATTTCCAAATCTTTATGTGTCCTAGAAAGTCTTTACTGATTTGCTGACCATATGTTCTGTTATATGAGTACTCAGAAAAAGCTAAGTGACAAGAATAAATTAGGATGTGGTTGAAAAGGGCACATGAAGTTTTGTGGTCTAAGTAAATAATTTTAGAATAGAAAGAGGTAATCAGAAAATTAGGAAATGTTACTAAATAGAAGCTCTTCTAGTCAAATCTGAATATTATATTAATTTCCGGGAGTCATTGTTAGTCTTAGGCAGGTCCCTCTATGACGGAGTGGTAATTTCCATAGATGTTAGGTATTATAATCATGTGAATTACATTTTGTTCAGGTAGACAGCTAAATTATACCTGATTTAATCATGGATAAAATCATTCAAGTGCAAATTTTTTAGTTGTTCATTTAAGGTGATAGTATAAATCACCTTACTAGGTGCTGTAATAGAAAAGTTGACTAAAACATGGTAACTCTCTTTGAAGACATGAATTCATTTATGTTAAACTATTAATATTTGTTGTAAAACAGCTATTTATGAAATTAATATTTTTTTTCTGAGATTTCAAGGATGCCTTCTGCATAGTTTCTGAGGAAGATAAGACACTGAGAATATATTTAGACAAAAATGATATATAATTATTATGGTCTTTATTTCTTTTTCTTTTATAAGGAGTCAAGGAGTGCATTATCACAAAGGGTTGGGTTGTCAAAGGAAATCCATACAAATCACAGTTCTTAGTCAATACCAAGCTTTACTAAGGATTAGCAAAGGATAGAAGGAAAAATGAGACATGAGCACATCTTCCTCTCTACGGGAACCCTAAACCCACCATGTTCTTCCAGCACTACCAACCTCAAGATCCATACTGGTACATATTCAGGTTCTGAAATGAAAATTGAGCGCTCACAATGTATGTAGTGTATATGAGTTTGAAGGAAGCCATTTAGATTTGTGGTTTCTTAATTTTTACCCTTAATCAGTTAGACAGGGTGAGAAAAACAAGTGACTAACTTCCGTTCTCCAGGCAACTGTGTCCCATAAATTTATAAAATGTAGGTTTCATTATAATAAGCACTCTAGATAGTTCAGGTTCTTCTTGCTAGATTATTCTTAAATAAGAACTCCCTCTTTCATCTTCCCTTTGTTAGCAATTTTTGTTATCTAATAAATACCATAATAATATCTATAAGAAGTATTGTGGAAGTTAATGGATCTTGAAGATGAAGTAGTTTGCGGATAGGTTATTAGCTCTTTCTTTCCAAAGTAGCAATAAAGAGAGGTTAACTAAGACAAAGCACTTTGAAATGAGCTTTTCATCATCCACATAATTATTTAGTTGTTTTTCTAAAAGAACCATCTCCTAATGATATTAGAACTAAAATTTAAAATTTCCTCCCTCTAAAATTATAACAAATAGTTTTAATATTTTCATAACTAAGGCAATGACTGAAGCCAGTATAAAAAAGTGCCAAGAATCAGATACTAGAATATGATAGGTACATCAAAGAATAAAAGTAAGAACTGAAAATATGATAAATCAATAAGACACAAAAAAACAGAACTAGCATGGGAAATAATTTAATAGAAATGAACTTCTAAATTTGAAAAAGAAAATGATTAAAATTAAAAAGTCTCTTTTAAAAAAAAATTACTTACTATTGGGTACCAATAGCTGAAACAGTCAAGTATTCGGCAATAGAAAATTCAATAAAATTTTAAATTATAATTTATGAATGGTATGTCTTTTGCCACCTTTAAATTTCTTCATTCAACAAATTATTCACCAAACATTTGCTAGAAGCAAACATGGTACAGGATGCTTGAGAATATAGTGTGGAGAACTCATAAAGTTTACAGACTAGTCATCAAACAAACACATTCAAAGTTGTAATTGCAACAACTTCCAAGAAGAAGAGGTTCAAAGTTCCATATTATTTTATAAAGTGGTGAAGTGATCTAGTTTTAGAGGGAAAGAAAAGTTAATGCTTGCATTGAGATCTGAAAAGCAAGTAAAAAGTTTTGCAGAAACTTTTAACACAGCATGATTGGTGTGTAAAGTCACTGAAAGGCCAGTCAATGGAAAGATGAAATCAGGGGTCTGAGTTTCCTGGGGCAGCCATGACAAACTGTCACAAGTTCGGTGGTTTAACAAAACAGAAATTTATTGTCTCATAGTTCTGGAAGCTAGAAGTCTGAAACCAAGGTGCTGACAGGGACATGCTTCTTCTTAAACTTGTAGGGAAGAATCTGGTCCATGCATCTCTATTGACCTCTGGTGGTGGCTTCTGGGCCGTCGGTGGCATCCACTGTCTCAGTTGTCACATGACCTTCTCCCATCTGCTTCTCCAGCTGAATTAAGAGCCCAATCTACAATAGTTTGATCTCATTTTAAGTTGACTAATTCCAGCTCTAGTAGCTTATCTCCAAATAACGTCACATTCACTGTGGTGTATCTTTTTTGAGGGGCACAATTCAATCTATAACAGGAAGTGATAAGAGAAGAAATTGTGATGTAGATATTAGTAAGATGTTGCATGGATTTGAAGATTGGAAAAGAACACCTTTTATTACAATAAACAGATTGAATTAGGATCTACTGAATGTGGTTACATCAATTATAAAGATATTGTGGTGTCCCAGGAATATTTACAGGAGTGGCAGTGATGGGAATGGCAAGAAGTAGATGTATTTTGAAATTATTTAAGAACAGAAATTGACATGACTTGGCACTAGTTTGACTATCATATATTGATGGGATATGTGAGAAGAAAACAAAACTTCAAAGATGGCACCGTGCTTTTATAGTGCACCCTAATTTGGGGGATGGTACTACTTTCTCTGAGAAATGGAATACTGGGAGAAAGCTTGGTTGGGTAGGGGAAGATGATGAGAATTTTAGCTTTTTGTCATGTTGAATCTGGAGTGCCCTTGAGAAATCCAAGTAGCGCTTTCTTGTATTCAATCGGCAAGATGTCTGGTGCCCTTCTGACCCATTCATAAAAGACAGGCACATAAAATGCATATAATGTGCATAAATATAATTAAAACCTGATCAGAAAGGCTAAAAAGTAGGAGGGAGGTGAAAAAATGGGATCTTATAGTATAAAGGACATTTCAGAAGTCTGATTTACAAAGATGGAGCATGTGGTAGGTAAAGGGGGATGAAGAAGATCTTATAAGGGATGAATCATGAGCTAAAAAGCTCCCACCATGGAATTCACAAAGATAATATTTAAAATAGCAACAGTTATTTTTATAAGATCCCTTGAACTTTAATTTGTATCACCTTAATAAAATGACGAATAATCAATATGGCCAAAATTATGTAAGGGCTTATTGCAGGAGGTTTGTTAAAAAGATTTGTGAAATGTGAAAATATATCACTAATTTCCTAAAGAAATACATAAATGCGATGTATAAAGTTTTGGAAATTTGAAAATGAAAGAATGTTTTTTATTAATTATATAATAAGAATGAAATATTTGTGGTTATAAATCATAATGGAGTAATAAAAAAACATTTTCTAATACTTCCTCTTGTGATATTGCTACACATTCTATTACTGTTTTCTTTCCATTAGGATATTTAAATTAATTAAAAATTAAAATAAGGGGGTGGGAGTAGCTCAGTGGTTGTGAGCCTGCTTCCCAGGTACAAGGTCCCAGGTTCAATCCCAGTACCTCCTAAAAGCATAAATAAATAAATAAATAAACCTGTACTGTAGTTGGAAATACTCTATGATTAATTTTTTAAGTTCATTGAAGTATATCACTCATACATAAACATACATAAACAATAAGTGTATAGTAATAGTTGTGAACTTACAAAACAAACATACCTAACATTATACAGGGTTCTCATACCTCATCCTACCACCAATACCTTGCATTGTTGTGAAACATTTTTAATTAATGATTAAAGAACATCCTCAAAATATTACTACTAACCAAAGTATCTTACATTTGGTGTATTTTTCCCCCAACCCAGCCTATTGTTATTATTAATACTATATCATTTATACATGACCATACATAAACAATAAGTGTATGGTAAAACTTGTGAACATACGAAGCAAACATGCTTAATATCATACAGGGGTCCCATACATCAACCCTCCACCAACACCTTGCATTGTTGTGAGACATTTGTTACAAGTTATGACAGATATCATCAAAATCTTACTACTAACTGTAGTCCTTATCTTACATTTGGTGTATTTTCCCCTAACCCATCCTATTATTATTTTTTAAATATATTTTTATGACAGAAGTTGTAAACTTACAAAACAATCATGCACATGTGCAGAATTCCCATACAACACCCCTCTATCAACACACCACACCGTGGTGGAATATTTGTTACAGATTATGAGATAATATCATCAGACTATTAAGAGGTTCAAACTGTACATTTGGCACACTTTTTCCATACTCCCACATTATCAACACAATACATCTTTGGCTTAGATGCAGGAATAATATATTATTACTGTTAACCACAGTCCACAGGTCACTCCAGTTGTATTTTTCCCATGCTTCTCCACATTCCCACCACCCTGCAATAGTGATGTACATCTGCTCTAGCTCACAAAGGACACTCTTGCATCTGTACCATCAACCACAATTCTCATCCACCTCTGGGTTTACTGTGTTAGATGGTCCCCAGATTATTCTCTAGATTTCTGTCAATTGACATTTACATCCCTAGACTACCCTTTTCAGCCACATTCCCATTTATAAACCAGCTGTTACTCACTATAATGTGTTACCATCAACTCTATACATTTCCACACTTTTACAGTAAAATTAATTAAAACTTCTACATACATTAAACATCAGTAGTCCATCTCAGTCCTCCTCTTATCTCCTTTAAGAATCCACCACCTACCACCAGGTCTTGAAGATATTTTCCTACATTTTCTTCTAGAAGCTTTGTGGGTCTAGCTTTTATATTTAGGTTTTTGATCCACTTTGATTTAATTTTTGTTTAAGGTGTGAGATAGGGGTCCTTTTTCCTATTTTGGCTATGGATACCCAGTTCTCTCAGCATTTGTTGAATGGACTATTCTACCAAAGCTGGATGGGTTTGACAGGCTTGTCAAAAATCACTTGACCATAGAAGTAAGGTGTTTCTGAATCACCAATTCAGTTCCACTGGTCTTTGTGTCTGTCTTTATGCCAGTACCATACTGTTTTTGCCACTGTAGCTAGGTAATATGATTTAAAGTCTGGAAGTGAGAGTTCCCAACTTCACTTTTCCTTTCTAAGATGTTTCTGGCTGTTTGGGGCCCCTTACCAGTCCAAATAAATTTGATAATCATGTTTTCCATTTATTTTTAAAATGCTGGTGGAATTTTTGTCAGGATTGCTTTGATTCTGTATATCACTTTGAGTAGAATTGACATCTTAATGATATTTAGTCTTCCAATCCATGAGCATGAAATGTTCTTCCAACTATTTAGGTCTTTAAAAATGTTTTAAACAATAAGTTGTAGTTTTCTGAATACAAGTGCTTTACATTTTTGGTTAAATTTATTCCAAAATTTTGGTTTTTATCCATCACATTTTATTTTCACCACTCTTTTGACACTTTTAGTTACTTTTACTGATATAATCTTGATTTCTAGACTCTCTTCCAAGCCTCTCTCTGCTGTCTTTTCTTTTCAGACTGTAGCACACCCTTTAGTATTTCCTGCAAAGCTTGTCTCTTGGTTACAAACTCTGTCAGTTTCTGTTTATCTGTGAATATTCTAAACTCACCCTCATTTCTGAAAGACATTCTTGCCAGATATAAGATTCTTGGCTGGAAGTTTTTCTCTTGCAGTATCTTAAATATATCATACCACTGTCTTCTTGCCTCCATGGTTTCTGATGAGAAATTGGCACTTACTCTTATTGGGTAGCCCTTATATGTTATGCATTGCTTTTTTCTTGCTGCTCTCAGAATTCTCCCTTTGTCTTTGGCATTTGACATTCTGATTACTATGTGTCCCGGAGTTGGTCTATTTGTATTTATTCAGATGGGAGTACGGTGTGCTTCTTGGACATGGATATCTATGTCCTTCAATAGGGTTTGGAAATTTCCTACCATTATTTCTTCAAATATTCCTTCTGCCCCTTTTCCCTTCTCTTCTCCTACTGGGACATCCATGACAAGTACGTTTACATGTCTCATGCTGCCCTTTAGTTCCCTGAGAACTTGTTCAATTTTTTCCAATCTTTTCTTTATCTGTTCTTTTGTATGTTTGCTTTCAGAGGCCATTTCTTCAAGCTCACCAATCCTTTCTTCTGCTTCCTCAAATATACTATTGTATGATTCCAGTGTATTTTTAATTTCATTTCTTGCACCTTCATTCCCATAAGATCTTCTATTTTTCTATGTATGCTTTCAAATTCTTCTTTGTTCTCATCCAATGTCTTAATATTCTTAATTTCTTTAGCCATCCCATTGAATTTATTAAGGAGATTTATTTGAACATCTATGATTAGTTGTCTCAACTCTTTTACATCATCTGGAGGCTTATCTTGTTCCTTTAACTGGGCCATATTTTCCTGTTTCTTGGTGTGTATTGTAATTTTTTGTTGGTATCTTGCCATCTGGCTTACTAGATGCATTTATTTTGGGTGCAGTTTCTCTCTTTAATTTAGGGCTTTCTTGTCCTTTTCTCCCTTGCTGGTTGTGTAGTAGGAGCCAAGGATGTAGTTGGTGCTGCAAGCTGTGGAGGCTCAGGCTGCCCTCATTGCCCCGGGGATTGA
Source organism: Tolypeutes matacus (assembly GCA_026826555.1). Lineage (NCBI taxonomy): Eukaryota > Metazoa > Chordata > Mammalia > Cingulata > Chlamyphoridae > Tolypeutes > Tolypeutes matacus. The sequence goes on along the minus strand of JAKSZT010054215.1, from coordinate 8,069,908 downwards.
TGAAGCTTCTCTTAACTTTCTCCTTCACCAGGGGTAGGGACAGAGCCACAGCCATGTATAATAATCCAAATTGTGCAGGCCTCGACTGTAGTTGCCCAGAGAGACTGATGAAACTTCATACCCCTTTTTCCCCTCCCTGGGGTGGGGATGGAGCTGCAGGTATGGGCAGCAATCTATGCAGTGCAGGTCCAGAATGACTGCAGTTGCCTAGGTTGACTTCTGACTGTTCAGTCTGTGCCAGCTAAATGTACCTGCAGTTACCCAGAGAAGCTGGTGCAGGGCCCACCAGCTTCCTCCCTGCTAGAGGTGGGACTGAAGCCTAGGCTAGGGCTGCAGGCCAATCTGGGTGAAAGAAGCTGTTCCCTACTGTCACGGTGATTTTCAGTTGACTCGGCTTCCTCTCATACTGGGTGTGGAGTCAAAATGGCAGCTACCAGCCTCTTTCTGACTTGGACAGGTTCAAACTTAAGCTGTTCTTAGGGTTATATTTCAGCCAGCTGAATTTACTAATCAGTAGCTGAAGTTGGTGGCCTACTGTGTCTCCCTCCCCTGTTTTTGGGAAATGGAACTTACAATTCATGCCACAGAATAGCTCCTGAGGCGGCTTCTGCCACCAGAGTAGGATGATCCCCAGCTTTTGCTGTGTGGCCTGTAGTTTCCGGAAAAGGCTGGCACAGCTCCCCCCAGCTTCCTCCCTCCTCAAGGTGGGCTTGGGGCTTAGGCTAGAGCTGCAATCTGATCTAGGTGGAAAAAAAAGCCAGTCCGTACCAGCACTGTGATTTTCAGTCAGCCCCGCTTCCCCTTGTGCCAGGAATGGAGTTAAAATGGCGGCTACTGGCCTCTTTCTGACTTGGACAGGTTCAAACTTTAGTTGTTCTTAGGATTATCCTTTAGCCAGCCAAATTTACTCATCAGTAGCTGAAGTTGGTGCCCAACTGTCTCTTCGTTCCTCGTTTTGGGGAAGTGGAGCTTCCAATTCCAGCAGCAGAACAGCTCCCGAGGAGGTTTGTGCCTCCAGTGGAGGATGGGCACCGGCCTCCGTGGTGTGGAGGGCTCTACTCATTAATCTTCTCTGCAGATGGGCAGGCTCCTCCTTCCATTCCTTCAAGGATGCTGCAGGATGCACCTCTGGTCTCCTCGAGCTCCCAAACAGGTGCTTTAGATAGCTCCAGGTGATTACTAACTCCCCTGTAGCATGAGCAGACTCCAGGAGTTCCTTACTCTGCCACCATCTTGCTGGTTGTCTTTACGATTAAATTTTAATGTTACATCATGTGAAAAGCAACTGAGAAAGCAATAAAACATTTAATATGGTATGAGATCCCAAATTTTGAACATATCCCTATGTGCTAAGGAAAAGAGTATGTATATATAACTTACTGAAAATATATTTTGACTTTTCTTGTAAGTATTTTTGATGTAGACTTCCAGGAATCAAGTAGCCAGAAGTACATGGAAATCAAATTAAGTGCACTGAGGAATTTAAAACAAATAAACAATAAAAATAAAAATACTTAAAAAAATCAAAACAGCTACATGATATTTTCCTTCTGAGTATTTGTTAACTTTTTAACCTTATTATCTCATTAATTAAATTTAAGAAACATTGTCCTCATTCAATAAGAGGGGAGAATTAAGAGAGCCTCTAACAGCTCCCTCCTAACCCTGGATGAAAAATTGAAGGAAATGGATTTTCTGGAATGCTTGGAAGGACTGATTGACTCAAATGTAGAGATTTGAAGATATCTAAAATTTTTCTAGTCTGTGCAATCGCATGGTCAACGTGTTAATCAGAGATAGCTGATGAGCAGAAGGTTTGATGCAGGGAACATGAGATGAATTTAAGTTTAAACCCACTGAGGCCATACGTGTGAAGAAGTCCAATGATCAAGTAAAAACATTTCAGCTCCTAGGAATACAGACATACATGAAGTTCAGTAATTTAAATGTGGCTTTATACCTAAATATTTGAATGACTGTCGTCATGAAGAATTTGAAAAGTAATAAAAGAAAAAGCAGAATCCAGTAATTCTCCTTCCTGTTCCTCTGCTCTAGCAACGCCGGCTCCTTTCCTATCACTTGGGCACAGCAGGTGCACTTGCGGTTAAAGGAACTCCTCCAAACACCCAGAACGATCTTCCCTGAGATACTCACAGAGCTACCCCCCTCACTCACGCGCTCGCATCGCTGTCTCCTTGACGCATGCGCTACCCAACGCTGCGTTTTTATGGTCAACCAGCCCAAGCTGCTATCTCCTCAATTAAGAAAGAAGTGAGGAGTAAATTCCAAAAATGAAAAACGAATACAAAAGAAAATATTGGTATCTGTGTATAATCTATTTAAACTGAACAAAAGAAATATTTTCAGACAAGCTTAGTTTTCTTAAAGAAGATCTCCAATAAAGGGAATGAAACATTACCAATTTTCCCGGAATTTGTATTTTAAGTATTATTCTACACACCAGAATTCAAATTGCTTTTCATTTCTTGATGAAAACTACTTTACCTCATTGTGCTTTGAATTCCTATATCCTTGACTTTTCATTCTATTTAAACGGTATGACATGACAGGTACCGAAATCCTAGATGATAATTACAATTTTTTTTTGTCATGAAAAGTGGGTGGCTTTTGGCAGCCTAGAGTCACAATATTTGTAAAGAACGTTACTGCTTTAAAAACAGAAATCTTACATTATGAGAACAATAAAACTAGTTTAATGTCTGAAATATTTCCCTCCAAATATAACACTGCACACATATCATTTGAAGTACCTTTTCTCTTTTGTACTGTAGGATCACTGGCAAATTGCATTCTCTGAGGCCATTTAAACTCTACCAGAAAAGCTTTCAATGATAGGAGCTTCTGAAGACTAGAACTAAAGTAACTTTTCCTTTGACCAGCAAATGACCCTTAGCACCTAAATGCTGTTCCCAGGAAGAAGATAAAGCCAGAAAATTCTTTTGATTGCTCTGCAGCATCTATGTTAAAAATGAAAGACAACAAGAAGAACAAAGGAAACATTTTGGAATGTTTGCTGCAGAAATTTTACAAATATCTTCTGGCAATTAATGGGAACATATCTTTTCTTTTTAATTTATAAAGTTTCTGTGATACAGAGACAGAAATATATCTGAGACAAACCAAGGGCATTTAAAAAAAATTTTTTTTTTAATTTTATTATTGGAATTGGCAGGGTAAAATAATATTTTACTGTGTTTTCCCATAAAAGCAATGATCACTCAGAAGGAATACTGTGTTTCTTGGTGTAAAACACAGTCATATATTGTATCTATTACTATTCTATCAGTTGCAAGTAACAGAGCACCTTTCTCAAACTGGAATATTGAATAAGGAGATTCTATTATCTAATATGAAAAAGGAGACCAGAGGAAAAGAGGAGACTGGGTGTGATAGTTCAGGGTTCTCATTCTGCTTCTTTGTGATTCTTTCACTCTCCCCTTAGCTCTACCTTAAATTTTGTGTGTCCTAGTCCATTGTCAGATAAAACAAAGCTGCATAAATTCCATAGAAAAATGTTTGTGAGCATATGTGAATATATACATCATGGACATCTTACTTTATCATGTATAGTATAGAAGTAGGGACAGGCTTCTTTCCATTCAGATCAGATTGCAGCTCTAGCCTAAGCCCCAGGCCTATCTCTAGCACGGAGGACACTGAGGGGAGCTGCGCCAGCCTCTCAGGGAAAATACAGGCCACACCACAGAGGCTGGTGATCATCCTACTCTGGCAGCAACCCGCCTCAGAAGCTATACTGTGGCTAGAGTTGAAAGTTCCGTTTCCCAAAAACAGGAGAGGAAGAGACGTTGGCCACCGACTTCAGCTACTGATTAGTAAATTTGGTTAGCTAAAGTATAACCCTAAGAACAGCTAAAGTTTGAAACTGTCCAAGTCAGAAAGACACAGGTAGCCACCATTTTGACTCTGCCCCTGCATGAGGGGAAGCCGGGCTGACTGAAAATCACAGTGACGGTAGGGACCAGCTTCTTTCCACCCTGATCTTACCGCAGCCCTAGCCTAGGCTTCAGCCCCACCTCTGGCAGGGAGGAAGCTGGTGGGCCCTGCACCAGCCTCTCCGGGTAACTGCAGGTATATTTGGCTGGCACAGACTGAAAACTCGGAAGTCAACTGGGGCAACTGCAGTCATTTTGGACCAATACAGCACAGATTGCTGCCCACACCTGCATCTCCATCCCTGCCCCATGCAGGGGAGGAAGGGGTGTGAAGCTTCATTAGTCTCTCTGGGCAACTACAGTCTAGGTCTGAATGACTTAGATTATCACACTCAGCCTTGCAGGAAATACTAAAGGGTGTGCTACAATCTGAAAAGAAAAGACAGGAGAGAGAGGCATGGAAGAGAGTCTAGAAATGAAGATTATATCAGTAAAGGTAACTAAAAGTCTCAAAAGAGTGGTGAAAATAAAATATTGCAGATAAAACCCAACGGTAAAAATGGGTGAAATAAGATCTGCCTTTAGAGTAATAACATTGAATGCTAATAGATTAAACTTCCCAATAAAAAGACACAGACTTGCAGAATGGATAAAAAACTATGAGCCTCCTATATGCTGTCTGTAAGAGACTCACCCTAGAACCAAGGATACCAATAAATTGAAAGTGAAAGGCTTGAAAAAGATATTTCATGCATTCCATGG